>PVLA01001940.1:0-307838 GCA_004027455.1 Hydrochoerus hydrochaeris | reverse complement strand
ATTTGGCACATATATATTTATAATTGTTAGTTCTTCCTCTTGAATTTTACCACTAACAAGTATGTAGTGACCTTCTCTATCTCTTTTAATCATTTTAGGTTTGAAGTTCACATTGTCTGCAAATAGAATAGCTACCCCTGCTTTTTTCTGGGTTCCTGTTGCATGGAATACTGTTTTCCATCCTTTGACTTTTAATCTATGAGTTTCCTTTTGGGTGAGATGTGTTTCTTGTATACAGCATATTGTGGGATCCTGTTTGTTGATCCATTCTGTCAATCTATTTCTTTTTATAGGTGAATTGAGGCCATTTATATTTATGGATATCACTGATATATACTGGCTCAACTTTGCCATGTTATGTTCCAGTTGTTTCTTTCTGCTTTTGCTCTTATTTAATTGCTTATCCTACCTGGTGGTTTCTTTCTGTTGTTGTTTTGGGGATTGTGGTCACTTTTAACTCTGTCTAGTATGTCCTTCAGTACTCTTTCTAGGGTTGGCTTGGTGGACATGAATTTCTTCAGTTGTTCTTTGTCATGGAAGTACCTTGTTTCTCCATTAAATTTGAATGAAAGTTTTGCTGGGTACATCAGTCTGGGTTGAAGGTTGTTTTCTTTCAGCACTTGAAATACCTCACTCCAAGCTCTTCTTGACTTGAGGGTTTGTTCTGAAAAGTCTGCCATGTTTCTAATGGGCTTTCCTTGATAGGTGAGTTGTGTTTTTTCTCTGACAGCTTTTAATATTCTGTTTTTATGCTATATGCCTGAGATCTTAATTAGTATATGTCTGGGTGTGGATTTATGTTGATTGTGACTGTTTGGTGTTCTATATGCCTCACTTATCTGCATATCAGATTCTTTCCCCATGTTTGGGAAATTTTCTGCTATTATTTCTGTAAATACTTTACATATGTCATTTGCCTGGACTCCTGTATCTTCACTAATGCCCATTATTCTTATATTGTTGCTCTTGGCATCATCATGAAGCTTCTGGATTGTCACTTCATGCTGCTTTGTTATTTTTAAAAGTTCTATCCTTTCCTGATCACTAACTGTGATCCTGTCCTCAAGGTCCAAATTCCTGTCCTCAGCTTCTTTTATGTGGTTTTGCACGCTTTCAATAGAATTTTTTGTTTCTTGGATGTCTCTTTGAGTTCGTTTCATGAAGTCTGCTTGTTTTCTATATTGTTCATTCAAAGTTTCAATCAGTTTCCCATGCTCATGTACTTTTTTCTCTAGTTCTTCTTTAGCTGCATTCAACAACTCCTTTACTAAAGTTGTTATTTCTATCTTTACATGGGAAACTACTTCTAATTTGATTTCCTCTACAGCCTGATGCAGTTGTTTTTTTATTTCACTTACTATCTTTTCAGAGATTCCTGGTGTGTTACTTTTGGGGTCCTCTATTTCAATGTCTCCTATACTTGCTTCTGGTGAACTATATGTTTGAGACTGCATTTGGGTTTTTCATTTTGTCATTTTCACTCTGCCTGGTGTTTTCTATGTGTAGGAGGGGATCACACACACTCTTTTCAGACACACCAAAGTCTTACAGTTAGTTGGAGGGGGTTTTACTACTGGCCCTAATTATCCCCTGTACACCTCTATTTTAGGAGTATACTCTCCCCATTGATACAGTCAATCCAGTGTAGTCCAAAGTTTGCCACCTTGGAGCAAAGTTCCAAGTTTTCTCACACTAACTGGATCCCTCTGAGATCTTCTGATGTTCCAGATGGGAGGGTGGGCCCATCTGTAGCAGTCCAGCGCAGTTTTCAGTCTTGCGAGGGCCTCCTCAATGTTCCTGGTGGCAGGGCGGGTCCATGGGGGAGTTTCTGGGTAGCCTACACCTGAGGCAGACTTGCTCTGAATTTCCGATGGCAGAGCAGGCCCTTGGTGGAGCTTATGGGCAGCCTAAGCCTGAGGCGGGCTGGCGCTGATTTCCCAGTGGCAGGGCTGGCCCTTGGTGGAGCTTCTGGCGAGACTACCCCAGATGGGGGCTTGCACTGAGTTCCTGGTGGCAGGGTAGGCCCTTGGTGGAGCTTCCAGGGAGCTTATGCCTGAGGTGGGCTTGCACTGAGTTCCCAATGGCAGGGCGGGCCCTCAGTGGAGATTCTGGGGAGCTTACCCCTGAGGCGGGCTTGGGCTGAGTTCCTGGTGGCAGGGCGGGCCCTTGGTGGAGCTTCCAGGAGCCTATGCCTGAGGTGAGCTTGCGCTGAGTTCCTGGTGGCAGGGCAGGCCCTTGCTGGAGCTTCTGGGGAGCCTACCCCTGAGGCGGGTTTGGGCTGAGTTCCTGGTGGCAGGTCCTTGTTATTTTTAAGAGATCTTTCCTTCATGATCACACATTGCAAACTTGTCTAAAAGTTTTGATAGTCTATCCTTTGTTTCTTTTAAGGAGTTTTGCCAGCTTTCAATGGAGTTTTTAATTTCCTGGTAATCTCTTTGAATCTGCTTCATGTATTCTATATTTTCTTTATATTGTTTATTGAACATTTCTCTCCTTTTTTTGTGTTCCTCCCTTCTTCTGTCTGTCTTCCTGAGAGATGCTTAGCTTTTCTTTTATTGATCTACTTATATCTTGCTTTACCTGATTTAACATTTCAGTTTTGAGCTTGTCTACAAGGTTCTGAAGATATCTCTTAATGTCCATTGAAGCCATGTCTGATGTTGTATGTTTGCTGCCCTCAGTCTCTTTTGTTTTTCCCTCTCCTGATCAGTGTTCTCAGGGTTTTGGGTTGGGGTTTTTTCCTTGTTTCTCTCTCTTGTCATGGTTTTGGTGTCTCCCATACAGGTGTGTAGTGGAGGTCTCAGCCCCTTTCCTTGCTGGTTATGGTTCTTCTGAAGCATGCTGGTGAGGGATTTCTGCCTCCTCCTGTTTGCTCTTGTCATTGAGGTGTAAGCAGGGGCTGCATGTGCTGGCCTCTTCTCACTGGGCCAGTCAAACTTCAGAGGCCTTCACCAGGTTATTGTGTGCTAGGCATAGGGAATCAGTTTGAGATGGCTTATTGGGTCCCAGCCAGGGGCGTGACCCAGGCCAAGCAAATCTCACAAATCTGCTCTGGGGAGGGAGCAACCAAATGAAGTCACTGTTGTTCCTAGTTCAGGCTCCTCCTGCCCAATTCCAACATGTCCATTTGGTTGCACCCTTCCTGTGTGTGGGGGGCTCTTATTCCCAGCACTGACCATGGATTAATGAAGGTCCTTTCATCAGCTTGGTTCTCCATTGGGCTCACCAACCCCCAACTTCAGCACGGCTGTGGTTCCTGTGAGTGGCGGCGGGAATGAGTTTGGGTGGCTCTGTCAGTCATGGTCAGTCACAGCTGGTGCGGCTTCAGGCAGCTTGGCAGGTTGCAGTGAAAATGTCATGTCTGGTAATTTTAGCTGTTCCAGTTGTAGCCCCAAGACTGTGTGTTTGATGAAATTTTTTCATTTTAATTTCTTGCTGTGTCAAGAGGATCCATCTCTCGGTGTCTGGATCTCTCCAGGATGTTTTATTCTGGCATATGAGTTGTTTTTCCCCAGGAAACTCTGTATTTTGTTGCTCATTGATCAGCCATCTTTAGCTCCTCCCCCTAAGTTAGAATCTTAATTGTACTTCATTTATTGAGAATTTATTGAGAATTTTTATCAAGGATTTATTTAGCAGGAATTTATTGAAAACATTACCTAATTGTAGAGAATCTAAAATGTCTTGTTTTAGTCTACAGTTTATTTATCTTGGAAAAATTGATCTATTACAGGCTATAGAGCATGGTCCCTGAAGAATATATTACATTTTGCCTGAACTTAATTTATGGTACTATTTTATATGTAACTTCATCTAATCATATTTTCTATAATTATCTGTAATGTTATATTTCTAGAATATTGGTATTACTCTTTATTTTAATAGTACTGTTGCTGATTTATATGTTTTATGTTGCTTTCAAAGTGTGTTTATAAATATGGTTTAGAGGAGTCTCAGTAACTCAGTAATATATCCGTAGACAATTTTTTACTGAGTATGTCATCTATGTCTGACTCTATGCTTCACATTAATGTCGTTCCTGGATTGAGCATTGCTATGAAATAGACTATATTGTTATCGTCTTTCATTTAGCACATGTGAAAACAACTGAAAAAAGTTCAATTTGTTCAAGAGTCCACAGTCTAACTCAAGAACCCAGTTTACCTCAAGAGCCTGAGTTTTAACTGTTAAATATACTGAGTCTCTAACGGCAAGTCAGTCTACTTACATTGCTCAGATGCAAGAGGAATATTAGCTGAATTTGCTCTGCAGTGCTCAGTAGAATGTATTCTGTGCATACATATAAACCCTGGACAGTGGTCAAATGGTGACTGTGTCACTCCCCCATAAAGATCTCTAAAACTGCATCATTTATCTTTTATTTAGCTATAAACCTTCTATGTGAAGACACCAGTCATCATATCTCCTAAATAAGCAATGCAAAACCCTACAAAACAAAAAGTGGTCAATTTCAATGCAATAGTAAAATTCAATCAAGTAGAGAAAACAAAAGTAATGAAAGAAATAATTATAATAAAATCTGTTTATATATATGTACATCTATATAATCCTACCTATTTCAAATATGCCACATATTTTTTTACAATATCTCTGAAATGTTCAAAAAATCAAGCAAATGCTTGGTCAAAAGAAACTTAAAGCCAATGGTGAAGATGTTTTAATTCATGTTCTCTGATAGCTATATAACTCAAAACTTATGGGACGTGGTAAAAATTATTCTTGGATGAAAGTGACAGCTTTAAGTGGCATTAGTAATGGAAGATGAAAAAATGAGAGTTCCTTGTACTCTTCTTAAAACATTTTAAGTACCATAGTATAAGTTAGAATGGATTAAGCAATATAAAATCCAAAATTTTCACAACAAAACAAAAAAACAACTATGATAAAAATGATTTATGAATATACAAACTAGCTATTTGAAAAGAGCAATAATAGACAAATTGCTGAAGGCAGATTAAAAAAAAGGTGTCAACTATAAAAGTAGAAAAAAAATCATAATTACAGATATGGAAGAGATTAATAGGCTTAAGGAATGAACCCCTATGGTGACACATTTGATAGTTGAGAGGAAATGGATGTTATAATATATATAAATTGCTCTAAATGAAGTACAAATTTAATATACTAAATGCTAGAGAAAATACCAGAAAGCTGAATAAAAACAAGCCACTAAAGAAATTAATAGGAGCAGATGTCTTTGTTGCTGTATTGGAGTAAATCCTCAAGGATTATTCAACTCTTGTATTTAAGCTATTCCAGATCACAGCAAAAGATATAAATCTCTTCACATATTTCACAAAGCTACCATAATCTTAACACTTAATTAGGGTAGTGTGAGTAAAATGTTATAGACCAACTCATGAATGTAGTGGTAAAAATTCAAATTAAAATATAGTGAAATGGAATCCAGAATTCTATAAAAAAGTACAAAATAAATACTTTTATTAAGTAGCATTAATTCCAGGAAGTGAAAATGAAGTCAGCAAAATTATTAACATGATTTTATATGTTGAAGGAGAAAAGTCATGTGATTTCATCAGTAAAGGTAAAATGCTTCAGATACATTTGTTGAAATTTGTCAACTATTTCTAATAAGAAATATGTAGGCCAGACATGGCAGTGCACACTTGTAATCCTAGCACTCTAATCCCAGCACATGGGAGACTGAAGCAGGAGGATTGCTGTGAGTTTGAGGCCAACCTGGGCTACATAATGAATTTAAGACCAACCTGAACTGCATAGCGAAGTTTTGTCTCTTAAAAAAAAATTACTTACTTATGATTAAAACTCATCAGAAACTGACAGCAGCTAATTAAAACTGTTCATGTGAACCATGCTATATATAAAAAGAAGACAGCAATACTTACTCCCAACAAGAAGATAAAATAATTGGCAGCAATTTGGAAAAGAATAGATGAAAATGACATTTTACTGCAGATAATGGTTATATAACACCTAGAAAATGTAAGAAATTTCCGGTCTATCTAATAGAAATAAGAAGAAAATGTGGTAAGTTGATTGGTGTGCTAGCTTTTTGTCACTGTGACAAACAATAGATAATCAACTTAAAAAACACTTACGTGGCTCCCAGTTTTAGAAGCTTCTGCCTGTGATCATCAGTTGGTTTCACTGCATTTGGGCTGATGGTGAGGCAGCACTTTATGGTGGAGGCATGGGATACACAGAATCACTCCCCTTAAGGCTAAGAACTGAAAGAGGAAGAGGAAAGCAATGGGGCCTCCCTCTCTTTTTTTTCTAAGGGTACATTCCCAGGAATCTGAAGACCTCCTACCAGCTCTTTATCACAGCAATCATGGGGAGAATCCAAGCTAGCAAGCAGGTGCATTGTATTACAAAGAATCTAAGAAGCCATGGTTTTTAGGATAGCTCATTTCTCTACGCACATAAAGAACGAAAACATGTTGCAATTAGGATGCCATCATTATAGGACATGCTGCACATTTGAAGATATTAGAATATGATTCAAAACTGATGAGAGAAATATATAAAAACAGCAATAGCTTGTCTATAAGTAGTAACCACTTACAGAAGTGACAAAAGCAATGAAGTGCCCAGGAATAAATTCATCACGAATGAGAGGACTAGGTAGAAAACTGATAAGCTGTCATGTAAAGCATAAAATTCAGTAAATGGATCAAGATGATGTATTTATAGATAAGAATTAAAATTAAAAAGAATCTGTGCTTGCAAACTTAATGTATAAATTGAGCAGAATACTAATTTGAAACTCTGGAAGCACGGGGTAGGGAATTGACAAGATGACTTAAAAAATCATGTTGCAGAGTAGCTATTTAGCATAGCCCAGAAAATTAAGAAACCAAGCATAGTGAGTCTAGGTTAAACATAACTGATATTAAAACATTCTACAAAGCTACCGTTATACAAATGAGGTGATACAAACACATAAACTGTCAAACTGAATAGGGCCAAAAGTATTATATTGTACAATTTAATAGGAAAAGGATGGTTTGTTTATAAATGTTGCAGGGGCTAACATGGTAGTACATATCCATGATCCCAGCATTTGGGCAGCCAAGACTAGAAAATCACTGTGAGCGTAAGTGTAGTCTGGTATGTATGTAGTGAGTATAAGGCCAGCCTGAACTACATATTGAAGTTCTGTTTCAAAAAACAAAACATAACAGAACAAAACAAAAAATAAATGATGCTGGCAAAACTAGACTTTCATCTGGACAAAAATAAAATTAGATCTCTCATTTTAGTCATATAAATTCCAGGGAGATTAAATCATTATGTCTAAATCATATAATGAGAAAATGTACCCTGATTGATGTGTTTTGAACTTTGTTTTATTTAAAATTTTTTTCTCTTTGAAATACAATGGATTTGAAAAAGAAAGAAAAAAGAAAAAAGAAAAAATTGCAATTATGATAAGTAAAAAATCAGTGTTTGAAAAATATTTGTAATCTAAATGACAAATAAAGTGCTGTTACTTGTAATATACATTGAGAGTCTGAAAACTGATAACAACAAGACATGCAAAACAAAGGGAAACAAAGGTTTGACTGCAGAATTCAGAAAGGAATTGAGTGTAATGAGCAGTAAACAAGTACTAACTTTTTTATGAGTCAGGGAAATGCAAATTAAGAGAAAAATAAAATGACTTTGTATATCAGTTTGAAAAGTCATGAAGGAAGATTATACCTGCTACCAGTGGGAATTTGAGAAAAATATATTTTTATGCATGATTGATAGAATGTATTATTGGGGAAGTGATCTGGCAGTATTTTAAAAAATAAAAATAAAAAAATTAGAAATAAAAGGTAGTATTTAAAAATTCAGATAAAACATCTACATGGCTTGACTCAGTTGTTTAACTCCTATGATTCTGTGTTTAGAAATAAAAGCACTGTTACTTAAAAACACTGCACCTCTGTTTCTAGAGCAACAATGCTGAAAAGTAAAGTGAAGGATCAATTTTGAGGAAGAATATGAGAAAAAAAGTCCCCAAATAAAGAAATAAACACACAAATAATTCTACAAGGTTGGAATTAAACCCTTCAATAAGATAAGATATCATTATGGGATTAGAATAAGTATAGAGTCAGACACCCCAAAGATAATTTAGAAAATAACCAGAACATCTATTTGAAATGCCAGTTAAGAATTAATTCTTATTTCCTTGATAGCAATTGGAGGCTGATTTCAGAACTCATACTCTTATCTTTACTTTTAGTTATATATGTTTGGATGAAAAACATTTTGGAGGTCTCAAGAAATTAATTTAAAAATGTAATATACCCTTAATTTAGCTATCACAAAGTCTGTCTTCATTTGGTAAAACGGTAGCAAGACAATGTTTGGCTCAGCATTTTAACTTGATTACCATGTGTCATGTTTTATTTTGTAAATTCCTAGTGCTGTCCAGAAACGAGAGTGAATATAATTTGTTATTAGTTTTCAATGCGTGCCTTTCTCACAGCAGGAATTCAATAGTTTGTTGAATGGGATTGAATTCCACATATTTTTTTCAAGAATGATTTCTAATAAAGTCACCAAATGGTGAGACTTCCCAGGCCCAGAGACCCTAAGTAACATTCCTTCTGATAGAGGACATAGACTTTTATTTAAGTGCCTAAGGATCTGCAAAGTGCAGATACAGTGGATCTCTACCTCAGGTACAGTGAACACCAGTTTCACCTTCGCTCAAGTGTATGTTTGGCTAGTAACAGGTGATTAAACCTATCAGGGTATTACCGTCACCACATTCTTCCTGTTTCTAGGGCAACTGATTAAAAAATTTAAGGACAGAGGCCTCATTTAGACTGATGCCCTTGGAAAGGTAGGATTTCTTTTCCAGCAGGCGGTACTGGGAGACAAGGTCTACTTGTTTTAATGTTTCCATCCCTCTGAATTTCACAACACAAGGTGCTCAGATACCTTCTGGTAGAGCCTCCTGGAAAATGTTACCAATATAAATATGTAGAGAGTTCAGTTTTGCCAATCCAAAAAAACACTTGGTGTGATTACTGGTAAATAGGAGGCGATTCATTGAAAACTCTGTTTCTTTTAGCCTCACTTTTTATTTACTTATTTGCAACACAAGCTGTAAATAGTCATATTGGTGGTTTAGGGCCAACGCTTAAGTGAAGGACTCTCTTTTAGAAAATCCATGGTATTGGATGGGCCCGAGACAGATAGGCTTTTCATGTAGCTCTATTCAGCCTTGACAGCCACTGTAATAAACTGCCATTGAGATAAATTCGGTGGCTCTCTGGAATGAGTTCTTTTGGTTTACAAGATGGTTTTCATACAGAGTCAGGGCTTTTTTCCAATGGGAGGTAAACAAGATTTGTCTCATCTTTCTCTTTTTACACAGCCAATCTGAGATCCAACCAGTAAATTGTTCATATATTTCTGCAATGCCTCCCAGCCTGGGCCACTGACTTGCTTTCTCTTTATGGACTCATTACCCAAATCTCTGAAATGAAGCAATATTTTTCATTAACTCACTGAAATATAACAGAAGCATTTCATTACCCCATAAAAGTTATCACCTTTGTTCTTTTCTCTTGCAACAGGCATGTTATATCTTAGCTATCAGCTGCAACAGGCCATGTTTGCTGCTCTTTCATGTAAGAATAATGTTGATTACATTTCCTTACATTTTTCAGGGCAAAGGTAGTGGTTATGACTTTGAAGATCTTGAGGTAACCACAAAATGGCAATAAATTCACATATCTTATGGAATGAATCCTTCATGCAGGGTTTGCACTAGTATGTAAACTCCAAGGCTTTAATAAGTTGGTTCACTGATGTGCCCTTTTGGTGTCTATAGGACCTGTCATCTAGAGAGGTTCTTGATGCTCCCCCCTCTTTTGTTAGTACCTGGAATTAAACTCAGGACGTTGTGCTTACCAGGAAGGTACTGTGCTGCTGAGCTGTATTCCTGGCCCTTGCTACTCTTTATGAATGAATGAATGGGATGCTGGTACTGGGAGCTAAGCACATGGTATGCATTGGTATGCCAGGTGGGAATGGTGCAGATTTGAAACTACCTACCTACCGAAGCAGGAAATGGTGAGATAGACCAGACTAGAAGCTCTGGAGGAGTTCATTTCATTGAGAAGAACACTATTTAGCTGTGTGGATTGACATGAAAACTGGTAATAATGATAATAGGTTATTATCTACTTTACACATACTGTAAAACCTTTTAATGTGAAAAATGAGTACCTTGATGATTTGCCTAATATTAAATGGTAGAGTTGAGATTAAAAATCCTGGCTTCCTTCAAAGTCAGGGCTCTTTGTGTCAATGCAGGTAAATAATGGTCATTACAAGTGGACTTGGCTTTAGCAGAAGAAGCAAGAGATCCCAAAATTCAGACCTCTCCAGTCAGCAACCCACAATTTCAGGAATCTGCACAGGACCATGATTCCTCAGGACCAAGGGAATGTTTTGAGCAGGTAGCAAGGACTCAGTCACTGGCCTGGAATTTTGGTAAAGAACCAAGATCATGTGGTGACAGGAGAGCAAATCTCTAATCTCGAAGGAGCTGGGTTACCGGACAGGCCTCAAAGATAGTGTCTCAAACACAAGCTGTATGAGCTTCCTACTACTTAGTAACAAAATTACCACAAGTTTAGCTTGCAATGATGCCACATCAGCTTTCCATCTCTAGAACATGTATTTGAGATAAATCAGCTTGTAGAGAGGAAAGGTTACTTTTGGCTTTCACCATGTTAGAGGTTTGGCCCACTGCTCTGTGCATGTGGTGAGCTGGTGTATCATACTGACAGTACATAGCAGAATAGAACTGCTCACCTCATGGGTCAGGAAGCAGAAGAAAGGCTGAGGTCTCTGATCCCATCCGAAGTTATATTCCCAGTGACCCGAAGACCTCCTGCTAGGGCCCGCTGCTTAAATGTTCCATCATTTGCAGACATACCCTGGGAAACAAGCCTTCAACATGAGGACCTTTGTGAGATCTTTAAGATCCAAACTGTAACACTCACAATGAGCCCTCAGTTCTGTAGGTGACAAGTCCAGGCAAGTGTCATTGGGTTCTCTGCTGAGGCTATTCTGAGACCCAAATTTATCAGAGGAGGCTCCTACCTGGAGGTTCAAGGGAAGAATGTGCTTCTTAGCTCATTCAGTTTGTGGGTGGGATTCACCTTCTTGTGGGTGGATGCCTTAGGTTCCTGTTTTCTGGCTGGCTCTTGTTTGGATACTACTCTCAGCTCCTAGAGTCCTGATCTGTGGCCCTCTGGTTTCTGCAGTGGAGAAGCTCTCGTTTCAAATCCCTCTCATGTGATGAAACTCTCTGGCTTTTCCTTCTTCTAGCAGCTGGATAAAAGGGTTCATGTAATTGGAATAGACTCCTTGGAATAATCTTCCTATTTTAATGTAACTGATAAGTTACTTTAATTGCACTGCAAAATCCCTCAATGTTACATAAAATAATATAATCATGGGTGTAACATATCACCACATTCATACTTGGGAGTAGGAGGGATGTTTTGGATGTGCATCTTAGAATTTAGCCTTGTAAATAAGGGAAATCATCAGGAATGGAGTAAATGCAATGGGGTGTTGAGATTCATTGTATTGACCTCTTTAAACTTCACCTGCTTGAGGTCCATTAGTTCAAACTGTGGTCAGTATGGTTCTGGTGTAATTGCAAATACTACCCATGCTGAATCTTATTTAGCCGGCTGGTGGGCAAGGTGGCTTAGGAGAGTGAAGAGAAAACCTCCCAAGCACTTGGATACATACAACACTTTTGCTCCTGACATCTTTAGGAAGAGTTCAAGTGGTGTGTGACTGCTTTTTGACATTCAGAATTTTGCTGGTGCAAGAGAAGTATGTGATAATAATGAGGCCATCTGTGTTATCCTGGCCTTCTCTGAAATCTGTACCTATAAATGAAAAAAAATTACATTTTAGCCCAAAGGCCTATTCACTGGCTTCCAGGTGTCATTTTGGTGTTCAGAAATAGGCAGGGGACTCCTGCTTGCAGAGACACCTTGTAGCAGCCTTCACTTAACAATCAGCTTTCCAACAGACATCTTGACACTGGAGGATGATAATTTATGAGGCCTTTGCTATTTTTATTTCTTTATGTGGCAGGAAAGAAAATTTAGGTTTTTTTCCCCCTTTTTTTCAGAATAATTTTCCTCTGTTTAGGCAGAGAACTTTTGCCAAAGGCAACAACTAAAAATAAAATCTTTCTTTCATGCCTGTATTCTTGGGCTTCCTCACTTAATCTGAAGATTCCACAGGGACCATGAAGTAGACAATAATTCTAGACTATTTCAGAATCACTGAGTTCCCAGCTGGTACAGAAACTGTGTTGCATTGAGCACCTGACTTACTAATTTGTAATATCTGGCTTATAAATCAGTCTGGATGAGACAATTTAATATTCTTGACAGTATTAAATGTTAGCATCAACCGTTGGGCAAGTTCAGATTTTTTTCTTCCCATATTCAGAAAACATGCTCTCTTTTTTTTTTTGTTTTTTGAAAAGTCTTAAGCTCTGCATTGTCACTCATAATCCTGGGAGATAGATGGTTCCTCAGAATAACTGCTAGCCACCCTCGATTAACATGAAAGAAGCATTAGACACAAGGTCTGGTTCTCTGAGCAGATATGGAGTAACGTGATAGTTTGTCATGTACTCTATTTGCCTGTCGGACAGAAGGTGCATGCACTGTTTGTCTCATGGCCCTAACATTTAACTTCTGTCATAGAACTGAGTCATGAGTAAACTAAACCTTGTTTCTTATTATTTTGCAAAACTATACTGATAAGAAACCAGCCTTAGCACTCACATTGGGGTAATGCTTTTTGCATACGTGCCTGCTATTTTACTGTTTAATCTTTGCAAGAAGATGACAAACCAACACCTCAGAAGGACTCTCTTGACACAGTTCCCTGCATGAAACCTTGATATTGCCAAACAAATGTCACTTCATGATAAATATTTATTCACCCAAATATCCCCTAAGGAACATAAAACTTAGGGTTTTTAAAGAGAAAGCTAAATGACGAGACATGAGCATAGCTCAGCATTTTGACTTTATGTATTTATTCCGTGTTTGAAATAAATCAGTGTTGCATATTTTAACTTCTTGTGTAATTTAGATTTTAGTAAATTGGAGAGTTCTTCTCTCTTGCCACACCCATTTCTGCAAGGCCTGGCGACCCTCATCAGGCTCCACGAGTGTGGTGTCTGTCAACCTGGTGACAGGAGATGTCAAGACTCTTCTTTGAGAAAGGTCAATGAGTGTTTCTCTGGGCGTCAGAGGGCTGTACCCCCAAGCTGTGCTCCTGCCTTTGTGCAGGGTCCTTCTTCCTCTCCTAACAGCATGAGAAGAGACACAGCGTTCTTGCTGACGTGGAGGAATCACTGATTCGTGTATGTTCCTGGAGTTGCTGTAACAAAATGCCACAAAGTGGTGACTCCACACAGCTCATCGTCTCAGTTTTGGGGCTAAAACCCAGGGTACCAGTAGGGCCATGCTTCCCTGGGACCAGTAGAATCCAGTCTTGCCTCTTCTTGGTTTCTGGTGGTGAATGTCAGTCCCATGTTCGCAGCTGCTGTACTCTGCTCTTCCCTCTCCTCGCCTGATTCCCTTCCCGCTCTTCCCCCAGCGCTGTCCTCTGTGTCTCTGTCTGCTCGTCAATCCCTCTCTTATGGCAAGGGCATTCCTCAGGTTGGATCATGGCCAGTCCTAAGTGCTTCATTTTAACTTGATTTCCAAGTGAAGAAACAGGGACAAGTACTGAGAGTTAGAATTTCAACTTATCTTTACTGGGGGACATGATTTAGCTCAAAACAGTTGCCAACTTCAGGATGTAAGGAACCAAGCCTAGAATGGTGGGAAGGCGTAACACAAGCTCTCTATCTGATTAAGGATCACTTTCCCCTCCCAGGTCTCTGTTAAGATGGGCAGAGGACAAAGTTTGTTTTTGTTTCATGTTTTCCCTCTGTGTGTGTGTGTGTGTGTGTGTGTGAGAGAGAGAGAGAGAGAGAGAGAGAGAGAGAGAGAGAGAGAGAGAGAGAGACTCATTTTAAAGGTTCATTCATTAAGAGAAAAGTGATTTCCTTCAATGCCACTTATGGAATGAATAAACTAAAATAGTCTGTAGGGTATTAATATGAGTGATTTGTTTTACATATTAGAAAACTGAAGCACAGATTACTTTAAATGTACTGATTACATCTATGTTTCAGACGTGGTAAGTGTTAGAAAATTAGCTTAGTAATCATGTGACTTTCTTTAGTTTATACACTTTGGGGAGGGAAGAAATGTCTCTGGGTGTTTTCATTTCTGACAATGTGACAGGAATATTTCTTTCTTTCTTTCTTTCTTTCTTTCTTTCTTTCTTTCTTTCTTTCTTTCTTTCTTTCTTCTTTCTTTCTTTCTCTTTCTTTTCTTTCTTTTGTTTTGAGGTAGGATCTCACTATGTAGTCCAGGGTGGCCTTGGATTCACTATATAGCCCAGGTTGATCTTGAACTCCTGGAGCCCCTCCTGCCTCAGCCTCTGGGGTACTGGGATTACAGGCATGCACTACTACATCCAGCCAGGAATATATTTCTGAGGCTGTAATGTTGGCCACATTCTTGTCTTCTGAGTTTATCATTCCAATTTGTCCTGGCTTTCTAAAAAGCCCCATTTTATGATAAGATGAATGTTTATTATTTATTTTATTGAGAATATTTACATGTGATTCTTACCTAAGTCATTCAGTATCCTAAAGCTCCATTTGCTTTCTTGAATAATTTCAGTTTTTTTCAGACTAAACATTTGTTGAAGTTTTTAATTTGCTGAGTTTTCTGCACACCTGTCGCAAGGCCATCTCCACACACTGATTCTAGCCCTCTTCTCAGAACCTTCCAACACATCAGCAAACTGAAGTCTTAGCATTTTCTGGAAGTGTCTCCCAGGGGTCCCTCATCCTCTGGGGCAAAAAGTGAACTGGTTGCTCTCTAGACCCTGCTCCACCCCTTCACCTGCCTCCTGGGTGTTCCTTTTGCTTCTCTGCTGCACTGACTTTTCTACCCATTAATTTTTGCATTTACTCTCTTATTTTGGTTAAACACACTTTAGAATCTTCTCTGGGAACATCATATTTAAGGCAAGAATTGTGCCATGTTACACATGTAATGATTTAGTTATCTCTAATTAAAGGTAGAAAGTTTAATCTCCCCTCTCCTAGATTGATACTGTAGGTAGGTAAAAATTCTGGGGTGATAGTAATTTTCCCCTTCATTCTGATGATATTGGACCAGTATCTTCTAAGTTCCAGTCATGTTGAGTAATCTAATCTCACTGTAAGTGCGATTCTTAGGAAGTATCTGACCTTTTATATCTTCTTGTTGAAAATAACATTTTCTCATACTTGTATTCTACAGATTTATAAAAATATACATCTGCCTAAATATTTTTTATTCATTCTTCTGAGGACTTACCAGTCCTGTCAAAAAATCTGTATTTTTAATTATTAACAAATTTTTTGGGGGAGGGCCTGTGTTTATAATTTCCTCCATATATTTTCTCTATGCTTTCTTTCTATAATTTATTCCTACTAATCAAATGCTGGCAAAATATGGTTTCCTTATTTCCTCCATTCATCATTCTGTTAAGCTTTCTGGAATTCTTGAAGACTATATTTTAATATTCTACTATGCTTTTCATTTCTTTGTCATATTTTTAACTTCTAATCACTCAGTCAATGATTATATCTCTTTTATAACATAATAACCTGACACCTGATTCATGGATTAAACATGTTAATTACCTGAAATTATTAATTATATATTTTAGATTTTTAAATTGCCTTTATTTCAGTAATTTCTTTTGCATTCTTTTTTTTTTTTTTTTGCTTAATAAGCCTCAATACTGTTTGGCTTAATTATTTTTGACGTATTTTTATGTTAGTGCTTTTCTTTAGGTATCTGATGATCTTATTTCATACTTAAAGAATAAGACAATGGAAATCTTATTGAAAGCTCTATTTTTATGAAAAATGTTTACTAACTGGTAGTAGACTTGACAATAAAGTGAGCTGAGATTTAACAACTTAATGGATAAATTCATTATAAATGTTAGTATCTGCAATTCTTTACTGTTGGATTGGTCTGTTTCTCTAGAGATGAATTCATGTCTCTGGTTTGTAGCTTCTTAAATGGCAAAAAATCTTAACATTTAATGTGTAGATTTTCACGGAACCCTTTTGATGTTAACCTGGTGCTTCCTGCATACTCTTATCTGTGGCTGGTGTCCTGTGTCCAGAGCCTGGGGCTCAGCTTTTCAGAGCTAGATCTTCAGCTGTCCACTTGACTAGGGAGAAATACTAATGAAATGATTTATTAGGAGAATATAAGTATTGAGCTCTAACTTCCAAGAATCTCTGTTTTTATATACAGATTTAATGTAATCCCTGTCAAAATACCAATAGCATATCTCACAGAATTAGAGAAAAAAATCTTAAATTCATTTGGAACCAGAAGAGACCTAGAATAGCAAAAGCAATTCTGGGCAACAAAGGCAAGGCAAGGGGCATCACAATCCCTCACTTGAAATTATACAACAAAGCTAGTACAATAAAAACAGCATGACTGGCAAAAATACAAAACAAACAAAACAAAAATCAAAAGCCAAAACCAAAACAAAACCCAAAACAGATCCAAGAATCAGTGGAACAGATTAGAAGATACAGAAACAACTCCAAACGTACTCAGCCACCTTATCTTTGACAAAGGAGTCAAACACCTTCACTGGAAAAAAGATATACTCTTTAATAAATGGTGCTGGAAAAACTGGCTTTCCATATGCTAAGACCCATATCTGTCACCATGGACTAAACTAAAATCAAAGTGAATCAAACATCTAAATATTAAAACAGGAGCCCTAAATCTGGTAGAAAATAGAATAGGTAGAACTCTTAAAGACACTGGTATAGGCAAAGACTTTATGAACAAAACCCTAATCACACAGGAAATATCATAAAGATTCAAGATCTGAGATTTATCTTATTAAAAATCTTTTGCACAGCAAAAGAAACTACCAACACAGTGAAGAGACAAGCCACAGTATGGGAAAAAAAATTGTCAGCTCTACCTCAGACCAAGGACTAATATTTAGAATATATTAAAAAACTAAAAAAAAAAAAAAAAGAAAAAAGAAAATCAGACCTCATCCCCAAATTTAAAGACCAAAACCAAAAATGGGCATCTGAAATGAGTAGGCACTTCTCAGGTGAAGAAGTAGAAATGTCCCATAAATATATGAAAAAATGTTCAACATCCCTGGTCATTTGAGAGATGCAAATTAAGATAACACTAAGATTCTGTCTCAGAAAGAATGGCTATTATTAAGAAATCAACCAATAACAAATGCTGGCAGATCTGTGGAGAAAAAAGGAATACTTCTCTACTGTTGGTGGGAGTGTAGACTGACATAACCACTGTAGAAATCAGTGTGGAGATTCCACAAAAAACTAGAACTAGTGGTTGTGTTCAAGTCAGCTACTCCATTAAAAGGATCATACTACAGCATTATATACAAAGCCATGTACATAGAGGCACAGTTTGTAATAGCCATTTTGGAAACAGCCCAAATGCCCATCAACTGGTGAATAAATGAAGATGCTCTTTTGTATGTTGGAGTATTACTCTGCCATAAAGAAGGATAAGCTTGAGGCATTTCTTCCATTCAAATATTAACCAGGTCTGAGCCTGGTTGACTTCCTGGATCAGAAGAGATTGGGCACAGTCAGGGTGGGTGTAGCCATAGACAAATTTGAGACATTTGTAGCTCCACGGATACTCTTAGACCATGTGCTTAAGTGAAATAAACCAGATGCACATGCTCAAATATTACATAGTTTCTCTGGTGTGAGAAACTGGAGGGGTAAATAGGGACCAAATTGTATAATAGATCTTGTAGAAAGAGAAGAAAATGTTCAAATGAGAACGTGAATGGTGGGGGGTATTGGAGAAAGGAAAGAAGGGACAAGAAAAATAAGAAAAAAGGAAAATGGAGACAAACCTTTTGTAAATAAGGAGGGGAAGAGGGGTTGAATGGAGGCAAGGGGAATGGGAAAATAGAAGCAATTTCCACTCAGTGAAAACTGTTTATCTTGAAGAGATGAATCATGAGGATATATTATGTACAGGTACAAATTCCTTGAAATAAATGTTATCCATATAAGCATTTAAAATGTGCCAATAAAATAAAAATTTAAAAAAAGAAAATTAAAAAAAACCTATTTTTAGTATTACATATCACTCACTGCCTTTAAGTGTTTATCTAAGTCCTGGAGACCTTCAGGGTTTCGGTGGCATAAAAGCATGTATAATGAATGCAATTACTTTTTCCCATTTTGTTAGACAAAATTCTCCCTTTCCTCTCTTGAGTTTCATCCTCCATGCCTTATTAAATTAGCACTCCTCTAATTCATGAATGCCAGCATTTTATCGAAAATTTAAATCTGCTATCCTTGTAATTTATGCTTTTAAAAAATTATTATACTGTCATTTTTGTGGTGCTTTCAGAAAAAAAGATGAAAGTTCCTTAAAACCCTCATTAGAATTCTATAAGCCCCAGTTTTCACATCTATAAAACTGAATGGGTTAGATTAGATGGTTTCCGAAATGTCATTTAAAAAGATAGTAGGCTAGTTTGCAGTCCCAGCAACAATATAGAAGGTTTCCTTTATCCCAGCAACATCCCCAGAATTTATTATGATTTGATATCATGATGACTACCATTACACACAAGCTTAAATATCATGTGGTTTCTCTTATATGAAAAACTCAAAGTATAAATAAAAAGATAGATAAAAGGTAAGACAGATCTTCTGCAAATGGGAAAGAGACCAAGAAATTGGTGATGAGAGAAGGGAGAAAAGCAAGAGGAGATAAAAAGTATTAAGAGGAGTCATGTACATATACCAACTACTCACAATGAATGTGCCCATTATGCATCACAAACATGTACTAAATACATCAAACACATGCAAACAAAACTCCAGTAGGCTGATTTGATGCAAGTAGACCAGATGGCCAGTTCCTACTCATCTAGAAATCTAGGTAGGCAGCAGGGGACTTTGTCTCCCATTTTAAAGAAATTTCCAGGTATTTATGATGCCAAGGAGACCAAGAAATTGATGATTAGAATATTGGAGTAGTTGTCTGTGATCGTGCATCTGATGCTAGATAAAAGATAAATTTCACTTAACCACTGAGGAGTTTCTTCTAGCTCCATGTCCCATTGAAAAGTAGTTTAAGTACTTGTTAAACTTCTCAAAACTGTTACAAGTTTCTACTTTATTCACATGATTTCTTTTTTAGTTTAAATTTTCATAGGACTCATTTCTTTCATATCCTCTAAAAACCAGTACACATCAGTATGGATCCTGCAGGCTGAAACCTTCACTGAGGTTTTCAGACAGAGCAGGGGGGACCTTTCTTTATAGAGGTGGACCATAGCAGTCTTCCCATTGAGAAATAGAAGACAGACACCATGTCATCTGTGCAGAAAGTGAGCACTTGGCTTCTTTGGAAGTGTTTAGTCGAGGATGACACAATTATTGCAATAATCAAGGTAGCTTATTCCCTCATTTTTGAAAGCTTTTGTTGAGACTTCTTAGGCAAGCAAAAATGTTCTGTTTTAGGGCAGAGTTACCTTCCTTGTATAGATCTGGATGTTTGAAGTTTTCTTTTTTGCATAGTGCCTTGCTTATAAAGTGCTTAATAAGTATTTATAAATATATGGCCCAGAGTCCAAATAGTTCATTGATAGAAATCCAATTTGTTTCTTATCAGCTCAATTCCTTGACAGTTAAACCTGGGACTTTGGCATTTTTAGCAATCTGTACTTTTTCAAATATAATCTTAGGTCAGGAAGTTTAAGGAGGAGATCATTATAGACATTAACATTCCTTTTTAGTGATAAGGCGCACTATACTTACCACACCTTGCCTTGATTTCTACTATATTTTAAGGGTGGAGGAAAGTAGGTAGAGATTAATGTTGGTGATAATCAACATCTTACTAATAACAGGTTGGTTCGTAAGTATTCATTAAATACACACTCTTTCCAGCCCTGTTCCAGGAAGCATAAAAGATAAAGAAGCAAACGAGTTTGGACCCTTTCTTGGTGCAATTTACAATCTAGTCAGATAGATTTGCAGCTAAGGAGTTTATGAGTTCTATGTTTCCCTCCTTCTCTTCCTGTTTCTTCTGACACTCCCGTTGGCTTCCTCCACTAGTTTCCCTTCCCTGTCATTCATGATTCATCTCTTCAGGATAAACAGTTTTCACTGAGTAGAAAAACAGTGGTGAAAAGGTTTTGCAGATGAAGATACTGAATTGAAAATGATTTCTGTCACTTGTTGAATTTTTGACCCTGGGGAAAATCAGTTGAAGGCTAGAACCTCAGGGTTGTCATCCTTAAAATTGAGATAAGAGGGTGTGGTGGTGCACGCCTGTCATCCTGCACTTGGGAGGCTGAGGCAGGAAGATTGCTGCAAGTTTGAGGCCAGCCTGTGCTACATAGTGAGCTCAAAGCCAGCCTGAACTACATAGTGAGACCTTGTCTCAAAAAACCAAAACAAAACTTAACCAAACTGAAACAAAGTAAAAAAAAAGCAAAACTAAAATTGATATAATACCCACTTTGTTCATGTATTGCAAATTTTAGAAATAATTTATACAAAGTATATCATGTGTTATGCTCCTAGGAAATGTTTAATAACCTTGAGTAAAGTTTAAATGACTGGAAATGTTAAAAGTTAGATAGAGGAGTTAGTAGAAAATAGGTCAAATGCTAGGAAAGTGCTTTGAAAGATCATAAGGCCAACAGATCATGTGTGTCTGGTGGTGACATTTAGTTTGCTCATGTCTGTGCCACTATTTTTACAATGCACACTATTAGTTGTGTTCATGGCTGTCTTTATACCTCTCATTTTTTACAACTTTAAGAATGAGAAAATAGTGGGATTCTTCTTAGAGAAAATATCACTCTATCAATCACTCTATAGCTGAGAAAGTAAACTGGACTTTATTCATTCATTAAATACATACTCACTGAATCCACACTGAAGACTGAACATGAAAGACTGCAGGGACGTGGGGGAAAGGGAAGGTGTTTGGTACCGTGAGTCAGAGGTGGAAAGCAAGGCGAAATAAAGCCGGGGAGCAAGGCAGGGCCTGGACCACGCGGGGCTTGCTAGGCCATATCCTAAATGTGTACCTTATGATAGAAACAAAACGTGACCTTCAACGATTTTAAGTAGAGGAGCATATTTGCCTTTTAAAAACATTATTGCTGTGGCTATTTGAGGAAGATGGATCAGAGTGGGTTAGAATGGCAGGGCAGCTTGGGGACTGTCCCTGCAATCTGGTGAGAGATGATATTTTGTCTTATTTAAGGTAAATGGAGGGAATTCGAGGATCTTGAGAACTGAGAGTTATGTAGGAGAAACAGACCCATCCCTGGGACCTGCTGAGGCAGTTTTTAAGCATCTTTTTGATGTTCTCATCTAATATGATGTGTATAAAATATATTACATGATGGGCTCAGGGAGATCTGGGGAGTCATCAAGATATCAAAACAGTATTGCAGAGTAAAAGATACAGATATGTGAAAAAGAGATGCTTCAGACTATTAATAATTCTCATTCACCTTGGAGAGGTTTTGCTGCCAAGTGAGTTATGGAAAATCTTTTGAGTTTTTAGAGTTTTTGAGGAATGTAGGTAAATGTTAACAGTTGTACAAAGAAGACAGAAAAACAAAAAGAGAATTAATGTTAATACATGGGGTTTTGTTTTGAGAACAAGGTGGATGGTGAGGCCTGAGAGAGAAAGAGAAAGAGAGAGAGAGAAGGAGAGAAAGGATGAATGAGATGCTCATCTGTGCCACGAGGGTTTGCTCAGTTTGGGTGGGAGGCAGCACCGTTTATGGGACCCTTAAGTAGACATCAAGTGGCAGTATCTCATGAACTAGGAAATGGTAATCAATGTTAGAACCAGAAAGAGAATATAAAAGATGACCACCTATTTGTCTCTGGGATTCAGCCAATAAAAGGTTGTTGGTGATCTCCAAAAGAAAGTAAGTGGTATGCCAGGAAAAGAAAACACAAGTGTAGTAGACTGGCAAATATAAGAAAGGCTAAGAAAATAGGATAATAAATGCAGATATATCTTTTAAATTCACTGCATATTTAATTTTCAGGTTTGCTTTTCTGGTTCAAATGAGAATCTTCTTTCAAGCTAATCCACATTAGAGTTGGTTGTTAGTTATAAAAATAAAAAATATAGAATGTTATATACCTGGCCTATAATAATTTGGTATAGGAAATCAACTGTAAAAAAAATTAAATGATTAATTGCCTCAAAAGAAGTGCCTTAAACACATCTTTAAACCAGAAGTACACATATAAATTCCTGTGGAACTTTTAAAACACACCAAGGTTTTATCCTTGAACATTTTGATTGATTAGGCCTGAGACAGGATCAAGAATCTGCAAGACTGAATAAATTCCAAGGTGATTATAAAAAGATGTGGTTTAGGACTAGGAATATAAATTTAGGAAATATTTATAAAAGAGTTGAGGGTTAAATTATGACAGAAGGAGAATGTGGAGAGGACACTGAGGGAATCTGAAAGCAGAACCTGTCTCCTGTTTTACTTAAAAAGGAAACAGCTAGATGATCTGAAATACTCCATAGAAGGCTTTGAGAACTATCAAGCACCATGCAATACTGAGCTGGCATTTCATGGAAGGGCTTTGAAAAATATTAAGCTACAGGAGGATTTTTGAAAAAAATGATTCCTACTGTTTTTGTGTCTGATTACCAAAATATGATAGACAAGCACCACAAAGAAAATGAAAATCTTTATAGTCCCGCATTTAATGGTAAATGCTTTTTTGTTTTTGGTGGGTACTTTTTTCTGTCTTTTGGCAAATGATTGAAAGAATAGCCATATATTTAGTATGACTTATTTTTAGGTTAAAAAGATACTTTACAAATAAACATTTAAGATGAATGGATTGGTTTTGAATATTAACATGTGATGAAAAACTTTGGAAGATTTCTGCTTGAAGTATAATTATCCTGAAAAGTGACAGTGAAAAGTGTGGACCAGAGGTTGGCAAATGCAAGTTTTGGGCCAAACTCAGCCCTCTGCTTGTTTTGCAGGTAAAGTTGTATGGGAATACTCAGTTATACCCTTATGTTTAGGCACTATCTATGACTGCTTTCCTACTACAACTCCAGAACTGAATAATTATGACAGAGACTAACTGGTCCCCTAAAATTTATAATATGGTCCTTTTATAAAATGGTTGTCTGGAGAAGGCTTGGTATGGACCAATTTTTCCAAACAATGTTCTTTGGCATATTAGTTTCCCATGAATATTAATAAAAAGAGACCTGTGTTTCAGTAAGTTTGCAAAGTCCTGGATCAACAAAAGTTAACCACGTTTCTTTATGGTTAGACATTTGGTAACCTTTAATATGCTCACTGATAATTGTCAAAAGCAGTACATGTTATCTATAACATGCCATAAAAATTATTGGGTGCTGGAAACTCTTTTTTGTTCCCCCAGGAACACCTATTAACATCACAAAGTTTAGAAAAATCTTAAATTAGTCTGTTTAAGAGGCTTTCTCAAGGTCAGAAAATGGTATACTTTTGAGCCCATGGGGTTTTAATTCTATTAGTACAGAAAGCCTGGTTAGTTCCAAAGAATAAAAAGCCATCCTCTGCTGGTAAATCACCTGAGCTGTCCTTGTGGTCTGACCTCTGCAAAGGAAATTTTAGTCTGAATCAAAAGTCCAAGGGTACAGTACAGAAATGAACGATAAAGCCCTCCAAGGCGGTACTGGGATAAACGGAACATTTCTGCATGCTATAGGAGAGTTTTGAAGTGAAATGTTTGGGGTGTTGTGTTGTTTCCCAAAGCCATCATATGATTTTCACATGCACTAAGCCCTTTCACTTTTGTGGGACTCTTTCCCCATAAAAGAAAGTGAAAAATGTATTTCCTAACTGTGTTGGCATAAAGACAAATCTAATCCAGGCTGGATATATTCATTTTTATTTCTGATTTGAAAAGATATATTAAAAATAAAACACTTCATGGGTCCCCAAAATATCACAGGCCCTGGATATATGTCTATGGGGTTCACCAGCCTTGAGAATTGTGAGGCATAATAGGTTTATGTACTTTGTATTCTCCTCTTACCTTAGTCATTTAAATCACTCTGTATATAGTACTGGTTCAATAATACTTCCGTAAGGACTGAATGAGTGATTAATTACAAGTTTCTTACAGACATTATGGGCTAAAAGGGAATAGCTCTATTAAAAGGCACTAAGATTTCTTCTAAGGATGTGACCAAATCAATACAAATTACTACACTAGATCTAAGTTCCAGCATGTGAAAGAAAGAATACTTGAAGTTAGTTTTCTTGTCACTAAATAGCAGTGTAGCAAAACATTTCATAACTTTGGGCCTTTATTTCTTCATTAGTTAGAAAAATATTAATTGAAATGAGGAAGTTCTGACATATTTTTAACCAGGAGCCAAAGAAAAACGCTAAAATTTTCATAATAGTTGAGTTATGAAATGCCTAACCAGTTTTTAAAACAGTCCCAGTGGTAATTTCTCTAATTTATTTAAAAATTAAGCTCTCTCCACAATGTCAGTCAGGAGGATATGGTTACAGATGACATAATATGCTTTCAAAGGACAGAGCATAGGCCCCTTCTAAGAGCAAAACAAATCAGAAAGTTCTTAAAATTCAATAAAAACTCTAATAAGCCATCTAATTCAATTTTCTTTTAATATAGGCCTCTCCTTGGAGAATATCCTACCTGCCTTTTGTCATATCCTGCTTGCAAACAGCAATCCTCTGACCAGAATGCTTTGCTTTTACCAGGAATTTCGAATTTCATCTACTCCAACATACAATTAGTAGAACAGAGGTGGTACAGTTAGCATGTCACAGTCAGCAGCACCCACACAAGACTAACTCTGTAGAAAGATTTTAAAAATCAACTTGCAAAACAAATACATAGACTGTTACACATTTGTTATTAAATCAGAAGCGAGAAGTCCTATTTTATCTGATAGGAGTCTCCAACTGAATAAAAACAGCCCCTCACTATAAAGAAGTGAGTCTGGGCATATTTCCCTTTAATTTAGAGACATTTCTGTCATTTTCTGCAATTAATTAATGCACAACTCAGCAAAAGACCAGGGAACACTTGTGAAATATAGAAATGGATATACGTGCTGTGATTTTCTTCTAGTGAGTAGGTGGAAAGACAAATTTGTTTAGTTTCCTCCACAATTGCTCTCCTTTCTACATGGTCAGCGCTGTTCTTTACTTAGCAGGGAAGAGTTGTGTGGGCTGGCAGTGCTGTCTGCATACCCTCATCCACTCTGCATTTCCCTCTACCCTGAATAACTGAAGAAGGCAGTTAATCAGGAGGAGTTAAATGGTAATGAAGGGGACATTTTACCCTTTATCCCCCAGATATCATTTTTATGCCAAGTTCCCTCCCTGGTATGGAGATCATATGTCTCAGATATTCCAGGAGAATGTGGATTTAACCTATTCCTTTCCACTGTCACATGTGCTTACTGGTTTTGAGTGAGGCAAGGGGGCTCCAGATACCTTGGGAAGCACCATAGTTTATGTTTGGGTGCTAACCGAACCTTGACCTGGAAGATTTAGGGAGAATGTAACCTTGGCCAGTGGCTGGGACATTTTAAGAAAGAACTTCTCATGCATACGATGCTTGGATAAGTTTACCATCTCAGTGTTCAGTGAATGCTATTGACATCCTTTTCACATAGACTCATGACAATTTTCCTTTAAAACACTCAAAACAAATCTAATGGAAATACACTCCTGATGTAGAAAAGAACTGCATGGAAGTAAAAAAATGCTGTGTAAGAGAAGCTGTTCTAAGCGGATCCTTGACCCTGTAATCATTATTATCAGTTTTTTTTTTCCTTTTTCATTTTGTCATGGAAGAAATGAGAATTATTAGAATGTTTTCCAGATTAGATACCAGGTGTTGAGATTCAGAAGACCTCTATTTCAGAAGACTGATTACTTTTCAGTATCAAGTACAGTACAAAGTTTCTGGTTTACAGCTTTGCCTTCCCTGGTGCTCCATTGTTTTGGCTGTAAACTTCCCTCTCGGGAGCTTAAAACACCATTTCAATTCAGCTACTGCATCTGGAGCAAAGCTCCATCTCAAAGGTTAAGGTGTAGTTAGATGGAACGAACCAACTTGTAGGTAGGTATAAAGTCCTTCTAAGGCCATATTTGAATGATTCCCACACTGGTACTCTAAAGTGAACCTTTCACTTAGTTGCCTTCCTTGCCTGAATTCAACCACCTGGAGATCAGGAAGCCAGGCCATTAAAATGGAACCCAGTTGGAACAGACTTTGGTGTCTCCAGAATGTAGCTGGGCTGCAGGGAGTGTAACTGGAAAAGGCTTCGCTGCTTGTGCTTTAACCATGTCTCCCAGTTCTGATGGCGCAGTGTACAGGAAGGAGAGGGTGTGGAGGTTTTAATTCATTGGGTGTTACAGACGTGAAACTTTTAAAAAGATGAAAATGTTTAAGATATGAAAAAGAAATTATAGGCTACCCAATTAAAGGAAGGAACTTCAAAATGACAGTTTCAAAAGCAAAATTATAAAAATTATTTTTTAGTTTAAAGAAAACTGCTGTAGTTAGGATGAGACACAGATGTCACAATAGGGTTGGTAAAGGTCTGGGACCATGAAGTGCTTGCTATGGCCCTGAGGCTTGGAATATGGAGGCAAGACAGTAGATACTTTTTTAGGGTTTAAACACCCCCTCCCCCCTTTTTTTTCCTGTTTAAAAGTTTATTATTTCTGGTTTTGCCCCTTAGCAAGAGAGGCTACTTGTAGTGGATCCCATAGAAAACAATTTCTTATGGCAATGACTTAACAGTTTTTGCCCTTGTGAGACCAAGTGTGAGAGGATTCTGGCTGAACTTCCCTCTTTTATTAATAGGATTGCCCTTGGTGACCTCCAAGAAGAATTTTAGCAAAATGCTGATTCTAATCCTGGTAGCAATCTTTGGGCTCTCAACAACCCTTTGTGTGGGTTTTTCCCTTCCCCCTTTCAAAACTTACAATTAACCCTGGGTAAGGAGGCTTCTTATTGAAATTTAGTTGAGGGACCCATAATTTAAGTGTATGTCGGGAAACAACAGAGACAGAAACTAGGAGTTTTGCCAGACACCTGGGACCAGCTCTATATTCTCACAGAATCTCCAAGTTGAAAGGGGCTTTCGAAGTTTTCCTGCTCAACCCCTGCATTTGAGAGAGGAAGGAAGGAAGGAAGGAAGGCCGGCCCAGAAGAAAAGGGACTTGCTCCATGTCTTCGATGTGATTTGTGGTGAAGGGATTAGCAAGCAGGCACCTGACCTTTTCTCTCACCTCATGCTAACCAAGACTTGAAGGAAAAATTAAGTTCATTTTGGTGTGGAAATGCTTTCTACTAAGATTAGAGGGAAGGAATCATTGCATCTTTTTTTTCTTTTTGAACCAGTGATTAAAAAAACAAAAAAACTGCAGTGTGTGCATGACCTGGAAGGATAACAGAATCCTGGGGCTGACAGTGTAGATCTTAGTTGTTTACCAGGTGTGCACAGAGATGGAACCTGTAGGTTCTGCTCGTTAAAATCTCCACAGGTAAGTTAAACCTCGTGGCAAGTTGTGTACTTTATTGTTGGCATAATCCTCATTAATATGGAGTGATTCCTGTTGTTCATAGGAAAGAGCTGATAAATTCTTTTTGCCCATAGAATCTCCAAGGTGAACAGACTCCGCTCACAGACACTCACTGTTAGTAAGAATGTAGATAATGTTACAGGCAACTGAGTTACAAGTATATAGGCAGTGAGAAAGGGCTAGGTCCTCAAAGGAGCCAGTGAAGAAGCCCAGGTACTTTGCAACTGTGGGAGAGACAGACAACTCCGGCAGTGGGCCAGGCCTCAAGACAACAGATGCAGCAGTATACCTACATCCTAAGGACTAAATAGTCTAAATAGGTTTCTGTCACCCTGAGGAAGCCAGGAGTCACCATCCCAACCCGCTATGGGAAGAGCCACTGCTCTTTAAGAATGCCAGCTTGCTACACGACCCGCTTCCCCATTTGTTCCCAATATAATCAATTTTACCTGAGCAATTAATCTTATTGGCTAACCATACTTCTGTCCCACCTTATGTCCGCCTTGCAAGTTCCCATGTTGTCTCCACCTTAGGCCTGTCTCACTTCGAGATTTTACTCTATAAAAGTCCCTAGAAAAGACAGTTTTGTGCAACCCACGCAGGACCCCTTCTGTCTCTCTCTGGGACAGACACTTTCTGTTGCTCAATAAATGTATTCTGCTCTTAAACTTCATTGTTCCTAAAATCCATTCTTTGATTTTGGAGAACAGGAACTCATACTGGACATATATGAGGTTGGGAGTTTTATTCCCCTATATAAATAGCTATTGTAACATCATTCTAGAAATCAAAAGCATCATGCATTATGTGCTGTTATTTTATGTTGTTTTCCTAACTTTAAATTTTTAGTTTTCTAAAGATAAAAGTCAAGAGTATGTAGACATTTAAAACTCTTGTTGAGAACAAAATGATTAGTAAGGGAAAATATCTTAATTTTAGAAGTCTGAGTGAAAGATTTTAATATGTGGCTTTCGGGACATTTGTCTTGGGGCCGTTTCATGAAGGGGAAAGCTTTAATTTGTTCCTGTGGTTTTGCGCTTTTCCCGTTAGGGGTTCAATTGATTTGGATTCTGCTTTGGAATTCTTCACAGAGATCTCCTCTAGCTTTCAAACCCCACCTACGATTCAGGTGAAGAAAATAACATCGAATGGTGAGAAATACATCTGAGAGCTGACAGTTTGTTTTCCAGAGATGCTATTTTCACAATAGACCGAATACCTTCAAACTCCCGAGCAAAGCACGGAGAGGAACAGTTTCTTTAAAAAGCGCGTGGAAAACCCACGTTATCTTTTGCAGACTGGAAGATAACAGTTAAACCAAGATAAAAAGCAGTAAGTGGCTGTTTATCTACAATGGTTATTACTTTTGCACTAGGACATGATTTTCCACTAAGCCCAAGCATGTTTTAGGGGACTTTTTGATCTTTTCTCCAATTGGATGCAAGCACAGGGCTGCTGTCAGCAATGTAATGGCACTGTTTTCTTTCTTTCTTTCTTTTTTTTTTTTACAACAGGGTTTTTTTGTATTCTTGTCTCTATGCAACTTTGCTTTGACCCGGTAATGGCACAGTTGTTCTTTTGTATTCTTAAAAGTCAAATTTTTCCTAGGTTGCTAGGAACCATCTAAATTTTAATTTACTCTATAAACAACCAAGATAATAAAATCACTGTTTTTCTCTTCTTCGGGGACCTACGGCCCTTTGATAATAATTACTGTCTTTCTATATGACCTTAATTTTGATTTTCTCATTTAAAAAATTATTGGGAGGATTAAAAGAAGTAATATATGTCTGATAATGTATGCAATAATTTCTTTTCTCTACCAATAAATGAAACAGTTTACTGAAGTAAGATCCATGCTAGTTTAACTTTATCCCTGGATTATATGCTGATGAGACATTTTAAACTTTTTTTCCCCTGGCTCTTCCTGCAACTTTTTAAGCTCATGAAGACAGGCATTCAGTATTTTTCTTCTTATCTGTGCCCATTTTTGTGCAAGATTGTGTTTTTAATTCTGTTTTATATTTCGTTTACTATTATCACTAAACACATTTTTACAGTTTCTTTTACTCTCCAGGTAATGGGAAATAAACTAAAAACTCCATAAGGTTCATTTAGGAAGAAATAAAAGAAAATTGGTCTTAAGATAAAATAAAATAAAATAAAATTATAAAATCAAGTGACTCACTTATTTAAAATGCTTACTATCTTGTGACTGAAGATAAAAATGATTTGATAGAACATTGACAGTGAAGCATTAACACTGTAAACTATAATTTGGATCCTAGATTGGACCTCACCTAGAAGTAATTTGCAGTAGAGTGAACTGAATTTACCTGTTGACTCATAATCCAGGCAAAAGACTGTTAGTCTATCTTTTCCTATAGTTTGCTGATACTGTTCTTGAGAGCAAGCAGGCTCCTATGGTAACCAGTGAACTACATGGACCCCGTCGCCAGGAAAGGTACAAGAAACAAAACCAAAACAAGTCAGACAGGAAGGCAGGGCCTTCCCCAGTGGTTGCACTGAGAGATTTCAGGAGAAACAAAAATACAACTATGAAACATCTCAGTGCAATGTTTTAATATTGGTAGTGGCAGTGAACATAAAATAGACATTAATATGTGGTAAAATCTGCACCCTCTTTGGAGTACTATGCTTTTGTTTACATAAACCCAGATTTCAGTGACACTTTCACTAACGTGGATCTATTGAGAATTGATTACATGCCAGGAATTTTACTTTTATTTTCAAAACTCTTCACACTCACCTTGCAAATATATTTACATTGGTTTTACAGATTCCTCTGAACTCAGTTTAATTATCAGTTACCCTTAATGCCCCCTCATGCCCCTTGACCATGTGGTCCAGTGGAATCATTTTCAGAGCTCTTGGGACATTTGTAAATATGCATTTAATGATGGGAGTCCTCTGTGTTTAATGTTTGCATTCTCTGCTGGCTTGTACAATGAGACAAGAACCATGATTTGTCCACTACCTGTTCCAGGAGCCTAACACAGTGTCTGGCACAGGATCATTGCTTAATAGACACTGGTGGAATAGCAGACATTTAGGACTACAGGACACAGAAAAGGCCTATGCTCAAGCATAAACACCTGATGAAACCACAACTCCAGGCCTTTTCACTAAGCGCTCTGCCTGGGGTGTTGTTCCTGCCAAGAGCTCAGAGCACATAAACATCCTTCCTTTGGGCCATTAATCACATTTCAGTAACTTGAAATGGAGGAGTGCTACCCTTCCACTGAAGTATGTAAAGACAAGCTCAGTATCTTGCCTCAAATCACACATATTCTGTAATAATAAATAGGCTGATGAGAATCATTATAGTAATGACATAAGATACAGCAAGACCAGACTATTAACTTCTTTCTAGTTTCATGATCTTTTAAAATAAGAGTTTTCTAACTTTCTTTTACAGTTTTTGGCTGATTAAAGAAGAAGAGGAAGAAAAAAAAAGATGAGTGAAACTTTATCGTGATCTCCTGTACCTTGGTTGGGTTTTCTTTCTCATTTTCCACTAGATAATGCGCACTTTTAGGAGAGCCATTTCATCTTTTCTCCATAGTGCCAGCTTAAATCTTGGCTCTTTCATAATGGCAATTTAATAGATGTGCGTTAAATAAGCCACATCATCGTTATCTTTATGACTGTGTGCTGGTTCATGTCTTTCTATCTGAATGTGTCACTATTGACCTGATTATGCTGTGATAACAACTGTAAAATTTCAGCTTATTTTCCATTCACGGTGTCAGAGAGAGATTTACTTAATCATTGTCACATCGGGACTAAGGTTAAAGGGTACTGACCATCTTAGGACACAGCCCCCTAATCACCAAGCTTCAGGGTTTGCTACAGCAAGGGATGAGAGTGGGTAAACAATGCCCATGTTGTGAAAACCGTGGTCCAGTGTGTCACGTACCTTGCTTTGGCAGGAAGTAGGCCTGTGATCACATTTAGCCTCAAGGAGGCCTGGAAATGCAGTCCTGTTTCTAACTTAAGGAAAAATAGAATTAGAGATTAGTGAACATAAACAATACCTATTGCAACCTTTGTCTATAACCTCAGGCTTTGCAAAAAAGATGAAGGCAGATAGCAGGTAGATCACTAAAGGAAGAAGGAAAAGCAAAAAAGATAGTGGAGGGCAGGAGAGAAAAAGCTCAGCTGGCAGAAGTTTCTGGAAAGGTTAGTTCCTGATTCAAGGAGGACTTAAAGAAGCCAGTCTTGTCTTCTCAGTACCTCTGTACTGACCATCTGTACAAGTTATCAGAAAGTTAATTGTTCTCTTACTCTTGTGGGTCATGTTTTGTTAATGTTCTTATAGAACTGGGCATGTATTGTTGGGGAAGATAGTCATTAGGGTTTTCTGGACCTTCTCTTGTTCATGGCTTATAAAAATCTTGCCTTCAACTTGAGGTAGGTGTGACAAAGAAATGAAAAAGTAAGGAGTGGTATCTCTGACTCCAGGAAGGATTATTATTGTCTGGTTTATCTTTGTTTGTCACTGAGGTCTCAGTGTATTTCCTCCCTGTGGGAATTAAAAACCAAAAAGGGAAGAGCTATGGATGTCTTATTTAAGGTTACATTCCAAGTCCACAAGCATCATGTAGTTAGTCAGTGCTCAATAAATATTTCTTTACTGGTGGGTTAAATGGGAAAATTTAGGAAGAGCTACAACTCTGATAATTAAAGTGCAATTTCCCAAAGTGAGCCCTTAGGGAATATGCAGAAATACAGGTTACTATTCATATGTCAAGTTTCGTTTTAGGCAAGTTAAGGTGTTTTTTAATCTTTGGGCTGGTTCTTGGTAAGATCTTCTTAGTCATTTTCTTTACAGTTGGTAGTTTGGATGTCCCAGCAGTATAGCTTATGGCCGGCAGTCAATTAGTTGTGAATTTATCTTTAATCTTCAGCAGATGTCCCTTGTGAACAAGCACAGGATGCATCATAATTACCATCAGTTCTCGTCTAAAAGATTTGAAAGAACACATAAGGATTGTTAAATTTTTGCTATGTTTAAAAATAATTATTTTATGTAGGGGAATGATTTTCTTATTCTTTGATAAAGTGATTCATGAAAGACTTGATTCTTTGAAGAAGATTATAAATGCCAAAAAAGAGTTCTTTGATAATTCTAAGTTTAATAATTAGTAAATAATATGATTACTGGGAAATGATTATGGTTTATTGAGAAGAAAATTTGTGGAAATTTGAGTAACATACTGGCACTTTTATCCAATCACTGTAGAGTAGATGTGAGAATGTATTTGGTAAACAATTTATAATTCTTAGACTGTTTTATCTAACAGGAAATAAAGAAAAAGAATTTTATCTAGGTTTGTTATATACGGAAACCCTTTCCTCATTCCCCATTTAGGAGCAAACATTCCTCAAGCTTCGAAAATATGTCTTCACCTGGTTGAAAAATAACATTTTAATGGTATTTACTTATGTGAATAGACATTATCCAATTTAAATTTTTACAAAAACTAATTTACTAAACAGCAAACAGATGTTTGATTTTTAAATGATTTCTAATTTTTTAATGGGTGATAGTTTTTGAATCCTTCAGGGCACCTATTTGGTTATTTCTGGTTGGATATCAAATAATCTATTAGCTAATGAGAAGGATGAATTCTAGATATGATTATGATATTGTATCTGTCTTCACAGCCTAAAATTACCTTTTGGATAACAATGTAGAAATATTTTATCATCTCCCTGGTGTAAAAAACTGAAAGAGTAAATTAGATCCAAAATGTACAAACAGATATTGTGAAAGTGAAAGGGAAAGAAACTGCTCAAAAGGAAAGAACAGCTGGGATGGGGGAATGAAGAAAAGAATGAAGGGAAAAGATTACACACACACACACACACACATACACGCAGATGATAGATAACTACACTACTAATTTCTGTTCATCAAAAAGAACAATATGTGCTTTCATTGTTCGATTGATCGTTTTTTCATGCCTATATCTTGTAATCTGAAAAGTTACTTTGAAGACAACAATACACAATATATCTAGTTGAACAAGAAAGAGATGAGCAAAGATGTTTTTCCCCTCCCAGGCACACACAAAGAAATGCTTAGTATGGCTAGACTTTTGTAATCTTTTCTGTGTATCTTTTTAAATAAGAAACTTGGAAGCACCCTCTTCACGTGTGGCTGTGTTGTGGTTCGATACAGAACAGAACGTTCTGTTATTTAGGAACGTGACTGCAAAGAAGATCTGTTGGAACAAAATGAAGAACACAAAGGCAAATGTGTGTGAACCAGACACGGTTTAGAATTCTCCTCCTAGGAGACTCGGGTTGGCTGAGGAGTCAGCTGCACTGGAGGCGCTGGGCTGTGCTTGCTCCTGCATGTGACGGTGATCTCTCCAGGTCATAATGGTGCAATCTTTTCCTCTGGACTCTATTTTTCTTTATCTTTAGAGGAACAGCGTGGCATTCAGATTCAAGGGACTGGGGCAGAGGAAAGACTAAGTAAGAGTTCATCAAGTCTAATAAGCTGGCTTCTCAGCTCTACTATTTTCTTACCGTGTGACCTTCAGTCACTCCCACGGGTTCCCAGAGACCCCATTTCCTTATCTATAAAATAGAAATAATATCTTCCTTGTGTGTTTTTTACAAGGGTTAGATGAGACAAAGTGTGATCTGTTTCTAGTAGAATGACTCAATGTCACGTCTTGGCACGATACGATCAGTTGTGAGCTGCATTTGCTCGTTTACTCATTTATTTCATTACTTACTCACTTGAAAAATATGAGCTGAGCCCTGCTCTGGTCTGTGAGTGTGCGTGAGATGGATGTGGTCCTTGCCTAGATGAGGATCTAGGGGATGGTGGAGTCAAGTGACAGTGAGATGAACAGATTTCCAAAGAATTCGCGAGCGCTGTGCTACTGAAGTCCACAACAATTTGCACTCAGATAACGTGTAGCAGTGAATACGTCTTATAAAGGTAAGCTCATTTATTTGCAGTCCACAGTGATTTTTTCCCTTCAAAAGAGAAGTACAAACACTAGGAAAGAACCTCTCTGCGTGCTTAGCACGTCGCTGGTACTAAGAGAAGAGAGCTGTCGATATAATTAAAAGTGTCTTGAAACAACGCCAAGATGAGGCAGCTGTGGCGGTGATGATACAGAGAGTTTATATGATTAATGTCGATTACAGTACAGCCCAAGTAGCCTATGTATTTTTTCGCCTGCAAGTTCAGTTACAGGAAAAAAGCCATGGGATTTGATGTCTCATTCAGAACACAGCGTTATAATGTATTATAAATGAAACTTTTGAAATAGAATCAATATCATGAAAGTGTATCTGTGGAAAAAAAAAAGATTCTTTACCTGGACATACTTGGTATGTATATTGGGGACCTTTGGGGTCCTTAGGGAAGACTTTTCAGGGTTTTAGCATATTGTCTGAAGGTGCAGCAGGCAGGCGACTCTCCTGCTCTTATTTGTTGATCATATAAATTCTCATGTTCTTGCTAAGTTATCTTTCAAAGATCTTTTTGTTCCCAAAAGATGAGAGGTAGGCTCCTCTGGTACAGATAATAATATATAAAATTACTTTCTAGAAATTTCTGAAGACCAACTATAAAATCATTCTTTCTGTTGCCCTTTGTGTTTTAAGCTAGCATTTATATACCTAGATAATATAATGTCGAGGTATACCCTTGTTTAAAAGACCTGTGAGCAAGTGTTATGATGCATGCCTGTAATACTGAGACAGAAAGGAGCCAGGTGTGTTGGTACATGCCTATAATTTCAGCACTCTGGGAGGCTGAGGCGGGAGGATCACAAGTTCAAGTTCAGCCTGAGAAACTTAAGGATGTAATGAGACCCTGTATTAAACAAACAAATAAACAAACACCCTAAAATTAAAAAAAAAAGAAAAAGAAAAGGGAAAAAAAGCTGGGTGTGGTGGTGCACTCCTGTAATCCCAGCACTTGGGAGGCTGAAGCAGGCGGATCATTGCTGGTTCAAGATCAGCCTTGGATACAAAGTGAGCCTAAGGCCAACCTGAACCACAGTGAGACCCTGTCTCAAAAAACAAACAAAAAAAAATTAAGGATTTAGCTCAGGGGAGAGGCCTTGGGTTCAAACTCAAGTATCACAAAACAAAGCACAGCAAAGCAAAACAAAACAGGAAAAAAAAAACAAACAAACCAAAAATCACAACTAGATAGTTAAAAAAAAGGCCTTTTATCTTGGAGTACTTGTATGTAAAAGCTGGCAGAATTGTATAATGGACCCTCATGTACTCATTGCTTAAGGTCAAAAATATTCATTCATGAACAACGAATTTTATCTATATCCCTACTTCCTTCTATATTATTTTGAAACAAGTCCTAAACAGCATACAATTTAATTCATAAATATTAACTATGTATCTCTAAAAGACGAATATTCTTGGTTTTTAAAATGATAATCATTATACTACCACATTGTCAAAGTTCTCAAATTTATAATAATTCTTTACTCTTATAAATTTTTATATCTATAAACTATTCTCATTGTCTCCTTTTAAACAAGTGTTAAATCAATGTCCAAGTTAAGTCTGTGTAATGTGATAGATTTGTCTTTTACATCCTTCCAAATGATCAGTTCTCCCTCCATCTCTATTTACCCCTTTTTCTAGTTTACTTGTACAACACACTGGGTTGTCTTACAGTGTTACCAACAGCCTAGACTGTGCTTGTTGCATCTCTGTGATGTAGATTAACAGGTTTGCCATGTTTGGTATTTCCTGCAAGTCGATAGTTGCTTTTATGAGTCTGATCCAACTCAGATTAGATTTTTTTTTTTGACAGGGTCTTGCTATGTAGTTCAAGCTGGCCTTGAACTCACCATGTAGCCCAGGCTGCCCTCCAACATGCAGTAATTCTCCTGCCTCAGCCTCCCAAATGCTGGGATTGTGGGTCTACACCACCATACTAGCCCATGGATCTTTTTTTAACATGACTATTTCAGAAGGATGCTGTGATGTTCTCTTAGGAGATGTGGAATATTGGGTTGGCTTTCTCTCTTTTTGTGTGGTCAGCAGTCATCGGTGTTCATTTAAGGAATCATTGATTCATTATAATTTATAAGATTGTGGTAGTTTAATTTTATGATTTTTATTTACTTTTTATTGGAAACATTTTTACACAGTGACATTTCCCTTTAATTACTATCTAGGAGTTGAGTTTACATGGAAAGCTTATGTTTTGCCTTTGTATACCAATAAAAACACTGCATAAATGTAAACTTACTTATTACTATGTTTCTTGTATTTTTTAAGGTTATGAATACTCAAGTTGTCCCAGTTTTGTGAAGAAGAACCCTTCTAAGTTGACTCTTAATCCTGCTAATGTGAGTCCAGTGGTCTATGACAGCTTCCTGGGTTTTATTTGACAAAATTCTCCACTTATATTTTGAATATTTTCTGATCCAGTGCTTTGAATTTTGAGAATGGTATTGGAGATTATGATTTGGATCCAAGTATGTTAATTTAAGCATATACATTTACTGTATATATGTGGTAATATACATCATATATATATATGAAATACAGACAAAGATAAACTACATTATGATTCATGTTGATACTTCCTGTTCAAACTTGTGAACATTTTTTAAATTTAATTTTTTTAATCTTACATCTCTATTTCCCTTTTTGCATGCTTAGGATCCTTGTTCTCAAGATCATCAAAAATGACTAGCATATTGCTTTAATTTCCACTTGTTTTATTCCAAAATGCATGGCAGTCCTAAGATTAGCAGTGGCAATGCCACCATCACACTGTGGTCACCTGAAACTACTACTTTTATTTTTTCTTTTTGGCCTCTTCTGTCACCTGTTAGGGACATCAGTCAAATGATGGTTTGCAAATGACCTGACACAGTCTTTTATGGCTTTGACAGTAACTAGATGTAGAATTACTTTGATATGGTATTTTGTTTTCTGGAATTGCTTTAGAATTTTTGGTAATTAATGAACATAGTTACATGGTTCCCAGCTGAATACTCTAAAGAGGATTTAAAGAGGCTTAGTTTCAGTTCTAAACCATTTAGATGATTCACTGTGCTTTTGTTTTATTTTCCTGTTGCTTTTTATGTAAGCAAATAGGCATGTATCCACATTCCACCTTTTGAAATTTGCTCTTTTCTTATGTAATCCATATTCTACACAATTTTCACCACCGTATCTTTTCACTCTTTCCCTTGGTGGTCCATTTGATGCTTCTACGTTTTAACTTTTTTGTTTGGTACTTAGATAAGTTTGCCTTTTGTTTTAACAGTTGTATTTTATTATTATTTTTTAAAAATATACTTTCCTCCGTCCTCTACCTTAGCTCTCTTTGAGTCTGTACTATGAAATATATTGATGTTAGCTAGCATTCTGCATCAGTTCAATCAGTAGTAAACATTTTGATTGATTCATTTAATAACTATAAGATATTCAGAAAACTTGTCCGACTGTTAAAGTGGCCTCTGTATTCTCCTATTTTTAAAAATGTACCATAATATGGTCACAGTAACTATGAATTGTATAGGTTTTTTTTTCTCTTACAGCCTTCATTTTGTCATAAGACTAGAAATATGTATGATCGTCTCCTGTTTAGATTTTGGGATACAGGGGATTTTTTTAAAATTTAATTTTGTTGTATTTTGATGTCTTAATTGGTTTATTTTTAAGGAAAATTTATTTAGGGAGATTCTAAAAGTATGCCACTACCACCTTCTTAGAATTCTCAAAATTGCATGAGTGGTGAGTGGTTCTCTCTTACCTCTTTAGTTTATATAATCTCTATTATTTTTAGTACAAGCTTTTTCAGGATACGTTGTGTTTTAGGAATGCATTGTATCAGAAATCACTGTTGTGGCAGCATTTTAGTATTAAATAGAATATTTGAAAGAAACAACAATAACATAAAAACTAAAGAATTTATTATTATGTATGATTTCCAGGTTGTTTCCAGTTTATACCTTCAGAGAATGATATAGTATTGGGGTACATTTGATGTTAAATACGTAATTAGAAATAAGAAGGAAGAGGAATAAGAGAAGGATGAGGAGAAGAAAATGTAATATTATACCAAGAACCTATGGATCACTCATAACTTTAAACTTTGTTCAGATAATTTATCAGTTCTTGGGTAGTAAAGCACTAGATTTAGCATCATTAGTGGCAATAATGAGATTTTTTTTCCTTTAAGCAAATCCCTTATTTTAGAAGAAAAGTAAAACATTAACTCCTAGGAATCATTATGCAATAACAAAGAGAGCAGTAAAATTTTATAGCAGTTGACCCAGCCCAGTGACTTTCTGGATTGTGAAAAGTTCAGTGAAAATTAAGCAAATGGCTCACATAATGGGTTCAGTAATAAAACGGGGAGGCTGGGAAGATGAATACAACTACCACCTTGAGCATAGTAATTTGTGGTGATAGTTGCTTTAAATTATTGTATCCATTATACACACAGGCTTAGGTAAAACAGCATAATTATAAAATAATCATAATTTTGCACATTTGGTATAAAAAGTAAAATATCTATGATGACCTTGAGGCTTAAAAAGAGCTTCGCTCTCATTAGACATACTTCTTACTAGTGATTCACATCTGTGCTCCTTTGGTGTTAGAAATAAACTCGAAATAGGATATTGATATGCAACATGTGTAGGTTTTTACCACAGAGCTAGAAGAGTTAGACAGTCTACATATAGGTGTCTTATTTGGTCTCTCAGCAGCACTATGAGAGCCACAGGTGAGGACGGAGGTGTGCAGAGGAGTTAGGTAGTGAAGCTGGGTTACTCTGGAACTCAGCTCTTAGCCAGTGTTTAAAAATGTCTTCTAAACACCACGTAGTTTAATACAGAGGAAGTCTATTTCTGTCCAAGTTAAGTTCCACGTGGAGAGCCTGGAAGAGTGTACCTCTTGCAGAAAACATAATTCTTGTCTGAAGACATCAAAGTCCCCATTCAGTTGACATTCAGCTGAGGACCAGTTGGCTTAGTTGCTGAGTTGTTTCAGTTCAGAAACTCTTCTAAGTGCCACACGATGTACCAGATTTCAGCAACATAATAAAAAATAGGACTCATCTCTACCCTTGTACTGTGGAGCCACAGTATACATAAACTGATATTTAGAAAACAAGGTAGAATCTGGATTCTAGAGAGTGGTAGAGGGTCATCTGTGGGCTACCCATTGGCATGTAAGGAAGGAGATGGTCATGATTGGTGAGAGGTTTTCTAAAAGAGATCAATTCCTCCTGGTTTGCTTGGGTCTTTCCCAGTTTTAGTACTAAAATTTCTATAGTCCTGGAAATGCCTCAGCCCCTGGCAAGCTGAAACGACTGTTCACGTGGATCTCTGCTGGTTTAGAGAGCTACCAATTTCCCAGTAAGGAACTAACGAACCCCTATTGGCATTTATGATCATCCTTGTAAAAGTGATGTTCAATCTTCTGTAGACAAGATTTTAGTGAAGTGAGCTGAATTTGTTACCTGATTCAATGTGGGTGTTCAATGAGTTTGTTTTGCTTTCTCATCTGGTAGGAAACATGCTGTCATCAAGGACGTTGAAAGTTCAAGGGTGAAGACAAAGGCAATCCTTCGTGGAGCCAGCCAGGATAATAGGTATATACAGAAGGCTTGTGAGGGAGCAGCTTGTTTAATGAATAAGGAACTAGGTTAGACAGGCTCCATGTTCAAAAGTCACCTGGCAGGGTTTCAGCAACAGCATCATCACTAGAAGCAGTCCTCGGGGTGCAATCATATACGCCCTGAACAGGGTCACCAAGTTTAATGTATCCATTTACAGTTCATGGAGCGTGGAACTTGCCGGATATTTCACCTAGGACAGCCTTTTGTTATTTTGAATACAGTCTAGCATTGTCTTACTGTCTCATGTTTAGACTTGTCCCTCATATTGCCACTGCATCAGTGTCCAGGACTTGAGAGCTGCCTCCTAAAGAACTCTGTAGCATGATTAAAATTTTGTCATTAATTCTTTCTTTCCCCTATTTTCTCTTGTCAGGACTCATTTTATTTGTTTTTTTCCTTTCTATTTTCTTCTCCTGTCTTCTTCTTGTACTTAAAACAATTTTTTTTTCTGTTTCCTTCTTTCTTCCCCTATCTTCCTCTTTTCTTTTTCTCCCCACACATCCTCTTTGAAGAAACTGGGAAATTCCGATGCTTTTCTCATGTAACACTCATTCACTGCCACTCCCATCGCATCCCAGATAAGGTGACATGCTGGGAATTTAATCAGTGTTTTGTTTCCATCACTGCAGCAAGGAGTCAGATGAACATGGAGTTACTGGCCAGGTGGATAAGACAGGTATTCCTCCCTGCCCTTCGAAAGAATGTGCCAGTTTGGGATATTCCGGGGTTTAGATTCTGCCTTCCAGCTCTTAATTTCTAATTTTGGTGCAGGGAAATAAAACAGCAGGAGCTCTTTTGTGTTGAAATACAAGAGGAGGTGGTGGCAGAGAGGAAATTAAAGTTTTGCTTTTTTTTTTTTTTTTTGAAAGAGGTGAGTTGGGGGAGAAGGGACAGGCAAAAAGGCAAATCTTAGAAACTGGGACTATTACAACATTTGAGTTCTATGAGTAAATTAATTGTGAAACTAGAGGTGCCAGAAATTCGAGGGTCACTGAACCAGGTTCATGGCTACATTGCAGATTTTTCTTATGAATGCTTTACAGCGAGTTGATGAAGAAAACCCATCCCCTGCCCTGTCTGGGGGAGCATTAACCACTCTGGCTGCACTAATATGAGACACAAGCATTGTTTGAGCTGTTTCTAGAAGCCCAACATCAATCATCAGTCACCTCCTTTGAAGATTAAGCTTGAGCAACAATCCATAGAGAGAGCTCTTAAATACAACTAGACACCACGAGGACTGCAGAAGGGATCTGCTTGCCTGTAGGCTAGGTATAAAAATGGAGCACTGTGTGTGTTTTGAGAGAAGAGCATGACCTTCTCAATACACTGAAAATTCACAAGCATGGGACAGATGAAATTTGATATGCATCAAGCACATTAGGAATATATGGGTGACCAGAATCTAGAAATGAAAAGAAAGAGCTGAAAGTTTAGTTCTGTTTCTCTCTAGCAACCACTGACTTCCCTGGTGAAGTTGGTTGTTAGCTGAAACTCTGGTCTTCAGTTACTGTTTATTATTTTCCATCTGCAGTATGATCTCTGAGTTGCTTAATAATTCATTCTATTATTTAGGAAGCTGATATACTTCTGGGGAAAATAAAAATTATATTCAATTTTAACCTTTAGACTCTTTAGACAAATTGTCTCTAAGCCTCCCACTTCCTGTCTAGCTATAGTCCCGGCCCGTGGGATGTGAACTGACTGAATCTGGATGACAAAATGCACCCTGGAGATGAGCCACAGGCCTTATGGGAGAGACTCTGAACAAGAAGAGCTTTTTCTGCTCTTGTCAATGTCATTACCTTCACACTCTGGTCTGTGGTTTAGGAATTAAGAAAATCAGAGAGATGCGATAGAAAAGAAAACCTTTTTTTCCTAAGAAATTCATAATGGAAAACTCCATGTTCTGGACGATAGTAAGACTTCAGTCCTGTGGTTTGGCTTAAAAAACAGGAAAAATAAAAGAAGACACAGTAAAATTAGGAATAAGGGGAGCATACCCACCATGTGGTAAAGCTTAATTTTAAGTCTTGGTCCGAGGATGTTTATTTTCCTGAGTAACATTGTGAGAAATATTAGGCAGAGAACCTAGAGGAACACTAGTGATTTCCTTCAGCTAATTTCTAGGGTGCCTTCCTGAGTCCTGTGCAGTCCCAGACCCCCTTCCTATCTGTTGCAGCTAGCAAACTAGAAACAAGTATCATCTTACCTTTGGGAGAACCGGAAAAAAACTAAAAACTTCATTTTCTGTCTGTCCACTGAGACATTTTCCACTGGGGACAGGTAATATCCAGTTAAAAAAGAGACCTGAACCCAAACCAAGACGTGTTCTAAAATGCTATGGAGAAAGTATGGTAACATAAAGGTTTCACTGATATTATCCATCCAAATATTCAAAAATTCAAATGGCTATTGTGTTGCTTAATAGTGTATCTGATAGATATGACATATATTGAATACGTAAGTATACTGTTCAAATTTTGATAAAATACTAAATAGTCCTTTTACTTAAAAGCACTATTATTGTTTGCTGAACATTATTTCTTGATATACCTGTTCTGTATACTCAGTGTTATATAAAGGACAAGGGATAGGTTAAAGAAAGCTAAATAATGGCAAAAATCTCAGAAATAGTTCTTTAAAAGATGTGTTAAAAAATCAGTTTTTACAAGGGAAACAAATTCTAGTAACACAGGAATAAGGAGTAGGTAAATTATAGGGTTTGGGGTTTTTTAGCCTTTTGTTTTTCAGCACTGGACAGCAAAGTGACCCTGACCTCCTTCAGGGGAGATGGAATGCATTTTTTTCTTCAGAGTTTGAAAACTTGAAGAAATGCTTTCTGGGACATCACTTCTTTTTATTTATATTTGCCAAGAAGAGAAATAAGTTCAATGGTATCTCATCTTGTTGCAATACATACAACATATTCAAAGATGGCTTATAATGAGAAAAGAAAGGCCTCTTTATGGTGATAATATGTAGAAAAGCAAAAGTAATTTGAAAAAGGCTGGTGAAATTAGGTAGGGAAAGCAATTCTTGGCTTTGCTGATACCACAGAAATTCATAGTACTATACTTTTGGAGGAAAATGAGAAGGCTCTCATGACCTCATGCGAAGGATGTCTCAGGAAGGTAGAGAAAGGTAGAAACGGCTTCCTTCCTTTATTCTTCAGCAAGCACTTAGCAAGCATCTGTAATGTGCTCCGCATTGTCTCAGGTCTGCTGTGGCTTGTTGGGCCGCACAGTGTGTGCGAAGGCCGAGATGAGAGACGTCAGGAAGGAGAGAGTGTCTGGATTGAGCGCTGAGAACATTCAGCTTCAGGCTTTATGGTCCTTTAGTATGTGACTCTTCCAAATGCTTTACATATGTAGACTTCATTCATTCTTTTCAATTACCTCATGAGCTAAGTGCTTTTGTGACATTCATTTTATAGGCAGGAAAACTAAAGCTCAGAGAGATCAGCTTGCTCAAGTTCACACAGAGGTTTGTGGCAGAACTAGAATTTCAATTCCAAGTAGTCTGCTTTGTGTTAAATACGTCTAACCATGATGCTGCACTGTGAGTTGATTTCAACTTGATTTTTCAGGCAATCAGGAACTGTTCTGGTTTTTTGCCTTTTTTTTTTTTTAAAGTCAGTTCCATCACCTGTAAAAAGAGTAATAAAATAACTCACAAAGTTATAGGGAGGGTGAAATAAGATTATATTACGGGAAATTGCCTTGAAATTTTACTTCAAATTATTTTGAAATGAGTCACATGGCACTATGGATATTTTATTCAAGCAGTCGGTATAAAACAGTTCAGAACAAAGCAAAACACCTTGAATCGTTACCGTGTGTCAATGTGCACAGCCTTCCCAACTGCTTGTATGAGGGAAAAGCAGCTGGTGATGGGAAGCCGATTTTAATGAGCGTGGATGCTGCTCCGATGCTGATAGTGCTACCGTGACCCAGGCGATGCACACTGCTGAAGACTAGTCTATAATAGGAGCTTAACTGAACTCTGTGTAGCCCTCATGGGCTGGTAGCTTGTGGCCACTGTGATTTGTAGCCCTCTTTACAGCTCTTGACGGGTCCTCAGAGCCTTTATCCCATTGGAGGTTATCATTTCTTTCTTTTTCTAAATTAAGTTTATTGGTACAATTTAGATACACATACATATTCAAGACAGTCATCATGGAGAATTTGTACCAGTACATGATATATCTTGATTCCTCTTTTTTTTCCCATTCCCCTCCTCTCTGTACAACCCCTTTTCCTCTCATTTACAAAGCTTTGTTTGCACTTTATCTTTCTTTCTCATTTTTTATCACTTCCTTTCTTCCCTTCCCTTCATAGTTCCTCTTTTGTTTTGAATCTTTTCTTCCTACTTTACACTATCCATTATGCATTTTGGTCTTTGTTTATTCTTTTGGTTTCTCACATCAGAGAAACGATGTGGTATACATGTGTGACCTATTTATTTCATTTAAGAGTATGTTCTCAAGGTGAAGATGCTATTATTTCTTGAGAAACCTACATGAGGGTAAAATTTTTCTCCATTTCTAAATCAGGAGTTTGAGACCTAGAGAGCTTGAATGATTTCTCTAAAATCACACAGGTCATGTCTAGAAGTGTCAGGACTCAGACCCATACCCTTCACTCTCCAGGGTAATGTTCTTTCTGCAACATGGGGCTGTCTCTCCTCTTCCTCCTCCTCCTCTTCTTCCTTCTCTTCCTCCTCCTCCGGCTTCTCCTCCTGGAGTACCTGCTGTATGCTAGACATTGTTGTGAAGGCTTTATACTAAGTAGTTCGTTCAACACTTATAACGACTTCTGTAGGATGTACCTATTACTGGCCTGTGAAATACCAGGCTGCGTGCATTGTGATAAAGCCATGTTCTCGGACACTTACTGGGAGGCTTTCTTGGCCTGCCATGACCTTCTGTGAGGACATTCAAGTCTAATTTAATGAGTCTGCACACTTGAGGTGTGTTATGTTGTGAGGTGGGTGCCGAGCTAGAGCGGGCAAGTCTTTGCAAGCTGGTGTGACAGAAACAGGGAAAGAATGCTTCTCTTCCTAAGGGAAAAGAAAGGTTAATGCCTTCCACAGGTTGGAATATATTTCTCAGAACCATAGCTTTGTGTTCCTTCTATAGCAGCAGTAGTCTGTCCAGATTCCTGCAGAATGAGTCTCTTGGCTAAGTCGGACTATTTCACAACCAGGATGTAAGAAAGCAGTGGGCCCCTCCCTGATAAACTAGCTTAGCTCGAGGACAGGGCACAAATAGCAGAAAATGGAAAGAGTGAGTGATAGCACCCAATTGGAAACCTGGAACAGGCATCCTTTGACCTGAGTATCAGTAAAAGTTCTTTTTTAGAAAGAGTAGGATTGTTCAAGGGAACAATGAGAGCTGATACTTGGTGACAAAGATAATAAAAGTTAAAAAAGTAAACTCTGGAATGCTTACTAAGGCCTTCAGCAGGGTAAAAGTCCTAGCTAGGATTTGATAACAGTTTTCGTGAGGCATTTGCTAGGAAGGAGAACCTATTGAGCTAGTTAACCTCCTTCTTGTTAGTTCAGATTTCCAAACCTGGAACCCTAGGTTCAACCATGGAATTTGCAGATCAAATCAGGTGACTCAAACTGGCCTGATGACTCATGCCTTGTCATGGAGAAGAATTGAGGACTAAATACTGATCCACCCAGCAAAATGCCATGCTGAAAGTGGATGTTTAATTTGGAGAATCAGCAACTTGTTCAATTTTATTTTCTCAATGGTACCTTCTGTCCCCACTTCTGGAAGGCTTTGTGTGTGAGGTATCTGTATGCCTGTTTTGTGCCGAAGGAGGTAGGGCTGAGATGGACTGTAACTGTGACAATTCCCTCTTCATTTGAAGTACATTTTTATTTTATTGATTCTATCATTTAATTTATTTAATTTTTTCCCCAGGGTATGGTTTTCTTTCTTGGAAGCAGTGTTACTGAGAAATCAAAGCAAATGATTGTGTTTTAAAAATCCAATTTATTCAATGTATTAACATTAGAGAAAAGAATGATAGAAAAATAAAAGAGAACACTTTCCACCAGTCAGAAGCCTTCCTTTGAAGTTTTAAAAAGGGCTTCCAGTCAATAAGCTGTAATAATGGTGTGTGGGGCATTGGTACTTTTATTTTTAAAATTCAGTTAGTTTAAAATTCTTATGATTTACATGACAAATAAAGATATAGCTCTGTAGCCAACATGATGCTGGGCATTCAAAAGGGATTTGAATTTAGAAGAGAAAATAGAAAACTTCACAGTACCGTGTCTTACCTCTGGCTGCTGTAACAAAATGCCATAGACTGAATGGCTTAACCAGCAGGTGTTTATTTGCCTCCATTTTTGGAAGCTACAAGTTCCATCTCAGAGGCTACAAGTTCCATCTCAGAATGCAGTTGGGCTCTAGTGAGGTCTGCCTTCCTGGCTTCTGTCAACAATGTTCCTCCTGTGGACTCTTCTCAGTATGGGAAAGTCTCAGTGAGCTTTAGTGTCCCATCATAGAGATAATTAACCTAATTATCTCTGTAAATTCTACCTCCAAATACCATCATACTGGTGGGTAGGACTTCAGCACATGAATTTGAAAGGGAAAGATGAAAACAAGTCACTCTCCAATACTCTGATGGTGCATTTTATTAAAATGAGGAAGAAACTCTAAGTGAATTAATCCAGTGAAAGAACTTATAAATACACTTCTGATTTCTCTTTATGAAATAACTAGTAATAAATTTTTAAGACAATAATTCCCCTTGCACTTCTGTGTATGTTACAGGCCCATGACCCTTTTAATCATTCTTGTGGCTTGTGAGTGTTTCTGTTGACTTTCCAATATCTCTCCCACTCTCTCCTATTTTGTGGCATTAGTGTAATTTGCCTTCAGCTCCAAGGTGAATGTTGGTTAGTTGTATCCAAGCAGAATTTCACTTTTTGCCAATGGCTGCTTCTAAAGCCTGAAGTAAATCAATCATTTTATCATATTCCTATCGTGCCAGTTATCTGTTCAGGGTTGAACTCATAATTTTGTGATCTCCATTGTCTAAATAAGATTGAGGCAGCAGTTTTGGTCCATGACCAGGGAAGACGCATATATTATTTGCCAGTAGATGTAGAAAAGGGAGCGTAGCATACAGTCTTTCCACTGGTAATCATAAATTTGGAGAGGACAAAGAATATGCCCTATGATAATATTCTTGCCTGATTGATTAACCAACTGTGATGCCTGCATTTTCTGGATGCACATTTATTTGAATAAATGAGTTTCCTTACTGGATTTTCAGTAACCTGACTAAAAAATGTCACATGCACAAATATTACAAGCCCTTGATAATGAACACAGCAGACCTAAAGAATGTTTTAAAATTATGTAACATTTATAATCTTTACTCAAAAGGCACATAAGTAAATCTAAATTAAAATTTTTAATTAAAATTTCATCTTAAAGTTAAAATTAAATGATTTTTAAAAAAATTTCATATGTACTGGATTTTACTCTCAGTAGTTTAGAAGACTGGGGTATTATCTGTGCTCTATTTATGTTTCTGGTACCTAATATGGAAATTAATTAATTTATTTCTACCAAATTGAATTTAACCAATTAATACAATATTTATTTGTATTTACTTATATAGTGTTGTATTAAGTCTGTGGTTGGAATTAGTACCCAGATTTCTCAGTGCATCAGGTCATAGCTTACTAGGGAAGACAGATACAAATAAACATTTCTGATATGAAGTAAGAGAAAAATAAAATATTTCCAAGGCCCAGAGGAAGAAGTACCTGGCTGTGGCTACAGTGTGTTCTTGTTGAAGAAATGCTTTGGATAAATCCATTCTTTTTGTTTGTTTTTGGTACTGGGGATTGAACTCACAACCTCACCCATGCCAGGCCACTGCCACTGAGCTAAATCCCTGGCCCCAACAATTCCCTTCTTAATAGCTGTGGCATAAGTTGCTTGGTAAAAATGAGGGCTGGAGTGGTAAAGACAGGGGATTCTAGGCAAAAGGAACAGCATGTGAAAAGCCCACTTAAATGGAAAATCATGGCATGCTTAAGAAAATGGAAGTAGGAAAGCATTTCTAGAGGTAGGAAAGGAATCAATATTTGTTGAGTAGCTAAATTGAATTAGAGTAGATTTTAAAAATACACTAACTAACTTAATTCTCAAGAAACATTTCATAAATTAGGAACAGGAGGCTCAGGTAGGCTGGGTAGCTGTTTCTCTGCAGCTAGTAACCAACAGAATGGGGATTTGAGTCTGAGTTAGTCTGAGCTCATAGTGGGGTTTATTCTCATTGAAGTGCGATGGCCACTTAACACTTTAGGAATATATAGGTCGCAGCTGGAGCAAGGCTTCAGACCTAAGGAATGCTAGGAATGGGAAGGTTTGTGTAGCTGGCAGGAGGATGGCTAGAGGACAATTGGAAACACAAAATGGAAGTAGGGATGATTAACCTAACAGTCAGTTAAGGTTTAATAATGTGAGTTCCCGCATCCCTCTCCTTGTTGGCATCTAGTAAGCAATGAATGGCTGTTACTAAAAGGCAAATAATTTCACTCATTTTATAAAAATATTCTTATATCTGGACTAGTCATCCAATAACAATAAATACTTCCCCAAATACCAGTAACAGAAATCCTACTGGAATCTCAAAGGTGGGAAAAAACTGCAGATAATTTCTGTCTTATGCAATGGATGAACTAGTGGTGGACTTTTCCCAACACTCGCCCTAGCCAAGTGTACTAAAGGCCGGTTCCTGAAATCACCAAGGTTAGAACCTCCGAGACCAACACACAGCTTTTCTTGCCTATGTTATTTACTCTTCAGAATGCTTCAGTCATAACAAAAATTATAATTCTATTTATGTCATTTTTATCATGTCTTACAGGTTTTCACATACTTTGACACATATTTACAATTTAATTCTCTCCATAAGTCTGTGAATGAGGCAGAGAAATTAAGTATTTCACTTTATAGATTTGTTTAACAAAGCCTCATGGAGGTTAATGCAAATTAACTTGAGGTCTTTTAGAGATTAATTAATGAAGTCAGAAAAAGAAGTCAGCTCTGATTCCTAGTCATCTCTGAATCACAGCACCATTAGGTAGATGATTACATAATCTTGTGTATGGTTCTCTTTCTTTTGCACGCTTTATTTAATTTTTTCCATGGAAAGCTTGTTTTTTCAACTCCGCTGCAATCCTCAAAGACTGAGTCCCAGATTCCTTTCTCTCCAGGCTGCATCTAACAGTAAAGATGACCCATGACCGAAAGTCCTTTGCGTGTCAGTTACCTGGTATTTGGATCACATTCTCAGGGTTTCAGGGGAGATTAAGAAAGAAGTGTTGTTTATTTAAGTGAGTGAACTCTCCTTTATAGCTGGATAAAATGGGAACAGTGTTCTATTTTCATAGCACTTAGGTGAGAGATTAAAGAGTCATCTGGGTAATTTAATCACTATAGAAAATAAGTCTGGATAGTTCAGGCCTGCTGAGTAGGTTTCCCTATGGCTCGAATTCTCCATATTGTTCTCTGTCCTAGTCAAATTGATGAGACAGCTGTTGAGTTTGACCTTCACAATGTGCTGCAGAGAAGATGCTACCCAACTTAGACAACCCGTGCCCTCCAAATAACACAAAGCATACAAAAATTCGTACTCAAAGGTGGGTCTGACTTTTTAATTTTTCTGGCCCCACCCCTTTTTATAAGGTAAGAACAGTCTTGGAGTCAGATTTCAAGTTTTGACAATTAGATGCCTAGAGATACACAGAATTCATAACTTAGAAAAGAAAAACTGTTCAAAAATGTAACATCCAGGGATAGAAACTTTCTACTGACTCTAACTCAGTAGCTGCACTTGCCTTTTGCAAGATGGCTTTGGCCGTTTTCACTGTGGATTCTCTGTTCCTGCCCCATCTACTGTCTTCTCTTGAGAGGCACTGTTGAGACAGAGGAAGACGACTGTGACAGATTGGGAGGCCTCCAGCAGATCAAATCAAATCAAATCTCCCCAAATCCACACTGTCCCACCCTCATCTATCACACACTTGCACACAGGAAGGCGTGGGAGGAAAGGAGGGAGGAAGGAAAGGAGGGAGGGAGGAGAAGAAAGGGATTGTTCAGGTCTCCTTTCTAATTCCTTTATGTTTTGTCCTTCTAGGGATGTGTACAAAGAATGTCCACATTCTTCAGACAAGAACAGTTTCCCACCCATTCTGTGTTATCTTGCATCAACTCCTTGTTCTCTTCTTGACTTTCCCTCCTCTCTCTCATTGTACTCAGTGCACCAATGAATGCGAGCTGCTTTCTGTCCCAGTTCAAGCTAACTTTTTGAGTGCATACCCGCAAGTTTCACCAAGCATTTAATCTGCATGAGGAAATATCTGCAAGGCCACTTGGCAAGGCTTAAGATTTTCCATTCTTTTAAAAAACTAATGAAAAGGCAATTATTGCCTCACACTCTTCTGTGTAATCCACAATGAACTGTTTCTCTGCTTCCTGAACAGAATCGGTGGCTGCTGCCTTTCATCTGCAGCGACTCCTGACTTCTCGCCTGATTTTATCTGATCAACATGGGGAAAAACATGCCTTTGGATCTTGGGAAATAACTATATTTCTTAGCTGGGAATATCCATCATACCGACATGAAAACATTCTTTGAATGTCCAATGTGCGCCAGCAACTAAAGGATATAAAGACAGTTGAGACAGTATATGCTCTTTGTAAAGCAGTCCTGATATAGTAGGCACAGCTATTGCATAAATAAATACCAAATTTCCAATTTGTGAGACTATCAATCAACAGACGGATAGAGAAGAGCATGCAACTGTCTTGGAGAGTGGACAGGGAAGACTTTCTCAAAGAACCGAGTTCTATGTGGTAGATTTTGGAAAATGTGAAAGAGTTTGTCGGATGGATAACAGGGAGGGTAGGGAGTGCTGAGCGGGAGGGTATAAAAGGAAATGCTATTTGTAACAAAGGCCAAATCGAGCTCATTACAAATCTTTCATGAAAATGATCTTATGTCTAGCTAAAAATATCACTTCGACTTGATTTAAATAGTGGATTTGAATGCAAGTTTTGGAAACGATTATGTTCCTTTACTATAGCTTTATAGCCTATTTGTAAGACCATATCTAGTTTGGCAAGTGTCTGCTTTTGTAAATAAAGTTTTATTGGAACACAGCTACAGACTCTTGTTTGTATATTAAGTGTGGACTTTCACATTTTAGGGGAGAATTAATTAACAGTTACAACTCTACAGCCAAATATATTTACACTCTTGCCTTTACAGTAAAACTTTGCTGATTTAATTAGTGCAAGAGTCAAAGTAATAGAACAAGATATCTTAAAACTGGGGCAATGGGAATGGAGAGGAATGAACAATACAAAAACTAATCAGAGGGAAGTGAGGGACAAATTTGGTGGCTGTTTGAGGTGGAGAGAAGGGCTGACATGCGAGAGGTATAGCGATCTTACATGTTTTCCTTGTTTCTGGGTCTCCACTGATACTGTTTTAGTATTGTGTCTAGTATAAGGATGTAAAAGAAGTTGTCTTTATCCTTAAGGGATTTTATATCTAGTAGAATGGATAATTTACACAGATAAAAATCTTTAAGACAGGTTAAAAATAAAGAGGTCATGGAATTTAAGTGGAAAGAGAGATTATGAGGTTTAGTTGAAAGTTTGCCTTGCCAGAGTGATCAGGCAAGACAAAGAAATAAACAGCTTCTAAATCGGAAAGGAGGAAGAGATTCAAATTGCTATTGTTGCAGATGACGTGATTTTACATGTAGGTAACTCTGAAGACTCCACCAAAAGATTATTAGAATGTTAATGAACAAATTCATCATGCAAAATCAACGTACAAGACAGCAAACAAATAATCTGATTTCAACTTAGGCAATGGATTTAAATAGACACTTCTCTAAAGAAGGCATAGAAATGATGGTAAGACATGTAAAAAAATTTTTTAATATCACTATTCATCAGTGAAATGCAAATAAAATCCACAATGAAATAGCACCTCATGCCAGTCAGAATGACTGTGAAAAAAAAAGATGAATGGTAGGTGCATTTGGAGAAAAGGAGGTTCTTATGCACTATTGATAGGAATGTGCTTTAGTACGTTCATTACACAAAAAAGAATTCACTTAAAAACTGATCCGGCAGTCCTGTTACTGGGAAGCAAAGGAAGTGAAATTGGTGTTTTGCAGGGACATCTGTCTGCTAGTGTTTATTACAGCACTGTTTACAATGGCCAATAAATGAAAACAAAGTCAGTGTTCATCAACTGATAACATCTAAAGAAAATGTAATACATCTGCACAATGAATTTACTCAACCATTAAAAAGTGAAATCTTGCCATTTTCAACAAGGTGAATGGAACTGGAGTTCAATACATTAAGTGAAATAAGCCAGGCACAGAAAGACTAGTCTGCATGATCTCACTAATGACATCTTAAACAAGCTGATCTCCTGGGTGTTGAGAGTGGAATAGATGTTACTAGAGGCTGGGGAGGGCAGGATGCAGGGCATATGTAAAAGGTGGTCAAGAAGTGCTAAGTTATGGTGAGATGGGAGAAATTATTGCGTTGTAGGGTGGCTATAGGCAATAATGCTGCATGTCTCAAAAATTCTAGAAGAAAGTATTTTGAGTCTTTTTGTAACATAGGATGATAAATATTTGAGGAGATAGATATATTTACCCGAATTTGACCATTATACTATGTTTACATGTATTAAAGCTTCACATATTTTTCCTTAAATATTACTGATATTTGTGTCAATAAACACACATAAAATTAGGGGTCAGGGATATAGCTCAGTGGAACAGCACCTGCCTGGCAAGAAGAAAGTCATGAGCTTGATTCCCAGTACAACAAAACAAAACAAAACAAAACAAAACAACAAAAAAACAAACCAAACCCAAAACACCAATAAAATTAACTGAGCATGGGGGCACCACTCAGGAGGCTGAGGCAGAAGGACTGCCATGAGTTAAAGGTCAGCCTGGGCTACATAGTAAATTCAAAGCCAGCCTAAACTAAAAAGTGAGACCTGTTCTCAACAAAACAAAACAAAACAAAACAAAGCAAAAACCCACATAAAATTAACAATTATTAAAATTAAATGAAAAGAAAGAAGTTTAATGAAATTGTTTACTTGTGAATAAAAAGAAGGGTAACCAGGGTTTGTGACTTTTCTATAGAAAATCTGGTACAGTAATTAAGATGTATCTGGGTTTGTTTCTCCTTTTTTTAAACTTTATAAAAATTTTATTTACTTTTCTAATGGGTAAACCAAAACTGCATATCTTTATCATGTACAACACAATGTTTTGAAATATGTATAAATTGTGGAATAGCTAAATTACACTAATTAATATATGTATTATTCCATATAATTATCACTTTTTGAAGTGCAAAAGCTTAAAACTACAGTCTTAGTGGTTTTCAAAAATAGGATAAATTATTAAATATAGCCAGCTCTGACTCTTATTTGACTTTTGTTTCTCCATGTCTTTGGGTTTTTTTTAATCTGAGCATAATAATTGTGACAATTTCTACAATTAGTACTATTTGGTGTGATTATTAAATAAATTAATATGCATAACAGTGCTTAGTAACTGGCAAGTAGTGAGGTTTAATAAATGTTACTGATTAGTATTCCTAGTTCCTAGCTCGGTGTTTGAAACCTAATAGACATTTTGTTGAATGAGTGAACTCAGATGCCTAGAATGTGGTGAATGGCTTGAATTCATTATGTTAGATTATCCTCACAGCACACTTGGGGGAAGACATTACTGCTGATTTCAGAGAACAGATATGAGCTCTGATGGTCTCTGCCTGTAGAGAATAACACCCAGCCCTGTTTAATGGGGAGAGGGTAGGAGAGAGAGAGACTCTGAAGTGATGAGAATCACGGATGGAGTGAAGCTCTGGAGGAGACAGGAGAAAGATTAGGTGGAGAGTGAAGATATTTGACTTCTTTCCTGAGTTAACAAAGAGAAATTATGGAGCCCAAATAAAAAGTGAAGTGGAGGGCAGCAAAGCCATTAGCCAAATAGAAGGTGGCAGATGAGAAACCCACAGAGTCCACATTATTGAGTTTACGTGACTAGAGGAACAATCTATAGAGCTAGAATTGGGCAGATTTGCTTTGGATGATGTGCAGAGTTCACTTTAGATATAAAAGATTGGCTATCTTCCAAACATTGAACAATCAGTTAAAAATATCTTGGATTTTGGGGGACAGGTGGGAACTGGAAGATCAAAGCCATCTGCCAAGAGGTGAGGGTTGAAATCATGGCTGTGGCAGAGAAAAAAAAAATCTAAAACAGAAGAGAGACTCAGTTTCATGGCAGTTTCTTGATTCAGCATGAGCCAGAGTTGGCCAGCCAGCATGTTTGGCTAAACTCTGACTCATGTTCCTCAGTGACCTGTGGCCTTGGGCTTCTTCACTGGCCAATGAAGATATGGCAAGTGAGTCAAGGACAGATAGCCACTTCTCGAGGTCTTTCTTGGTGAATGGAAATTTGTCACTAGAGGGAAGGAAAAATAAAATAGGGAAAGAGAAGGTGGGAGGAACAAAAATGTTCTAAAAATGTTCGCTTTTGGTGCTGACTACCGGTCCAAACCTCTTGCACTCACTAGGCACAGAGCTTTGGCCATGAACTGAATCTACTTAAAACTACCTTTTCCCTTGGAGAATCTATTCCAATGAATGTGTTTGGTCAGAGAGGGTCATAAACACATCATAAATCCTAACTGTTCCAAGAGGAGATTATCTATGAATAACTGTGGTTATTTTCAGGGTATGAGGCAGGAGCCTCATGGAGGAGTGGAGAGGTCCACATCCTCAGCTTCCTGGGCATCATTCTGAGGGGTGACGGGCAAGGGTTCACCTATCAGCTCTGGGTGTCACATACCTCATTTCCTCTAGCAGAGCCATTGCTACTTCCACGGGGCTCCCTCTACTTTGCTGAGCAATGAAATAAGGCTACCGGGAAAAGAATATTAAGATTTCTGTTTCTAAATATGTTGCTGGTGAAGCTTCTTTTAAAATATTAATTGTGGCAATGTTGGAAATGCATAAAAGAACTGACAATCGTGCTTATTCAAACCACAGAAGAAGGTTTAATTTCAAAATGTGGTTTTGAATTGCTATTTTTTTCTTCTGCCTGTAAGCAATGAATTCATCAAAATCTTTTCTTCTGAATAAAAGAAGAGCCCCTAATGGTGCCCATTCAGTGTCATTAATGTGAAGGAGGTGAGTGATACGAGAGGGGGTGTATGTTATTTATGATGAGCTGCTTTGTGAGCCAACCACATATCAACAAGGGCTTCTAACTGATAGTGAGGGTGTAAAAGATATAGAGAGGAGGCAATGAAAACCCACTGGAAGGGTTGCTAAGAGATCCATTTCCTTGGATTTCTAAGATAAATAAAAATATATCCTGTTTTTAAAGTCTGTGCATGCAGAAATTACACATGGTTGCTCAGTAACCTCTGCTGATAAACCTTGTTTATGAAATTGATAGTTTGTTTCTTCTTTTACATTTCTTTTTAGTAATTCTAAATACTTGAAGAATTGGAATGACGGAATCAGGTGGCTGTGAATTTTGTAAACCTGATAGCATGAGCTAGAGTTGTCCTCTATTTTATGTAACTCCAGTACTCACAGAACCTGGAAAATGGTGTCTGTTAAGAAAATGGTGGAGCTTATCTCAGTAGGGACTAACACACTCAACCAGAGGAAAATCAGTTTTTAGGGAAAGGGTAATTTGTCTTACCTATTACAAAGTTCTCTGCCTCTGTAAAGGTCAAACCCATACGACGAAAATATATTTCATAGAGTTGAATCAGAAAAAAGAATCTAGAAAAGACTGGGGGTAAATGGAACTTTCATTAATATGAAGAAAACATTGAGAAAAACTGTCAGAACCCTGTTTTAAATTCAGAAATACTCCATGCAGTCTCCACCGCTGACTACCAATTATAGCTTATTTCCTCAAGTATCAAGTGCCTTCATCTGTGAAAAAGTGACCATATTTCACAGAGATGATTAACTTTATTTATACTTCAGTCTCATATTTTAACCCAGATACAGTGCCCAGTTCAAACAAGCTTGTAATAAGAATTTATTGAATTAACACAAGAAGGTACACATGGTTCTCCTTTAAAGTGCTGTGTGATGATCAAGGTTATAACAGTGACACTCTTCAATTTTAGTACTCAGCACATTTGAGGTACCCAGGAGATAATGGTTCCTTTTCACTCTTTCCTTCCCCAGTGTCCTCTACACAGACTGCATAGAGGTGGACATGAAAACTAGACAGGGAAGATGACTTTCTTGATGTCATAGAGCAGATCTGTAACCCTGCTGAAAATTAAAGCTGTTGCTGTTAGTCCAACTGAGCCTTATTCAGTTAGTTATTATTAAAGATATTTTCTCCAAAATGTGCATTGAATTCTCTGTATTCTTGGAAAGGAAATTCTTGCATCGCTGGAGCCATATCTAAATTGATTTTGACCAGGTACCATCTGGATGCACTAAGTACAAATTCACACACTTGGAGCCATAATGGAAGTTCTTTGTCCTGTCAAGGAGAGGATCTTGAAAGGCCTTTGGGAAGCATTCTGTGGGCAAATTGACGCATAGCATCCTCTCCAGTGTAACTGAATAGGAGGAGTGGAAGGACATTTTGAAAAAAGCCAGGTAGGTATTCATATAGCAAGGAGCTGAGTTAATGAGGCTGTATCATTGCTATGCCACTATCAGGTTTAAATATGAAGTATCCTCCAAAGACTCATGTATTGAAGGCACCGATCTCAGGAACTGATTAACTCCCTTATGGGTTCTAGCTGAATTAGCTTAGGAGGTGGGGCACAGTTAGAGGAAGAACTGCAGGTCACTGGAGGTATGAGTTTTGAGGGGCCTGTAATGTCCTCAATTCTTTCCTCTCTCTCTGATTCTTTTTCTCTCTCTTCACTTCCTGGCTGCTGTGGGTTTAGAAGTTTTCCTCTGCCAAGTCCTTTTGCCATGGTGTTTCTATCTTGGCTGCAACCAACCATGGACTGACACTCCTGAACCCATGGGTCAAAATGAATCATTTCTTCTTTAAGCTGTGCATTCAAGTATTTTGTCCCAGTAACAAAAAAGCTGGATAACTCACTAAGGGTCTTTGCAGAGCCGCATTTATAAATCTTACATTGTCCTACAGCAAAGTCCTTCATGCATTATACAGTCACATTTGGGAAGGAAATAAAAACTCGAAGAGTTATAAGGCCAGGAACCTCAACATTTCAAGTAGTAAAATGAAGAACTTTCTTCTGCCAAAACTGTTGCTTTAATTGTGCTTTATGTGCTTACTGATTTTTTTTTTTGGCAAATCCATTTTGAGAACAGAGACTATGCCTTAAGCCTTTTGCATAATCACTGTTTCTTTATCTTGCATGTAGGTGATCCTCAGCAATACATGTGGAGCAAATTAATGTATTTTACAGTTAAAGAAGAAAGAGGGAGGAGCTAATATTTATTGATCATTTATGTCTAGGCACTTGTGAGGATTATTCTTAATTGTGTCAATTTGACTGGCTTGGGATCCCCCTAAGGGATGAGGAAAACCACTTCTAGATGTATGTAGGTGGGCCATGGAGGCATGACCTTCAGCCCCTTGCTGGTCGCTTGCCCTTCTTCTCTGATGTTGCTCTTCTCTGCTTCCTGGTCTCCATGCACTGAACATCTTTCACTGTGCCCTTCTACTATGATGCTTCTCTCTGGAGCTAGCCAGTGATGGACTGAATCCCTCAGAACCATGAGCCAAATTAAACTTTTGTTCCTTTAAATTGTGAGTATTGGGTGTTGTCTCCCAGTGACAGAAAAGTGGACTGATGCAGCTCTATTCAATGCATGATACAGCTATTACTTCATTCAAATTTTACAATCCATTTGTCTCGTGTTACAAAAATATTTAGCGGCTCAGAGTGGAATCAGCCAAGTCATTTATGACTCCAGAGACTACGGTCATTAAAGAAGAAGAAAACTCTTTCATCAACCACAAGAATACACCCAAAGACCACCTGCTATGAGGACTGATTGACCAAAGAACCCCAGCAGCACAGGGCAAAGACCTAGCTGCTGTGCTGTGACATCTTTTCCACAAAGCTGTGCCTCCCACAATCTGTTCACAGCCAGTAAGCAGAGTAGCAAGGAGAAGGCAGGTCAGGTTTGGCCGAAGGACAGATCTTCATTAGACTGTGTGGCACACTGGGTGCTCCCACATAACCTTTCATCCTGTTCTTCCTTCGTCTTTCTTTCACTGGGTGAGACTTACAGCATGAGTGATGGCTCTTCCTTTTGACTCCCTACTTTTCCTCAGGGGTATTTCCTCTATTAAAATGCTTGCATATTTTATTCTTTCTTGAATCCTACATCCTGATGGCTCCATTAATACCACTCTAAATATTTTTCCTGCTCCAAGCTGAGATCCATAACTTGTTAGTCTTTATTAAATATTTCTTCAGGTTAGAAGAGTGTGAGTGTGTATTCTCTTGGTCTAGGACTTAACACAAGTAACAGACTTACTGGGAGTTCAAGCTTCACTTTATAAATGTTTGTCCAATATTTATCTTCGTTGTAATGTTCCAAGCTCCACGAAGTCTGAGTCTATGACTGCCCCACTCATTGTTCTGTGTCCATTGCCTAGAACAGTGATTTTTGGTGCATAGTACTTGACTGATAAATACTTGCTGACTGAATGGCAAAAATTTTAAGAATTATTTTTCAACTCCATAACATGGTTATGTTTGTTTGATTAAAATAGCCTTTTATACTCAACCAAATTGGAGTTGTAATGGCACTTTAAAGGCAGTGTTTAAGTTTTGCTCTTTCACACATCAGTATTGATTCCCTGGGGATAAAGACATCTTTGAAAGTTATGAGTGAACTGAGCTAACCCCAGGTCAACGTTAGGAAGGAAACCTGGACCTATCAACTTCTCATTCAGGTATTTTCTTTTTTGTGCACAATGTTCTTTTGTATCTTTGTGCTTACTGTTCAATCCAACTTGAGAACTTTCTACCAATTTTCCATTTTAGGCATTCCTTCATATGATAATGAACTATATACAATTTGTTATTTTTCTTTGGATGCTTTCTATTCTTCATAGCTATATTTGATTTGGTATTAGTTTTCTAATTATTCTTATGAAATAATGGTCTATTCCTAAGATTAAGTTCTTACCTTGTAGTTTGGAGTGATCTGGAAGCTGGGAGAGGGAGGCCCATATGTAATCCTTAGTATCACTGGGCATGTTATCTTGTCTGTCTCTGAATTACTTAGTATAGATCTTTCACTCTGACTTTTCTATCCTGAGGATGGAGTTTTGTTACTATTAAATTTTAGAGAGAACTGGAAGTGCAGCTTGGTTGATAGAGTGCCTGCTAGCATTTTTTGAGGCCTTGGGTTCAATCCACAATAGTGGAAAGATAAAAATTAAATTTTGGAAAAATGCCTTTTTTGGGGTGCAAGAAGTCATGTTACATAGCATTTAGTTACTTTGTTTCCCAAGCTCAGATCCTAAGACATAGACATGCTCAAAATATTCTCTTCCTCCTTTAAATATGGTAAACTTTAAAGAGATAACTCTATCCTAGATTTGACTAAAATCCTCAGGAACATATTTAAATCCCTTTCTCTCATGACCTACATCCAATCTCTCAATATTTCCTGCTGGTTTTACTCACAAAACATATGCAGAAACTGACCAATCCTCACCACTTTCCCAGTTGTCTTTCTGGAATAATACACATGCCCAAGGTGACTTGTCTCCATCCCTCACCATGACCCTCTTCCAGTCTATTCCAGAATGTTCTTTGGAAGATTCTTTCTTTAGATATTTGCATGACTTCTTCCCTTCCTTCCTTCAGAGTACTGCTCAAGTATCATTTTTAAAGAGAAGTCTTCTTCAATACCCTTTAAAAAATTGCAACCCCTGAGAGTCCTGGTTCTTTCTCTAAGATAAATCTGGCGGTCATCTGAATAAATATATACTTGGCCTATTTGGTTTTTAAAAAATTAGCCTTGTCTACTATAATAAAAGCTTATGAGGGTAGGAATTTTTCACTTGTTCACTTAGAATTCTCAGTCTCTGGAATGGTTTAGGCACTGAAGAAATAATTGACTGAAATGATAGCTATTCTACCTCCTCACGCATCCTGCAAGCTTCACTTTTTTTGGGAATAAGAAACTCTCACTTGCTGTGTGGCCTTCCTAGCAATTATACCAATCGCTTTTCCTCTCCTTTCAAATGAAGCACTTTCGATATACATGCTTCAGAGCATTGATCTATAATGAATTTTCACACATTTCCTTGATATTCTTTTCTTTATACTCTGAGCAATTTAAAGGAAGCAATGCTATCTTAATTTCTCTAGCTCTAGCACTTAGTGAACAATGCTTGGCATACAGCAATGCTTTGGTAAATACTTTGTAGCTGAATAAATTAATGAATGAGAGGCTCAAGTGAAACAGATTTATCAACAAACGCATTTGCTACTTTACAGTGGTAGCTGGTACCACTGTATTGGTTGATGCAATGAGTCAACTTGAGAAGTTTAGAAGTTCAACTGAGTGACTCAGCAGAGGGCCAGGGTCCTCAGTTTTTAAACATTCTCATCATGTGCAAGAGGAGGCCACAGAAATGGTGCGAGTGCTACACCAGCCCTGAGGTGGGGGTGGGGTAGCCTGCTTACAGTGTATGGGAGGGAAAGAAGCTTGCTTAGTCCCTTTTACTCTTGTTGTTTTTTCTGTCTTCCTCCATTATGGATGGTTGCCCTTCAGCCATGTGACCTTGTCTTGGAACCAGCTGATAACAGACTGAAACCTCCATAAACTGTGAGCTAAATAAATTTCTCTTTCCTTAATTTTGCACATTGGGTATTTTGTCTCAGCAAGGAAGGAAAAATAACTAAGACAACCACCTCAGGATAACAGTGATAATTTTATGAACCACCTAAAGACTGGAATGGAGTATCTTTAAAACCTCTTTGAATGAAAGTGTGATTGAGTTTAGGTTCTTCATTTCCATCTCTTTATAGAAAAAGATTAAAAGGGTAAAAGCAGGCTTTGGTTCCATTGGCTAAGATAGCTTCCTAGTAGATCCAAGAGTATGTCTTGTGAGGCAAAACTAGAAACTTGAATAATATAGTTTATGTTATACATCATATTGTACCATTGTATATATTATATATCATAGATAATATTGTATATAATATGTCATCATATATATTATGCACCATATATTATCAAGGTTGGTTAACCATAAAGGCATTAATCATGTTCTTAGATCACCAAGAAAGTTATTTAGATTAGTATATTCTATGATCTGAATGTTCATCTGATAATTCATAATTTGAAATTCTAACCCATAAGGTGAAGGTGTTAGGAGAGAGTCCTTTGGATGATACATAGATCTTAACTGGTGAAGCCTCGTGATTATTATTATTGCCTTTATTATTAACAGCTAGTTCACCTCTCCTACCATGAGAAAACACAATGAGAAAGTAGTCTTTAAAAAGATGGGTCTTCATCAGACCTTGAATCTTTCAACTCTTAGATATTGGACTTCTCAGGCTGCAGAAGTCTAAGAAATACATTTTCATCATTTATAAGTTATTAACTTTATGATATTTTGTTATAGAGATCTGATATTTTTAGATTATTCTGAAGATACTTTCATTAAATGTTATAATTTCAATGAGAGGCATTTCTTTAAAGAAATAAGAATTTGGAGGACATTGTCTAATACTCCTCTATTTATAAAACAGATGTATACACCTAGAAAAGAGTTTTTGGTGACATATATGTTTAATAGGTATTCAAAGTTGCTATGTCATCACAAAGGACAAGAAAAGGAAGCACTGAATGTTATGATAGTACCAATCCCCTCAGATTTGGCAGAGTCATTAGTGTCTGTGTGGCAAAGGAAATGTCTCATATCTATCTGCCAGGTTGGCATAAGGCTGGTGCTGTGTTTCAGCATAAGTGAGTAGGAGAGGGTAAAAAAAATGCCATTTTGATTTTTTGTGGTTCAACAGGAGCAGATAGCTATCTGGTTTTTACAAATCTGGTATTCGCTAAGTCTCCCCAAAGAAAAATCCGAATCTTTTCCTTTGCAAAAGATAATTCCCAAGGTGGGATTAAGACAGACTAAAAGCCAATCAGGAAAGGAATTCTGTATTTTAACAGTGCCCTGCTTTTCTATTTCCTCTTTATTAAAAATTCAGCTTCACTGAGTGCAGAAAGTGAAAACACGCCATTGCACTGATGTATGTAAAGAAGTGATCTTTAAAACAAAAGCATATACTGTGACCTGAAAATATCCCACCAAGTTATGAAAGCAAATGATTTCTTGACAAGAGCACATCAGTTATAAATTCAAGGAAACTTTTTGTGGAGTTGATTGTGCACACTAAATCTGTGCTTTATACAGCAGAATGTGTGTGAGTGTGCTTGTGTATGTGCTCCTAGGTCCATCTCTACTATAAATGGTTCTTTGCTTCTTATATTAAAAAAAGTGAAAATGACAAACATCACCAATAAAAATACTCACCCAGATGGCATGCCCACCCAGGTGGATAAGTGTTGCTGATAAGACTGAAGATTTCCCTGTGTTCCATGTCCTCTCTGCTGGGCACCCAGCCCTTCAGTGATCCTTGATGTCCCAGGTTGTGCCTCTGGCTTCTGGACCTGGCTGCTTGCCTCCCTGTCTGCAGGCTTCATTCGCTTCATGGATGATCTTCCTTCCCCCCTTGCTGCAAACTGGATCGTGTGCATGGCTGGCACTCCTCAGCAGTTACTGTGCTGTACCTCTGGGTAGATTCTCACTCTTGTCACAGTGAGGCTGCCCCTACTGTTGGCCATTTATTTGGTCATTGTGTGACATTGAAGCTGAAGTCAGCAACCTGATCAATGAGAGGCAGAACATGGAGGCTACCAATGAAGTGGTTCAGTAAGTTGCCCATGAATTTGGCATAATATTTGGGAGTAATAGTCACATACTACACAAAGAGTTGGTTTCTCTGGAGACCAAAAGAAAAGAGAGACTCCTTCAAAGTCTTCTTCTTTAAGAAGCCTCATTCCTTAAGGTAGATAATTGAAAGCAGGGAGAGCTTTTGCAAATGGGAAGGTGACTGAGATTTGGAAGAAAGAAAGGGAAAAAGTATTAAAAAATAAAGAATTGGTGAGAAAAATGGAAATAGAGTCTTTGCAAATGGGAAGGGGAACAAGAGTTGGAGGGAGCAGAAAGATAAAAGGGGAAGGGGAAAAATGATGAAAATGTGCTATGTACATTTGCAAACTCCTTAAGATAAATGTAATCATCATGTGCTGTAAGCCGATTGTAGTAAAAAAAATAAAAAGAAGCATCAGCCATGTGCTCCTGCCTGCTATTGTTAAATCTTCCTAAAAACTTAGTCCAAATGACACGTGCTCTACTAACAACAAAACAAGATGTATCCATTGCTGAGTGAACCCTTTAAGTCTGGCATGCAAGGCTCTGTAACAAGGTGGGTTATACAAATAGCTCCAGTAACAGTTTTTCTGTATCAATAAGTGATTCAAATAACAATACTAAGGTGTGAATTTTATTGGGCTTTATTGACTATAAAGAGCATTTACTTTTATTGTCACAACAAGTTCATTATTTTCATCCATTATATGAGAAAACCAAGTTTTAAAATGTGCTAGCACACATTTGGGAGTCTCAGCAGGCCTTAGAATATTCTGCATGAACGTTTGGGAATTCCAAAGAGAAACAATTTGGTATTCATTTGTTAGATTTAAGGACTTTGAACAATAACCCAGAGACTTGGATTTTATCACAATGGGCTAAGGTTCTTCACTCTTTGCCTGGTGTTGCTAAGTGGATAAAATACTCTAAACTGATTGCTTGGGCTCGCCTTCCTCCCTTGGTAATGTATAAAGAAACGGGTGTTCTCTAAGTTTTGCTTCATTTAGACACCATAAAAGCATCACGCCTATTGAATGCTGAGGTCCTTAGAGGCTGTGGTTGGCTGCAATGATTTGAAATTTCTGGGTAAATGCAATTGTTTCAAAGTAACCCCAATGAGGTTGTGCTATTATTATTTAATTAACATCATGCTATAGCCATGATTATTTGCTAAAGTTATAAGCAGGGTAAGAAACATTTTAATAATGGACATAGATCCCATTGTTGTCTTTTACAGGAAGAAAAAATGATGCTATTATTAAAACTATAGCATAATACCAAGCACATTAATCACATAATAATTATTTGTGGGCCTTGGAAACTGGAGAAGGCATGAAATATTTTCTCTCTGTAGCCAGTGGTGAAAGCCAGGTATCACTGTGGTATGGAAAACATTACCATCTATAGTTCCAGTCCCACAGTAATCTGGGGTAACGTTCTTAGCTTCATAGGCTTCACACTCTTGGGGTCCAGACCATGGTATAAGTTTCAATACTCTCATTTTGTCGGTTTCCCTGAACTGCTGAACATCACATGAACAGAAGAGAATGTAATAATGTGGACAGCAGAAATGCTTCCCCTGTGATTTTTCAGAATCTATAGCCCAACCATTGAATGTCTTCTATATGTCAGTCCTGGTAAGTATTACTTCCTTAAACTATGATTCTTCCTCAAATGTAGCTGGGTAAGATGATTATCTCTGATCTATAGAAAAGAATACTGAAGCCTATAGAAGTTAAGTCAACTATTCATGTTTGCAGAACTACTGGGTGGCAGAGTTAAGATTCTATTCAGCTCTGCCGGATGACAATGCCTGTGGATGACAATGCCTGTGGATTCTCCAATGTGCCTGTTCTGTTCTGGAGGGTGGAGGTGGGGAGATAAAGGAAGTGAATAGCGAGTTTATATGCTACACAGAGGTTAATCTTAACTTCTTTTCGCAACTCTAAGAGGTTGTTGTTGCTATTCCCATTTATGAGTGAACTGAGCCTGAGAAATAGTAAATGTTATCTGATTTTTTTATATTAAAAATTTACTTGATAATAGCTATAGATTGTCATTGTATGTTTACCAGTTTGCTTTTTTTCCTCTCTAAGCCTAAAGATATTCAATGTTTTGAATTCTAAACAAAGAGAATCTGTTGGGTGAATTAAAGAACTTAAAAAATAACAGAAAATACAAAATTGCAGAGTGATTGGCAAGGTCTTTTCTACAGTGCTCCTTGAGGACCCAAAATTTAAATGTACATTATTGAATATAAATGAAAGTTCTTTATTTTTAAATGCATTTTAATATGTCTTGAGTTTTCTTTATGAAAAAGAAACAGGATGGAAAATAAATGTGTGCTTTTTTGGAAGTAGGCTTCCAGCATGTGGATTTGAGTACAGACCGACGTGGTCCCTGAAAGATGGTTTCCTGTAGAATGGACTCTGTTCAAGTCATTGAAATGGAGCCATCACATCTGAGAGGCTTGTTGGACTGCTGTTGCCCCACTATTCACAGATGCTTTCACTCCATCAGAACTTAATCCTGAATCGTTAAGTTAGCAGTGTGGCTGTCACCTTGTGATTTATCAGTGAAATTGCTCCTTTGAGGGCAGAGTATATAAAAGGATGGTCAGCTTGTAACTCATGGTGTTCCATAGTGGCAGCCATCATGGATAGGACAGGCTCTTCCCAAAGCAAGGCCATTAGTAAATAATAATGCTTCCTCTGCTGTAGGACACACCATGATGCAGTCTCATGGATGTGACATTGGCTATTCAAAAACAATTTAGCCTTTGTACATAGAGAATGTGTGCATGGAAATGTGAGAAATTATTTGGCCTGTTGAATTTTGCTCTCTGGCCAATCATAGTTCTTACATTCTGCCTGAATTAGCAGGCTGGAGGTTTAGTCTGGGCTTTTAAAAAAGCAGATCATGTCTGTTCTCTTTGCAGTGACATTGGATTATAGGCTGACATCTGAATATGCTTGAATAAAAGCAATTCAGAATTTGGAAGGATGGCTAGATTATAATAAAGCTTTCAGAATACTCCAAGCACCTTGACAGCAGCCAAAGGATTTTCAGGGCCATAGGACATATGGTAATGCTCCATTTCTTTTCTCCCTGGTGTATAGATTCTGAAGAAGATTAAGAATTGAAGTGAAATGTCATCAGAACATTTTCAGGACTTTCATATTACTGCTCATTTTGGCTTCCTTCAGATATCTAACAGATTCCAGAAAAAATCAAGAGGGTAATGATTTAAAAAGATTTTAAGATTAGAGAGTACATAATAATATCCTGGTTGCTTTTTTGTAATTAAACTCCAGAACTCTAGATGGATCTGTTAGCATGTATTTGCTGGTCAAGACCGTGGCACACCCAACTCTTCATGGAAAAAGACTCACCCATTTTAAGCCACCCACAAATACTTTCCTTGGTTTGTTCAGGACTTTTGCCTACATTTACATGTTTTTCTCATACAGACCACACAGCACGTCCTGCGGGTCAAGAGAAATATGGAGAACACAGCACACTTGCTTCTTACTGGAATGTGTGTCTCCCATCCAGAGTTCCTTCAATTGCCAATGTTTATAATCATTTCCATTTCTTGGATGTATTAGAAAAACTCACCTAAGAAAATGTTAGTTTTTTAAAAAATCACTTCCAAAGAACACCTATAGTCTAGATGGAATTTGACCACAACATCATTGCTTTAACATACATTTGTTAAATGGGTTTATTATTACAGATACATCAACAGCTGTCTATTGTAGGGAAGGAAGCAACAGTCTAGCTTGGCCCAATTCTATTGAATTGGTGACTCTTTAACAGATTCCACCTGTTTTAATTGGATGCCTATGTATGTTAAGTTGCCTTCAAAGATGGCTCCCAAGTCATACCCGGCTCTAGCATTTGTGCCCTTTTGTAGACTGATCTCTTTTCCTTTGGTGTGGGATGGGCCCAATGACTATCTTTTAACAAGCAGAATGTGATAAAAGCAATGGTAGAATACTGAGATTAGGTTATAAAAGAGTGTGATTTCTGTCCAGTTAATGCTGTTTGGATGTCTTAATTGCTCTGATGAAGTCAGCTTCTGTGTTTTCAATTGCACTGTGGGGAGGTCCGAGCAGCAAGTAGGTCAGGGTGAGCAGACTGTGGCCAACAGCCAGCCCATTGCTGAGGTCTATAATCAAACGAACTGCACGGAACTGAGTCTAATCCCGCAAACAGCCGCCAAGTGAGCTTGGAAATGAATCCTGCTCCTGTTTTTCATTGAGATAATTATGGCTCCCAACTTACAAGACCTGGCTAAGCCATACTCAGATTTTTAACTTATAGAAACTGCAAGATAATCAATGTACTGTTATGAGTAGTTAATTGGGAGTAATATGCTAAATAGCAATACATGATATGCAAAGCAATGAACCAGTTCTACATCCTCATTTTTCCTGTTTCCCCTCATCTCCCTCTTTCAAATGTTGATTAAATGGTTCTTAGGTGCTATGTCTTAGGATGGCATTGTGAAAATAGAGCTGGACACTGCAGGAGGGCCGTGACACGTCACGATGGCTTGCTCGTTGGACTCACATGCTCACTGGAGAGGCCAATACTGACCAAATGCCTTTGTGAGTGATGTAGAAACAAAAGTAAAAAATACTCTACAATTCCCATGCATGTGGTCCCAGCACTCCAGAGGCTGAGACAGAAAGATTGGAAGTTTAAGGTCAGCATGGGCCACACAGTGAACTCAAGGCCAACCTAAACTACACAGCAACATCTGGTTTCAAAAAAAAAGGATTCAGGATCTGCTAGGTTACAAATGACTAGTAGCTTGAGAAAGTTCAAAGAGCAAACATGATTGTTGATTATTTCTGTCTTTTCTTTTGTAGGAAAAAAGAAGCTCCCAAAGGTCAACTAATGTTAATGGGGAAGGAAGTTTCTATCGAATCATGTGGTTGAGTTATATGAGGATGGCAGCCTGTGTGTATTTATTTTCAAAGCATGAAATTCAGCCTACAATATCCTTATTGTCACAGCTCCCAACAACCTAAAACCCTGGAATTCCACAAAATACTAGGAAAAAAGGGCACCAGAGGCTACTTGGATTTGAAGTCCTTGAGAAAAGTTACATACAGTGAAAGAGCTTAGAGCCAACATAATGGATGGAAATAGTCATCACTCAAATAGTGAGAGCTGGTGAAATGACATTGCTGAAAATGATGTAAAGAAGTTAAAAGCTGGAAGTTTACTCAACTGGAAGACAAAGAATAATTTAATGAGGAAAAGGGCAGAAAGCAATTAATAATACAGAAATTATTCCCTAGGACCGAGCCTATGAGATGCCCTCGAGTCATATATAATTAAAGTGTAGCAGAGCTGGCTCAAAGCAGTCTCGAAGATAAGTGTGAAGAAAAATGTTCCTGACCTGCCATCCTATCATCTCTGAGTTCTGGCCTTGCAAATGCAAATAAGAAACACCACACACACACACACACACACACACACACACACACAAACTAGAGGACTTCCGAAATCTAGACTAGGATGGTCCCCTTGGCAGAATTGTGTGAATAGGAAAGCAATACATAGTCATTCTTGCTACTGCCTAGGATCTGCTAAGGTCTCCACTGAATGCTAGAAGATTATTGCTCACAGACAGAATTGATGTATGAATATAATTAGTCCATAACCACATGAGGACAATAAAACCAAGGTGGTGTTTTTAGCATACAGAAAATTCTCAATTTAATTAAAAATCTTTGGGTATATTTCACTGTACTTGTTTTTGGAACTCAGAGAAAGGTTTATAACTATAGAAAAATGTGGTCAAGGAGGCAAGCGCATGAAGACAGAGCAAAATGGTGCCATGGGTACTGTGTAAATGTGGTCAAGGTGATGGGTAGATTTATTAGGAAGAGTTTGGTTGCAAATAATAGAGAACATGACTCAAACTGCAGAGATTAGCATGTTCTTGTTCACTATTAGGCTAAAACAAAACAAAACAAAACAAAACAAAACACAAATGTTGAGATTCAGCAGGTTGGTTGTAGCTGGCGCCTCTCAATGCGAGAGGGCCTTTATTCACATCCACCAAGGAGAGCATGGCAGAGGGAAGGGGAGGATCTTTTCAGAGAACTCCAGGTCTGCTTGCTATTGGACTGCTCTGGGACTCAGTCCTATTTCTAACTAAATGAGTATGGACATGAAAATGGGTTTTCTCGATTAGCTGAAGACATTCAGGGCCCAACGTTAAAACCAAGGAAGGGACCAAGCCTCCTGAGGCATACTAAACAAGAGAAGACCTTATGCTTGTACAGAACTTAAGCAGAAAGCAAGTGGGCGCACAGCGTCAACACCTCTGTAATGGGCAACCAGCTCATTTGTGTGGGGATAGAAGTCTGCAATCCCTTGAGCTTCTCGTATTAGGAGCCCAGAGAATGGAAGGTCTGACCTCTTATGATAGAAAAGAAAGTACACTTTTCATCTAACAGTAGGGAGGCAGTCTAAGGGCCATACAGTGGATTTAGCAAGTGGCTCATTTCTAAGCAGGTGTGAACACTAAGGCAATGTGTGCCTGGAGGCTTGTGACTCTCTAGGTTTCTGGTGTCAGACGATTTGGCCTTTAAACACTCGGCCTTCCTCTAAGTTGAGTGGGTGTACACAGCATAGGTATGGATTATCTGCTACCAGCCTCTGCATTTGTAAGAATTTAGAACTTTTATGTCATTTTTAAAAAGCTATGAATAACCCAAATGGTTGGTAAAAGGAACCATAGGCTATTATTTCTTCCATAAATGATTGAGACAGGACCATAATTAATCAACAGTCATACAAATGCCAAAAACTGGTAAAGTGGTTTAAATAGGAGGGAAGAAATCCTCCACACCAACCCACAGGTGACCTTCTACTGAGAAAATGGGTTTTATGCCATAAATAAACATAATAAGTATAATGAACAGGAAGTGGCTCATTGTTAAAAAAAAGATCATCTGATTATCTCTTGCTGATTATATAAATGCCAGAGAGCAATTTTAAGTATTCTAAAGATAACTAGAATAATTTACAAACGCCTTCATTTGTCACAAAGGAGCAGTGTGTACATTAAGAAAGCACGGTGACCTTGACAAACGACCTTTATAAATTAACTTGTGAGAGAGAGCACAGGTTTGGTTACATCATTCTGTTGCTGACCAGCACTTGAAGCAAGAACTGCTAGCTAATTTTTGATTTCTGAATAATAAGACATAGAAGCCTTTTTGAGAAAATAGATGCAGTTACAACAGAGAAATCCCTCAGTGTGTTCTGTCTTAGGACCTCCACAGTGTGTTTCGACTCTGGAGAGAAATATTTCAGAGATCAGGCTCAGTTCCAGAGTGTCAGATCTTCAGGCTTTGGTAAAACAGTGAATACCTCTGAGCTTTGGATCATGTGTCCTGAGAAATAACAACGCCTACCTGATAGATTACAGGAATTAGGTCGGGAAAGTACCTAAAACGCAAGGTGTAATAAGTGCTTAACACTTGTCATCTCTTGGAGGGGGGGTGTTTTCTCCTTTCTAACTTCTGTGCAAGAAGTTGCAGGGAATGTCATACTTTAGGAATCAATGTCATAGGTTACCCAGTGTCTCCCAATTCACCTCCACCTACTCAGTGAACAAAAGGACAGCATCATGGGTACAGTTATCCTCTGCTCACAAAGATTCTTGGGCTGCCCAGGAGTGAGCTTCCCCCGAGGCAGGTAATAACCATCACGATTCATCCACTGACAGATGGGTCCTCTGGGTGGCAGAGCGGTGATCTGTGCTGCTGAGTGTTCCCCGCTCTGAGCAGGGGGATGTGTTGTTTTGTGAGCCTTCCTTTTCCCTGCCCGGGGCCTTGACCAAGTCTGTGTTTCCGTCTTAGTCTTAGGGTCAAAGCCAATTGCATGCATGCATCTACTGCCTTATCCACAACAATTCTCTAGTTCCACCAGCATGATATTCCAAATATGTTCTTAGCACAACGTGGAGCAAATGTCCTTTAGTCTTTCCTGGAAGATATTTCTATGTCTACAGAATAGAGCTCAGGAACTTTCAAACCTTCAAATCAGAAATCTTTACTTCGAGGTGATGGCATTTTACATCTTTATTCTTTTTTTCCAGTCTCTGTGGCTGAGGAAGGAAACTGACATTTCTGAGTGTCAGCAATGAGGCAGCATCGTGCTAGGTGCTTTTACATTACGTGACTTAGCACTCTTTGTAACCCGAGGGATGGACCAAGTATCAATATTTTTGTTTTATAATCCCGGCAACTGTAGATCAGAGAACCTGAATAAATTGTTCAAGGTCACAAAATAGCAAGAGCCCCAAGTGATTCAAACAGAATTCTACAAGGTCCCAGACTTAGGCTATTTCTACCGCATTCTGTTCCTCCTCTGTATTATATGCTTTTGATTATTTTCATCACATACTCTAGTCCTCTTAAAGCACAGGTCAAATGCTGCACATTCTTTTATGCCAATATTTCTGACTTTGCTAAAAATAATTTCCTTTTTTAGTTTAGAGATTTGACTGGTATTCTAGAAATAAAATGAATTTCATAATAACCTAGGATGAAACTGTATCATAGAGTTCCAGAACATAAAATTTAGACTCAGACAGACAAGGTTATCAGCATCCTTGGAAAATGTATGCAGCCTTTTTTTTTTTGGTTTCTTCATCTCTAAAATGGACATGTTGACACCCTAACTCAGAAGGGGTTATGAGGGCAATGTGAAATAAGGTGTACAGAGCTCCCAGCACAAGAGCTCAAGCAGCCTGCTCCCTTCAAGAACCGTGACTCTGATGTAAGCAGCATATAGCAGGTTGTGACATTTTCCAACTGCATGAGATTGTTATGTCTCAACTCCAGGAAAAAAAGGAAGTAAGCATGATACAGCATGAAGATAGTACAAAAGTGGCTCAGCCTCATAGTTTTGGTTTTGGTGCCTATGCTTTTTAGAAGTTTCTTCTGAATTGTAGGTGATTTCAAACGTTTGATCTTTTCAGTTGCAAACCTACACAGAATTAATACAATGTGGAAACAAAGGTATAAACGTTTCAGCAACCCATGAGGCTAACTAGTCTTACCGAGTTATAGTTTTCTTCATCAGCCAGGCCATCTAGTACTGATGATGAGCTATACCCTAGTTTATTTACTTTCATAAAAGTTGTATCACATGCTTGAACTTTAAAGTCACAAATGTCAGTAGAAAAAAATTGTTCTGTTTTTCTTCCACAGTACATAGCAATCTCCAATTAAGAACGTTGAAAACTGCTTTTGAACAAAGAAAACAATCATTTTTATTCAGAATTTGTCTATAGTAAGAAAACGGAGAGGAAAAGTGTGCACATTTTTGTTTTTAGTTGTCTATTTGTCACATGAATTTCTTTCTTTCAGTCATTTTATAAGTGACAATGTTGGAGGCAGAGAGAGACAGAGAGAGACAGAGAAAGAAAGATAGAGAGAGACAGAGACAGAGAAACAGAGAGAGAAAGACAGACAGAGAGACAGATAATTTGGGCCAACAACAATATACTTTTTCTACCAACTTTGGAAGCAGATGAAACTTAGCAGGTGATCCAACCTATGTACTTAATAATTCAGGGCTTGTAAGAAGAAGATTCCCTTTCTGCAAAATGAATCTAATTCCTTGTAATGTTTCTTCCTACCAGCCTCACATCTTGGCTTGTGAAAGTCCTGTTCAGCTTTTAAAGCTGAAATATACCCTGTTCTTTTGCTGTTCTAGGCTCATGCCCCAGTCCTCCTTCCAGGAGAGTAGCTTCTTGGGTCTGCAGCCTCTTGAGACACCCTGTGTGAGCCTTTAACATAGCTCCTGATGTGTAGAGACCCCAGAGTGTCTCTAGAATCAGATGGGACACTCCCAAGGCAGGAATTCTATTCAGACCTCTCTTCCCTGCACTCAGTCTCAGGATTTGCTAGAGTTATTTACTACCCATTACTAAAGGAATGGTTCAAATATTCATTGATTTAGTTATTTACTGACCTAGATGTTCACCGTTTGCTTTAGGAACTGGATATTTTAGTTATTTGCTCAGGATTCTGCTATTTGTGCAGCTTTTTGGAGGAGCAACTCTTCTCTTCCAGGTGATTTGACTGGAGCAGCCTCTAATGAGTCTGGAAGATCCCAGGCAGTTTCAGTAAGGACACAAAACGCATAGAGCCTAGGTGACCCTCTTGCCTTTAGAGCTTCTGGATCCTCTCTGCACGTGGCCTCTCCTGCTACTGGGGTAACTGACTTTGTAGTGGTTGCTTTCTACTCAAGTAGATAAAAGTGGAAGGTGTAAGACCTCTTAAGACCAGAACTGATACTTTTCTTGATTCTGTTTTTCAAACAAGTGACAAGTGCAGCTCAGATTCGTGGGAGCATCAGAATTTGATGAAAAGCAGTGGAAGAACTTGTTGGTAGCCATTTCTTGTAGACAATCTTCCAAACCCTGTGCTTGCTAATTTAGATCTAAGAGTTTTACTGAGAACTGGGACCTACACATTTGTCCCTAGATTGTTTTCTCATTATATACTGCATTCTTGGGAAAGAATATTAGAAATATTAGTTTTTGTTAGCCACTGTTGAGTGTGGTATGCATGCATGTGTGAGGGGTCTCGCTGTGGTAATTTACTCTGAAAATCTCCTGTGGCAAGATTTCTGAGTTAAGGTTGTTTATGAAAAGACAAAATAATAACTGTCTGTTATGGCTGTTTTCTAGCATAAATATCCCTGGGCTTTTGAGAATAGTCAAAATGTGAGAAGTGATATGAAATAAACTATTCTTTAAATTGTGACCCAATAGAAGTATCTATAGTAAATATAGGTATGATTCTATACATTACATTTCATGTTTATTATTATGCATAGTGAGATTCTATCTCCATTCAATCATCATGATATCTTTTTCTTTTAAAGAAAAGTTGTCCTATAGTTCCTTCTTTTTAAATAAAAAAGTACATAAAATTAAGTTGAAAAACAAACAGTCACACAGTTACTCAGCTATCTACTTAAACTATCTGTTCTCCGAGGTTTCTTAATAAGATGATTTCTTAAAAGTGGAGGAAGTGCTTTAGCGATATTACAGTTGGAGAGAGAGGCCCTCTCACCATCGTACCCAACACCCTTGTTCTATAAGTGAGAAATGGCACTGGAAGTTATATCTTGCAAGATATGAAAGTCAGAAAAAACCATTACTTAGAAAAATGTGTTAACATGAAAAGTCACAGAAATCTACCTTGGAAATGTTATTTAACTCCCTGTATTATCAGCAGTACTCTTGGGTTATAAATGGAAAGAAGTAGATATGAAACCAATTAGACTACACAGTGGCTAAATAAAAACTTTAGCAAAGATGCTTAACATCTTTTTGCCTTTCTTTGAATAATAGCTAAGTACTAAGTCATTGTTTATGTACAAATTATAATTTGGAGATGTCCATGATGTGCAGAACCTATTTATAACCTAGAGGGTTCAAATAGACTGTTCACACTGGGAGCAGAATATATAAGCATGTGTATCTGGCCAGTCATTAACTTAATACATTCTTATTTATTCTCCCATTTATTCACTACACAAATGCTATTAGTTGCCATTAATGTACCAGGCATAGGTAAACGCTGAACAAAGCAGATATTCCCTTCTCTTATAATGCAAATTTATATTGAAAGGGGAGGCTTAGTATCTTCTTCTTTTGGAATCAAGAGTGAGTGAATGCCGAATATTCAATTACTTCATCTCAAGAGTGTAAGTGCCATGGAATGGGAAAATTCACTCTCACACACCATCTGAACTTGTCTAAAACTTCTCTTGTCAAATGGTACCACTTTCCATTTATTAGGACTTCTTTTTTCATGCGACCAACACCGTATGACTTTTGTTGGACTGATTATAAATTTATTATAATAATTATTTAACATTTCCCCAGTAGAATTAACATAATAGAATGGTACAAAACTATTAGCTTAATATTTGAAAGGTAACTTACAAATTTATACTGAGCGCTATTTTTCCTCTTTTTTTTTTTGTTATTTATTTTATTTGATTTTTGGTAGCAGGAACTGAACTTACAACCTCTGCGCTTGCCAGGCAGGTGCTGGGCCGAAGAGATATCCCCAGCATCTTCTCCTCTGTTTAAGCATGAGTTCATTATCCACATTTCCCTCAGCATTTTACTTACACTCACAGTACATTAATTAATTCCCTTTTACAGCTGGTTGTCTGTATATTTGTCTCCATCACTAGAAAGTGGGTTCCTTGATGGTACAATTCTACTGTATTCATTCCTCTATCTCCACAGCACCAACCTAAATTACCTAGGAAATAGTTATGCAGTTTATATTTTATTTAATATTTGACTTTATCAAATGTTTTTTAAGGCAGGAATTATAGGTATTCTTTGCATTTTATAGGTAAGGATTTGAAGTCACTGGGAATTTTTATATATTCACGGCCACAGTGCTTATTAGAATTAGACAAATACGTGAAACTTGTACCGTGTGTCCCAATCCAGTGTTCTGTCTCTAACACCACATCACCACCTTCATACACTATACTTTTGTCATCATGGTTGTGTCTTCATGAGCACTTTGCATATTTTTATTTTTCTCTGATTACACTTCCTTGATTTGATTAAACCTAACTTGACTTTTTTAACCTTGATTCATTCATGGAAGAGATACAAGAACAAATTAACTTATTACCTTTTTTCTAAGAGAGAAGCCAGCAGTTTTGGTTTGACTTCTGTGCTTTTGATAAGTTTTAAGCATTAGTTACCTAAGAGAATTCCAGAGCTAAGAATACTTACATGGAGATTAATTAGGGGACATTTGTAAGATAACAACGCACACACAAACACATAGGTCACCCCCCACACACATAAATTCTGACATACCAGACTTAGTTACATTAAAAAAGGTAGAGAAAAAGAGAAGGAAAGACATTGAGAAAAAATAGGTAAGATAAATTAAGATTTTACAATTTGTGCACTAAGATCAAAGCATGGCCATTGGACTGTCTGAGGCTCTGGACAGCAAATCAGAGTGGTATCTAAATATTTGTCTTGCTGACTCAAACTTTTGCCATGTGTGTAGAATTTAGGAATCCATACTGTGATACAATTTCAGGTTATTATGCTTTTTGGGTATAGTACAATAAAACCTAAGAATCAATAGATGAAAGTAATTTTTGAATTAAGTATAAATGAATTTCAAACAGATCACCTGGAGATTTGGTTAGTGTATGGGTTTTGACACCACATTTCTCGAAAAGGGCCCGAGGGCGTATTGTGAATGCATTTCCTAGTGATACCAATACTGCTTGTCCGTGATCCATATTTTCAGCAACAAGTCACTAGACTTTGGGGTAGCTGCTGTGTTATATATGGTACGGTAGATGGCTTTTAAAGTGGATTTTAAAAGCTTCACCATGATTTACAACAGATTTCTCCTTCGTCAGCTCATCAGGAAATGGTGCTAGAGATTTCACATTGCTTTTAAACATTTTTGTGAGTGGATCTCTGATTTGGACTGACCAACAAGCAAGTTGGCTTTATGGACTTTCAGCTGTGCAATTCTGACAAGAGACCAACGGGGAGTCAGTGTATTTCTGATGGATCCTCTTTCCTTACCTTTTTCTACTTTTAAATAGTTCAGAAAAATATGCAAATTTCTCTTCTACTTCCAAAATAGTTTGGGGATGAAAAGTAAATTCTTCGCGAAGCACATCATCTGGGCTCGTTTCTCAATGCTCATCTGTTTTATTCCTGCCAATTAAGAGCAACAGCTGTCTTGCAGAGCTGGTGGTCGTTAGGAAGAGACACAGCTGTGGGATTTAGATGAGATAACAGTTGTACAGCCAAGTTAAGGAATCACTGGAATGCAAACTGCCATGGCCTGATTTACAGCAAACATCCAAGGGGAAAAAGCTTAAACCAAAATCAACTAAAATAACAACTCACTCAATAGGGAACACAAAAGTATCAGTGCAGTAATGTTCAGCCTCATATTCAAGTTTTCTCAGACTATTTTCAAAACAAGATTTGAACTACAAGTTGACTAAGGAAAATTCCAATTGCTGCAATTGTCTACATTGCTTACATTTATAAATTTGTATCTGAAACATCAACATTTATGCAAATCATCACACTTGTGGATCAATATAGTTTCACATTTCCAAATATTTAAGCCTTATTTCTTGACAAAGAATATGAGCATGCTGAAAACAAAAATGGTGGTCACTGACAAGTTCAGTATTTGGAAAGTTGTATTACCATAGTAAAACAGTCCTTTTAGAAATATAATAATCCAATGAACTCTATATAAATGTCTTCTTTTAAAGTGTGGGGGTAGAATAACATTATACTTACATATGTCTAAAGGGATGTAATAGTTGCAATGCAATTAATGATTATAATTAAATTCTGCCACTTAATGATTCCTGTATATATACTATGATATTTCAGACTTGTCCATTGTTGGAATACATCATTTTTTCTCATTGGTAAACACCTAAACCTTACTTATCCTTCATAAACTTTATCAAATACAAAGTATTTATGAAGCTTTTGGGGATCCTCTCAACTGAAATGAATATTTTTCTACCTAAAGTTCTTTTTACATCTTAGTTCTATGCCACCTATATCTTTCTCACTGGAATTACAACCACTTGTGCATACGCTTTATCTTTGTGACTAACTCATAAGTCCACTGAAACTGAGCTTTAAGTCTGACTTACTTTCTAGGGTCTATTTTGTCCTATGAAATAAGTGCTGAATTTACAAAATGATTAATAATATTCCTTAGAGATTCTTGGAGGGGAGTACTCTTTATTCAGTGCTGATCAACAGAAGAACTAGGATATGACAGATGAACAAGAGAAGGGATAGAGAATAGAAAATCTTATTCAGCCGGAAGATTAGACAGATTATTAATCCTGAAATATTCTAGCATGTGTCCTTAGTAGGAATCGAGTTCATCTTGCTAAAGTTCATTTATAATCATTTCCCAAATTTAACATGCGTGTAAGTAAACAAATTAGGTAATATGCTAAAGGCTATAAAAGATTACTATTTTTTTTGATTTTAAGGGGGAAAAAAGAGCACTTTCAGTGTAGATGATACAACAAGGTTTCATTTATTTATGAATTCATTCAATAAATTGATAGCTATTGAATGCCTGATGTTAAGTTCTTTGACCACATGGAGTTTATGGTCAGATTCTAAAGATAAGTATTAATATAATCATAAAAAACTGTAAAATCACATTTATAAAAGTTACTGAGATAATTGATATATTGTCATATTTTCTTGTACCTACTAAACAAATGTTTAACAAATGATTCATTTATCCTAATAATTAGTTTTTAATCTATAAGAAATGAAATGCTACAGTAGATACTTGAGTGAGAAAATGAAAATGGTAAGAGAAATGTTTGCTGATGCTTAAACTTGAGTAAGTTAAAAAAGCTGGAGTAGAAAGTAACTAGCATTGAAGTAACTGTTCCCTTTCAAGTCCATAATACGTCACAAATTAGGGCATCTTCGGTGGTAAAATAAACATGGAAACATATTAAAACATACTAAAATGGTATGAAGATAAAACTGAAAAAAAATTTGCAAAAAAGCAGAGAATCCATGAGACGTAGAGCCAGAGGTTTGTGAAAATGTTGGTGGTTCTAACAGAAGTGAAAGAAGCAGGTTCAAAAGGAGAAAAATGAATTGTTCTCAGATCAGCAAGGTTGAGGAGGTTGAGCTGTTGAGATTTCCAGCTTAACACTCTCAGAGAGTGGCTTGGGCTGGGGACTTGGAAGTCACCTGTGCGGGCTTATGATTAAAACTATTGGGTGAATTAAACTATCTCTGAAGCTTTCATATGAAAGACAGGACTAGAGCAGAGGGAAAAAATACTGAGAGAAAGAAGGACAGAAAAGCAGAAGAATCCCATATAAGCAGAATTAATGCAACTACAGAGGATAGAGATTTTAAAAAAGAGCAGTTTTACATCCCTGGGAAAGCTTGATGTGAACAGCAGTGAAGGACTGTTGGAGTCAGCCCTAGGGTATCACTGACAATCGTTACAAGAATGATTTTAGGAGAGTTGGATAGGATAACTGCATTAAGGCAGTGAGCAAGGACTGCTGTGAAAATTTGGGGGAACTGAAATTAAAAAGCAAGATAATTAAATTGTTTGTGCTTAAAGAGTAACAAAAGTGAAAAAAAAAGCACTTAGAATATAGAAGACCTGTACGAGGATCTGCATTTGAGATATGTGGGTATCTGGCATGCTTTGGCTTTATTATCTGGCTCAACTAAATCATCTGAAATAGAGAGCTTATAAGATGAAATCGACATAAATGCATTAAAAACTGTGGTGAACTTCTTGTTACTCTGATTGGTTTCAGAAAAATGACATAATTACATTTCTAACTTAAACTGGCTGTAGGATGACACGCTTCTCTAGTGGTGATCATTGTACTTGCCAGCAGTGAAACACCTTGACAAGACAGAGAATACTCATCCTGGATTCCTCCAGATGGTAGCAAAACAGATACTAAGAATTATAATGTTGCATCAGCCATACCAATACCATACCATGCCAATGGGTTTATTGATATGTGCATTCTTAACTTAGATCTAATGATGTGAGAATTACTGGCTCCTCTTTCTCTTTGGAACTGGAAGCAATATTCTCCAAAGTGGGAAGAATATGTATTATTATACAAAAGTTAATATGTGTGTATAGTTTATGCACGCACATACACTCATTCAAATATATATCCTCTTAAGTGATTTTAGGCACTATAAAATATGAATCATTTGTAATCATCTAACCAGCATTGTAAATCATATATTTTTAATACATTATCTATTATAAATTAGAATATATTTCTGCTTTTATAATGAAGAAACTGAAACTTCAGACATGACTACATTATCCAAGATCACACGGCTAATGAAGGACGGCAGGTGCAGTCCAAATGCAGCTCGGCCTTGCATACCATTTTTCTTTTGGATCTATAAAGAGAAGACAAACAGGGATGGTGTGTATTTTATGTGGCATAGGAGGAAACTATTCCTGGAAATTGTGTCCTGTATCACATTGAATTCATGAAGTGACCTAGTTTCTCTTCACCTTCTATGAAACTTCTTGTTGCATACAGTTGGGGTTGAAAGGGAATTTAAGGAGTTTCATTCCTAGAAGCTGAGGCTACAGATTTGCTTAGCATCAACTAACCTGTTCGTGGCAGAGCCATGAAAATAACTAAATATTCTGTGTCAAAATCCTCAGCCTACTATTTTACATCTGCCTCAGAAAATATAATCACAGGAGAGAAGCTATGGATTTCTCAGTGATTTGCTTCCATCACTTAAAAGGCTTTTTAGCATTCTGAGCAAAACCTTCTCATCATCCTCGGGTCCTTATAGCTCATTGGATCTTATTCTGCTAAAAATGTTTCTCAGCACAGTTCTGCCCATTATGTTTTGGACTGATATTTCATTTTTCTTGAACAAGTTGAAAGATACAGGGGCCCCGAAGTGCACAGTGGAAAAGCAGTTGTTAAAATAAAGAAAAATGGCACGTCAAAGTGATTTATATTGGTAATCTAATTGGAAATGTTATCATTAACATAAAACACTCCACTTGATAAGAGTTTTATGTACTTATTAAATAAGAGAGAAGGCCTTACACATTATGATCAGCACCACACAAAAGATGATCAGCGCTGTACCTTTTTAAGCTGTGCAGTTTTATTAAGGAAGTACCAGTGGTGATGATATTTTAGTGTAATTTTTGTTTGTCTACAATAAAGTCTCAAAATTTCTCAAAGAAATCTCGGCTTTTCCCTCAAACTGGCCTTGGACTGCTATTATATAAGGACTAATGCTCCTCCTTTGTGGCTGAACTTTCCAAATAGATGCTGCAGAGATAAAACACCACCTGGGATACTTCTCTCTTAAAGCAGGACAGTAATTGTAACAGGCTTGGTGTTTTTGTGAGTTTATTTTAAACATTCCTAAAAAAGTAGGGTTTGTAATTTTCCTTCAGATTACAAGCTGACATTTTGGAAAAAAAAAAAAAAAACCTAGCGGGGAATGCAGCCCTTCTGTGCGGTGGCAGCTGATAATTACCATAGTGTGAGTGGGGCTCGATATAACCCAGGCATTTTAAGAAACATGGCTGATTACAGTGCTGTAAGAGTAACTCAGTTCAGAATTTTTGCTTTGTTAGGCAAACAGTCTTGCTTTACCGATCTCATCTCACTTCCTTTTGCTTTCCAACCAAAGTGCCACCTTTATATCTTCAATAGCAAGGCTGTTGCTGGGAAGAACCATATGCAAAACTCAAAAACAAAATGCAGACATCTTCTGAAGGAAACGAGTATGAAACTGATTCTCCTCTGCAGGCCTCCGGAAGGTCTACCCTACAACAGTGTTTTGCATCATGTAAGATGTTTACTTTTTTTTTTTTGCAGAAAAAGAATTATTTTGTGTCTAATGTTAAAATAAGAAACTAGCTGGTTCATGGGTTTGGATGTGTGCACTTTCTGGGAATGTAAGGGAGAGAGTTAATATCAACTGTATGAGAAGGGAGAGAACAAAAGAAATTATGAACATTCTAAGTAATAAAATTTCAACTGTAGTGACTAATCATGCACAATTTGTACTTTAAATTAATTGCACAGTTGCCCTGCCAGTTCTGAATACAGATGTAAAATAAACGTGTGGTGAGGGGTGTGTGTGTGTGTGTGTGTGTGTGTGTGTGTGTGAGAGAGAGAGAGAGAGAGAGAGAGAGAGAAGTATGAACATGTGATCAGGACATTTCTGAGCACTGTGGTTTGAAAGTCAGCCGAACAGACACATCCATATGAATGCAGATTGTAATAACTACTCTTCTAGTGAGGGACTGTTATTCAAGTATCATGTTTTTAGTATAACAAATGCACGATTATTTCTTTCAAGTAAATACTTAATTTTAAGGATTTGGCCCAAGAAATAAGCCAAACCGCTCCCTCTGAAAATACCTGCAGTCACTACACAGGTCCAGGTTTTATGGAGTCCAGAGCTCTTCTAAAGGGAAGGAGCCCAAAACTGTGAATATTAAATCAGAGCAACTATTCAGGCCACAGCTCCTAGGGAAGAGCTTCTATGGGTGCTGAAGCTAGACCTCACTGACTTTGTGATACCTTCACTGGGGAACTGGTCTTTGTGAGGACCAGCTTGACATGGTACAAGCAGACAATAAGACAAAAATTAATATTAATAATGTGGAATAAAAATAAAGAGTCTGTCCTAGGCCTACATGACTTGTTGTGACTTGCAGTTGTCTTAGGGGTAGAGTAACCTTTAAGCCAATGGCCAGAGCTGAGGCCAGCAAACAGCCTGTGAAACTCTGGTGCCTCAAAGCAAGATAACATGACAACTGAGGACGTGATTTTTGCAAATTGTGTCTAGCCCAGAAATCACAGTTAGCAGACAATCAGGTTAACCATGATCTGTTCCTGTGTGATTTTTCAAATATGCATTGTTTCTTGATTGTTGAACCTTGACCATGTTGACAATTGACCTCTTCTGCTTCCAGAAGCCCACCAGCACCCCACCCCTCATCAAGCTGTGCACCTAAAAAAATCAAAGACACCATGCCTCATGGTTTTAGTCTGTCATCGGTCTTTGACCATCCTGGTGCTCCTTGTAACTAAAATATTTATTTTATCTGTGTTTTATTCTGTTTTCATACCTCTGATCAGATCAGTGGTCCTAGGTCTGGTCTGGGTAGGTATAGTTTGTAGAAGACCAAGCTAGAAACCTACATTTGATAACCCTTGTTCCTTCAGGCTCCCAGTGGTATTTAAGGCAGGGCTCCCTTTTTCTTACCAGTAGCTTTCCTTGCCAACATTAAGTTTTCATCCTACTGTATCTGCTTTCATTAAATTCTATCTTCTTCCCTACCTAGCTTATACAGATAGGATCCTACTTTGTACTTCATGACTTCTTGAAGCCTAGGTCTTTGACATATATTCTAAATTATCTCATTAAGTTAGTGTTGTGGGATGAATTATTCCTACTCTGCTCCAATTCATATAGAGAAGCCCTAACTCTCAGTACCTTGAAATGTAACCTCATTTGGAGAAAGAAACTTTAAAGCAGTGCATAATTTAAAATAAGGCCATTGGGCAGGTTCTCATCCAATCTGCCTGGTGTCTTCATAAAAGAAGCCTGGAAATAGAAGAGATGTGTGAACACTAAAGTACCACATGATGGTTTCCTCTTCAGGAAACCATCTTCAGGCCAAGAGCAGAAGCCTCAGAACAGATCAAGCCTGACAGTGCCTTGATTTTGGACTTCAGCCTCTACCACTATGAAAAAATTACTTTCATTTTTCAAATCAAGTCTATGCTATTATCTTGTGGAAACTCTAGCCAACTGAAACAGTTATCTAGAATTTATCAAATAAACTCTCACCAACCAACATCTTCCTCACTTGTACATGTTTATGAGTAATTCACAAGTCAACTAAACCCTATGGATGCACCATATATATTGGGTGAACGAAAGAGCAAACACTTGTGTGTGGGATGTACATACAGTTAGAGTGGATTTTAACAAAGGTTTTTAAAGAGAAAGCATTCTTACATTCCTTCTTCCTACGACAATGTTGACGACAGGGAAAGAGGGCAATGAGGAAATTGAGAAAGTCATTGCTTTCACATGGTTTTCTAATCACCCGATACTCACTGAATCCTTACACCATGAATTTTAAAGAAATAAGACATGAGTAATGTTGCCTAAATTTACCATGACATTGAAATATGGAAGATATGCTGACACAAAATACATTTTTTATGTACAGTGACTAGGTTGCTGTCTGAAACAGTTCTTAATGAATGTAAGAAACTATATGGTTAGAGATGTGAGGAAAAAATCCGTCATAAAACTTGTTTATTCATCCTATATTGCATAAAACTGGGACTAATATGTGACAGAAGGCCAATTTATTAATTTATAATCAATTGTAAATTACTGTCTTGTGAATATAACAATTCAGGAGAACTAATTATTGTGTGTGAGGTTGCTTAGGGAAAGCATATTAACAGCAAAGAGAAATGGTTTGTAATTAAAGAGGAGTTTCATCTAGCTAGCAATGCCTTCTGGTGAGCTGGTCTTCTATTTTCTTGGGGTATTTTATTTGGATTTAGAAAACTTTTACTCATCCACTGTAATATTCTCTTACTTAAAAATCATTATGAACTGAGTAGCTTCAATGTACCAAGCATTGTACTAGGTACTGGAAATACAATGATGAACAATTAAGAAAATATCCCTGCCTGGTTGGAACTTATATTTTAATTATTATAGCTTAGTTAGTGAATTGCATTTATTGTATCATTAATGACACTTCAAATGACTTTGGCTCAGGAATGCAGTTCTTTATTTTTTTGCAGGGGGACCTCACTATGTTGTTCATGCCAACCTTGGACTAACTATGTAGCTCAGACCCATCTCAAATTCACAGTGTTCCTCTTGTCTCAGCTTCCAAGTGCTATTATTACAGGAATGTGTCTCCGCACCTATTTATTCAATTTCTATAGAAATTATTTCTGTAAATGTTTACCAAAATATTGTCTACATCCAATGGAACCCTCTTGGCAGATATGGTTTAAGTTTTCATAAAAGCTTACATTATTCCATGTTAAGGCTCTTGCAGCCCATATTTCAAAACCCTAATGAAAATGAAAGTGATCAAAAAATGAGTTTGAAAAGTACTTGCAAAATAAACACATTACTTTCATAGTTGATCAAAACACAGTCAAACGTTGAGATTTATGCATTTTTCTCTCACCATGCTGGAATGAGTCTCCTGGGCTAATGTTCTTAAGGCAAGAGAAAAGAAAGCACTACTTCCTAGGGGCTACTAAGTAATATCTGAATTTATGCTTTCTCTGTCTATTTAAGGTGATAGTTTTATTTGCCTGAATTCTATGCTCCCACCTATTCCTCTCCTCATGACTCCCACACAAACCTAACAACTTCCTGAGATTAGATCGTCTCACCTTGATGGGCCTTTGTTATAGTTTTTGATGTTCTTATACATATATATCATAGCCAACTGGTTTATGCTATTAGAAAAAGGGAAAGAGAAAAATCTCCAGTTTCCAGGTATTTTATATTTTCTGGTCTGATTCTGTAGATTTTTATCCAAGGAGTGAGCTTGTAAAAGAACTGCCTGAGGTGGAAATGGATGAAGGCAAAACTCTATAGAAGCCGTCCTTTATTTAACCAACTTCCCTCTCAGAAGCCATGACCCCTGTGAACTGAACAAAGTGGGCTGAGTGGCACAATAGCCCGAAGGGTACAAAACCAGACATCTGAAAAAGCTTTCTTGTTTTTAGGATATGCCTAACCTACTTTAAAAATATTACTTTATTGGGGGAGTTTAAAGGAAGTTCCTTTCTATTAGGAGGTCCACAGCTCCTTAGGTAGATGTTCCCTTTGTCATCGTAAGTGACTTCAAACAGATAATTGAGAAACTTTTTTCTTTGGCTTTCAAATAAATTAGGTATTTTAAGGAGGGTAGTGTTCTGCTTTTAAACACTACCTTCCTTGTAATTTCTTATTAGAGGCTGAACTAACATTTAAACACGCTACCATTATGCACATAAACACTGTTGGCAAAGCTTTTATGGCTACTGATGACACTATAAAAATATGCTTTCATTTTAAGAACTCTAGAGGATTTGTACATCTGCATAAGCTCTAGAGTTCCCTGCTTTGTGGGGGAAGAACTGATGGGAAAGATGAGATCATCGCCTACTTCCATCCTCCTTTCAATTCGTGGGAAGCCTGATTAGAAAGTATTTCTCCTCACTGTGGGTCTGCTCTGCTTGGTTTTAGCACTCTCATAAGTTTATTAGACACATATTTGTTCTTATAAGGGCACTGCCATTATTGAACCATATGTATTTATTGCAATATATGTTTCTTTGTATGCTAATGGGATTTAACGTTTTATTTTGACTCCAAGTCTTTCTATGTAAGTTAAATATAGAGCAATGACACACACACAAACAGAATCATTTCAAAGCATTTTGGTCATTTAAGTTCTTTTTTGTTTGTTTGTTTTCCATATGGTTGGAAGATCCCTGAGCCAGGGAGATGGGGACCTGTATTCTCTGTTTCAGGCCAGATACTCGCTTGCTGTGTGATGTAACTGTAATCAAGCTACTGGACTTTTGCAAAGATGCTCTTCCAACTCTACCAGTCTGTAACTTCATCTGAGGGATTACCCAAACATGCAGTTGCACAATGCATGGCATTTTATTTCTCCTTAAGCACAATTAAGCACTACCTGCAAAGTGACTCCACTGTATTATTGTCTGAGGATTTTTAGGGTCTTCAAAGGGATGAACCAGAGATTCAGATCTTTCTTATGCTTATGCTGATGGATTTAACTCAGGGATCATAGTGTCCATGACTCACTGTCAGTTAACTGAAGTGCTTTAATGAAATATAAAAGGAAGAACTTCCACTCTGGCATGATTTCATGTGAAAGTACCTCTGGAGGGACGGAAGTCCATTCACCATTTAATCAGACTTAATCAGTCTCTTGAGATTGGGGTGTGAAGAACTGATTGGTTTTCACTTATGTCTACCTGTGTTTATAAACAAAAATCAACACCAGAACATTTTAATACTGCACTTAAGGTGGTTATTTTCCTCTGTTTATGCATTTTGCACTATTACGAGGCATTAGCATTTATCAATTTATAAAAAAAAGATCATTTCTTTGGAGCTTCTACTTCATCAAGGAGCTAGGAGATGTGTATTATACATAGTGTGTGAAAATACATACTACGTGTAATAGTATAGGAAAAAGGGAGACACCTGAAAAGGAGAAGAGGAATAAAGGGGATTATGATGGCAGAAGAGGAGGCTTATAATTGCAAACAGTCTTTTTAGCAGGTTGCATTGAGAAGGTGACAGATGAGCTTGAAGTGAGGGAGTGGGCTTTGCAGACACTTTCAGAGGTGTTCTGAGCAGAGGAAAGAGTGAATGTAAAAACTCCGTAAAGTTACACAGTGCCTGGAACGTCAGAGAAAGTCAAAGTGAGGGCAGCTCCATCAGCAGGGCAAAGATGAGGCAAGGAGCAGATCAGAGAGGGCCCCACACCAAATCCATATAGTCCTCATTTCCTCCTTGACCACTTGATCTTCTTGCCTCATCTGTGTGCCAAGGAGTGATAATATAGGACCCCACTGTGTGGGGCGCCCCAGGGCAACACACTGTCTGCCAGTGATTTTGCAAAGCCCTTATCTTGTCTTTGTAACTTCTCCTTCTTATGGTTTGAATGTTTAAGTTCCCCTGAATGCATACGCTGAAATAATCCCCAGCTTAGTGGTGAAGGTGGGACCTTCAGGTGAGCAGTTTATCAGAGGGCTAAGGGGATTAGTGCCCATAGGATGGAATAGCTGAGGTACACTGATGACAGATCTTCCACAAGGCAGAAAGCTTCTGGAGACTCTGAATCTTTTGGTGTCCTCACTGGGGACTTCCCAACCATGGAACAGTAAGAAATGCATTGTTTATAAGTTGTTTATAAGGCCTAATTTGTGACAGCAGTCTGAGCACAATAGGACAGTCCCTTCATGAGATTTTCTTTCAATTGTCATTTTAATCATATGCCTATTTTCCATCCAGACCCTTGACTGATAGAGATGACACTGGCCATCAAACAACTATTGGTATTTATCTGAGGGAGGTAGAGAAAGATGCAGAGAAGTAGCTTCTACTCGAAAAGAATCAGTCCCTCTGTGGTGTTGATATTTTCTAAGGGATCAAGGCCGAAACCAGCAATTAGGAGGCTGCTACTATAATCCAGGTGAGCCTGGTGTCACTGCAGTTGGCTACAGAGATCAGTTTTCCTGAATCAATACCTAGTCAATCCCAAAAGCATTGCACAGCCCTGATAAACAAGCAAACAGAACAAAGCAAATCAAAAATATTTTCTTCTTGGTCAAGTTCAAAATGGCTTGAAAGAAGCAATTCCTTCATATCAGTTCTGGCTGTCTTGAAGCAAATCTTGTATATTACTAAAAAGATAATTAGTGACTATAAATGGAACCTTAAAAATTGAACTAAGTACCCAATACTTATTAAATGTCATTACATTTCTCTCGTAGGTCATTTGCTCTCTGTCCTGAGAATAAAAAGGATTTAAATACATGTTTTAAATTTTTTCCAATATGTATTTTTAGATGCCTACTACTTTCCCCCTTAGGTAAACTGCTTCAAAGATGAGAAGGGTGGGACCACAGACAAAGAAGTAGCTACTCAACCAAGCTTACATATGTGTATATCAAATTTCACACTGAAAAGAGTCCCGGTGGAAAGACAGAGGAGTGCTGAGAGGCTTTAAAAAGGAGGCTTTTGTAGTGTGGGGTCATTTGGTGGAAAACATCTCTTCGAAAGCAATATTTGAGCTTTTCAATAGACACAGAATCATACCCTATCTATAGTAGCAGCAGGCATTCTCACCAAAGAGCTCCTTCACGCTTGGTAAACCAGAAGTCTGCTAGTCAATCTTCACAACAATCTTCTTATTGTTATTGGAACGAAAACAGGGATACTGACTATTGGATCAAAGCCCCTGGTGCAGAATATAACCTATTTGATCTTGTCTACACTGTGGCTCAGTTTAGATGCATGTCAGGGTCACCCTTAACAGAGCTGCTATGTAGTTTTGTTATGTGCTTTATTTTCTCCAAGTGAAGTTCGTTAAGTTCTGAAAGAAGGGGAAAGAATTTCCACATATTGAGTACAAACTCTGTTCTAGGCACGATTCCAGGACTGTAAGTGCATTTGCTCTTCTCTTCTTTCCTCGCAGCCCACATCTAATCTAGTCTGTCAGCACCAGGGTGAAAAATACATCCCCAATCTGACAACCTCTATGTCTCCTCTTCAGTTTAACCCATCATCATCTTGAACCTAGGCGTATGTAATATTCTTCTAATTGGTCTCCCTGTTTCTACCCGATGCCCACAGAATCAGTTCTCTTGGTAGCAGCTGGGGGGAAGTTAAAAAGTTTATCAGAGCATGCCACCTCTCTATTCAGTTTTTGAGTTTTGCTTTTGGAAGACAATGGGAGCCCTATTCTAGCTGATAACATCTGGATGGCCTACTTAGGATTGTCTACTCACTTTGCATCGCTTTTAGCCTCTGTCCCTGGGGCATGGTCCATGGCCAGCCTTCCTTCACTCCACATGAGCTCCTGCCTGGGGAGCCCTCACCTTTGCTATTGCTTCTGCCTGACCCTGCACACTTTTCACACACATAATCACATCACCTGTTTCTTTTACTCATCAAACATTACCTCAAATTTTCAAGGAAGCTTTATGGGTCTTGCAATTCAAAATGCCAGTTTCTGCTCTCAGCTTCTCATCCTTGCTTTCTAACCCTTTGCTTTTGTTCTCAGGATAGCCAGTATCACATTTAATGCCACGGCTGCTTCTTTGCCCCTTTTCTAGAATATAAATTCCATAAGACAGAGGAGGAAAGACACATTCTGAGATCACTCCATACTCTCAGAATTTAGCAAGTTCCCTGATATATAACAGTGCTCTATAAATATTTCCAGAATAACTGATTGATCTCTTTTGAAACTCTGCCTTAGTTTATTTTCAAAGACAAGCTCCAGAAGTCCAGAACCACACAGTTTATGTCCCTTGCCTGGAGTGCTCCGAATGGAGTAGACATTTTACAATTTTTTATTGAATAATAATTGATATAGTCATGAACTTTAAACTTGGCAAATTGCTGTTAAGAAGAAAGTACGTGTGTGGTCTTTGTGGTTAGACTGGGCTGTTTGAATTGTATACCCGCCACTTGCTGTGTTAGATTGAACAAATCACTTAATCTCTCTGAGCTCAGGTTTCTTTGACTGAAAAATTAGGCTAATGATAGGACCAGCCTGGTGGGGAGGATTGTTGTGAGGATTAAGCAAAATGAGGAAAGTAGCCAGCATTAGATCTGCACTTGTTATCAACAAAGTAATCCTGCAGCCTTGGGTAAGTGCCCTCTTCTGCTGTGCGCCAGCCCCCCCAGCCTTTCCTTCGCAGAGCAATGATTCTTGTCAGTATTTTCTGGTTATTTGTCTATTCTCCTATTACATTTTAAGCTATTTCAGGGCAAGGATTTAACTTTAGCAATCTTTGAATTTCCAGAATCAACATAATGAAAGTTCTGAATGAGTCTATCTTAAATCGAATAAGACTGAATTAGAGGAAAGAATCCTATTGGAGAACCAGAGCACTGTGATATTGATCAGTGACAATTTCAATGAGTCCTTAATAAGTATGGATAAGGCACAGGCCGATCTACATAGACAGATTTGCAAAAAGAAATGAGCAAAATTCCAGTTTGGATGAACTGTACTCATTCCGTCTTTCTTAGTGGTGGTGATGGAGAAGAACAAATGATGAAGTGGTGACTTTTGTCAGGTGCAGACTATCCCTGCTCTGTCCCATTGGTTTCTGCCACAGCCAGCTTTCCCAAGCCTGCCGCTGGATCTCTTTTATCTGTTGCTAGGTAAAGCCGGTCGTGTCAGCTGGAGTAGTGGAAATTTCAATTCAACTTATAAATAGTTGAAGAGCTTGTCTTGGTGAAATATGAACCGAGCCAATATTCCATTTTCTCTAGGGAGGGTGGGCTGGGATCTGGTGTATGATGCTGTCATGTCAGCCTTGCCACAGCCACCATTTGAGAGGCCGCACAGCTATGAGTTATTCATGTGAACATGGCAAACAGAGACAAGCCTGTCCGAATAATGGGCTTTCTTTGTCCAGATGCATGCTCCCCAGCTAGAAGCCTAAGCCTGCAATGTTACCCCATCAGAAGGAGAAAGTATCTTCATAATCTTAGAGTTAACATATGCTGTAAATACTAAATGATCTGCCAAGTAACCAGAGAAGTTTCTGGAGAACTTGTGCTGTCCTTCGGATCTGGGGGTATCCTTCTTCCTTTTTAGAAGAATAGAGGATACTCTTCCTGTCTCTGATAACATCTTCTGGTTAGATATCAGGCATGTGTGTGTGTGTACACTTTTCCCCTCTAATACCTTATTTAAAAGTTCTGAAAGAAGAGAAAGTTTTGGAGTGATACTTAGTTCTTTCATGTACAATTATTATTATTGAAAGGGGTGGAACGTTCATAGATTGAAGGCTTTGAGATGGGAGCTCTTTTCTTTGCTGGGCTTTGGCTTTGAGGAGCACTGAAGTTTTACAGTGGGTTATGGGAAAGAAATATAGACTTTGCAACTATATAGGTTCAGGTTCCAGGTTTGCCCTGAGGTCAAATTAGTAGGATAAGTAACTTTTCAGTGCTCTATGAAGGAAAAAATTGGAACTTGGAAAGTTTTGCTAAATAATTTAGTAAACCCAAAGCATCTGGCACCTGTACTCTGTATAATAAATGCTCAGTAAATATTAGTTTTTTCTTCTTCAATTGCTCCTAGAAAAATTTTTTTCTTTGTTATTGATTTACTTGCATATCAGTTATGTAAAATTTCTGATTACTCCTTAAGTTAACCTCTTAAATTATATTCTCTGTTCTTAGGATACCACCTAAACACTGTACTATGATCTTCCTTAGGTTTCTTGTGCCTGGCTGTATTCCATAGCCACAGGTCACAGAAGCAACTGTGGTATTTTGGGTAAAAATTTAGACCCTAGATCTTGATGACTTTGGGTTTAAATCCCAGTTCTGCCACTGGCTTCTGTGTGATCTTAAGTAGTTACTTCACATCTCCATGGTTCAGCTTTTTTCACTTCTAAAGTGGGAATGATAGCAGTTCCTATTTCTGGGCTTGCTATGAATTTTTGCATGTAATGAGTCTATAACACCTGGATGAGCCTATGACAGCACATGGCATATTGCAAATACTGACAGAATTTAAAAGAAAATAAGAATCTTATAATTAAGAGCAAAGAACCAGGTGTGGACTTAGAATAAGGTGGAGTGCCCACAGGCAAGAGGCGTAAGAAGATTGGAAACAATTTCTTACCCTTCAAAAGCTGACAAAACTGAAGAATTCGTGTCTCTATAAAAAGTAATATCACTGCGACTTTTCCTCCTTCTCCCCCTCCTCTGTAGAGTGGGTGAGTTTAGTGACAGACTGTTTTGGAAGGAGCTAGAAATATCAGTTTGAAAAATGCTTGGCAACCACTTGAGAATGATTATCTGACTTTGGGAGGAAACGGAGAATACTAAGGTATTCCTCTTCACCAAATTTAGAAAAGTCATGGAGGCACAATGAATCATCTCTCAGAGATTTTAAAAACATTTTCCCATAGTAAGTGTTGCTCATTGGCTACCATCGTTAGCAAATCTGAACCCCAGGATAACTCTCCAGGCCCCGAGGAGGCTACCCAGCTTGGGCAATGTCAAGGTTTGCTTCAGTTTTAATTTCTTTGCCACACTTTGGTTAACACTGTGTTTGGTTTGCCTCCATTTTTACCGTGTGGATTAGCCCAAATCAGTCAAGGTTATCTCATGCCCCTTGTCACACATGAGATCAAGGTGGGTCAGTATAATATGAAGAAAGGGGTTCTAGGAAAAGAACGTAGTTTTTCTTTCCCACTGGATGTGAACAAAGAAGCATGCTGCTCTGTTTGCCGCTGGCAGCTGTTTTCGGACCAGGCACCTCGTTTATAACGCACCAGTGCTCTGATGCACAGCAGAAGATGGGAGGAGGGTGGTCCTTGCAGACCTGGTTGAGCCCTGGCATTCCTGACTGTACTTTCTCTTTTTCCATATACAAAATTTCCTCATTGGAAGTTAGTGGAAGTTGGCTTCTATTTTTTGCAGTCAAAAATATTCTAATGAAGCTCACAGCACTTCCACGTCCTGCCTGGTGAGCCATTTTGTATGTCAGGTCCTAAATTACACACCTGGAATCAGACATGTCCTGTCCCTTTGGTATTTCTTTCAAAACACTTAACATAGTGTCTTGCACAGAGACACAGCCTCACTCTTTGTGGGTAAATAGAAATGTTGAAAGTAATACACCCTGGCTGCGTTTGTCTCCGTTTAAACAGCAGCAAAGGGCCTATTAGAAGGAGTTTGCTTTTTTGATCTGTAATTGTAAAAGCCAGTGCTTGGTAAAAGTGAGTAAAATCTTGGTCTTTCAGGATCTTTTTAATGTTCCTCATGCAATAGTCAAATATAAAAATCCTATTACAAATTAAACCATTGAATTATGTTTCCATAACATGCAACCAAATACACTCCCCCAGCTTTCCCTCTATCAGGACTAATTTGAGGCAATCTGTTTATGGAGTGAAGATGAATTTTATTGGTGACAAATATACTCCTGCATTAACAAATTAAGTGTGCTCTCAAAGGAGAAAAAAAAGAAACTTGGAGAAAATTGGGTTGTCTGTTCTTGAAGTCTAAAAAAGCACTTCTTTCCTCAGGGGACAGTATTTTCATAATCACGTAGAAAGGAAAACATGTGCCTCTTGGGTATAACATTAAAATAAATTAATTTTGCTGCCTTATTCATAAAGGCTAATGGCAAACATTGAATATTTATTTCTAGACCTCTCTTGCTTATAAAAACCAGGTTTTCCTGTGACCTCCATCTCACTGAAGATGAATAGCTGTGTCAATTTATAGGAGTTGAAGAATGTGGTCCCTGCTTCTCTATTTTTGGCTTGATAATAATAGGTGAGTGGCCATGGGGACCAGCAGGATCCCAAAGCTTCAGGATCTTGACTTAGTTTCACTAGAACAGCATTTTCTTACTTTATTTGCTACTCTTGGTTTCTATGTCTTAGAACTATCCGCTTTGTGATCATCTCAACCAACAGCTCTTATTGTTTTCCTCTGTTCAGTCCAATTTGTGGTAATATTCTGCACCTATTTTTCTTACTATGCACCAGGTCTTCCTCCATATGCTTTTTTATGATACTGTTCTGTTGGTAGAGTCCCTCTCCTGAAGTCCTAGAAAATGTATTCCGTCACAATATATATCATTTTGGTGTTCTTCAAACTGATATGGAGAGGGACCAATCTGATATGGAGAGGGACCAATCTGTTGTAGGTATAGGCTGATAGATACAGTAGCTTCCAGTTAGGTAAAGTGGCTTTGCATTTTCAGGGTTCTGTAATGTGAAATACTTGGCTTTCATGATGTTCAAATTATTGGAGAGGTGCGAATGACCTGTGAAACTGATGCAAGAGTCATTGAAAAATAGCAGTCGTTCCTGGAATTTTACCAGTTAGAAATATTACTGAGAAATGTTGTCTTCATAGTTTAAAACTAGTATTTCCTTGAAAGAAAAAAAAAACTGTTGTAAATAAATGCTGTCACATGACAATAAGAAGATTTGTCCAAGTCTGGGAATATTTTGAGAGTTCATAGTGAATTTTTGTGCTTTCTTTGATGTTTCCCACTTAAATTTATTTACAGTGATTATATTTAGCTATGAAGCAACATTATCTAAACCGGTTTTGTGAATAGCTGCATGTCCAATCATGCAGAATAAATAATTCTATTAAATTGATTACAAGATACCTATTTGTTGGTTTGTTTTTAAACTTATTTAATTGCCTTGGATTGTCTGAAAAAATAATTCTTATTTGCAAGGTAGAGTTAAGCTTGAGCAAAACCGGAATGATTACACATTCAGAAGAGCTTAGGCATAAGATGCTGAACTGAGACTCCTTTCAGAACTGACTCTCCCTCACATTTCACCAGCTAGAAAATGGCTCAGCTGAGCTCAGATGATGGGATTCCTTTGCCTTGTTGCATGATGGGGTAGAGGTAAATAACGAAGAAGAGGAATTTAGAGTCCAGGAAAGAGATACTGAACTGCAGAAATATTTAAGCAAGGATGGGTAGTGTGCTATCTGATTTAAAAATTCTTTATGCTATAAGGAGAAACTATTGTTCAGTAAAAAAATGCTGACTTATTTCTTGATATCTTTTCTTGACCTTAAGATTAAAATTTAAATCAAGATTAAGAGAATCTTGTCCTTTCATATCCCATTTCTGCCCCCTTACCTGTTCCTGTTCATTTTAACCCAGATTAACCACTGGACATGACCACTGAAATGATAGAGTGTTTGTATTACACACACATTATAATGTATTTTCTTGTATACAATTAGGAACAATCATTGCTGCTAGAATGCAAAATGATGTGTCAATGATAAGCAGAGATAATAGCAGCTACACTCCAGAAAAGGCATAAAAAACACCTGAAGCTTATAATTACATTTCTTTCCCCGCTTCTTATATTTGTGTCATGATGCATTATAGGTAGTATAGACCTTATATAGTCATTAAAGTCAGATGAATATTGTGCTAGGATTTACTGCAAAGGCACAGGTATCTTTTGAGTGTATAATATTTTCAGTATTGAACAATGTCAGTCATTGAGATACTTTAGAGTGCATTTTACCAAAATAATATTTCTTTCCAGTTATGCATCACTTTTACATTTTGATGCATTCAACTGTATAGCCACTCTGTCCTTAAATACAGCACAGATCACTTTGGAGGAGATATAACACAAAGAGGCACAGATTATCTTGAAGACATTTATAGTCATCTCTGCTGGTGGAGATAAAACAAAATGCAAGGAACAAGGAGACATATTATACCTATTCAGCTTTTCCTAAATTGTGCAATTTGGAGAGTGAAGATCAGGAGGAATTTAAAGAACATGTAAACCTGAGCTGAATTTTGGGAGATAAGATTTCTATAGGTGTAAAGTTAAGTGTCAGGGATATTTCACATTATTCATGAATATTTTATGACTTTGTTTAAATTAGATTTTCCTTCATTTTTTGGGGGCTAAATTACATTCTGTCATTTTAACAGCATTATCTAATATACATAAATAACTGTATTTTGCATTTGAGATGCAAAAGAAATAAAAATCAGAGTCCTCATTCTGATACAGCTGAACAATACGGTGTACATTCACCGCATTATAATTGACGAAAAACACAAAGTGAAAGATTTTTATCTCTATTTTAACTTCATCGGTACATGGGCCAGAAGGCTCTAACCTGGTTAACATTTTTGTGCTCACTACTCAGAAAGTATTGCAAGAGGTTTGAACAATCCGAAAACTTTTACCTGATCCAATTTTAGGCATAATTCGGGAGGTAAGTTTGTCAATTTTGTTTTTATTTGGCTTATAAGTTTAAAAAAACACAAGATGACACAATCAAATGGTTTAAAAAAGACTTTTAAGAGCATAGATTGGCTCACTCAAAACATGTTGTAGGTTGTTTTGTCAAAATCCACGCATACTACCTTTTATACTTGATACTAGTCAGTATTCTGTTCTCATTGGCTAATTATATACTTTTATCTGCAAAACAAGAATTGGGCATTTTAAGGCAATGACTTTATTAGAGCTATTTATACAAAGCATTTTAATATTGTCTTGCCTAAAGTTTAATTTTTAAGATATTTTATAACTTTGATTTGTGCTGACTTTTTCAAGGATAATAAATTCTCCAGAAAAGGTGTTATGGTTAGAAACTGCTGACCCTGGTTTTATCTTGGTGTTACATATGGTTCTGAAACCTTTTGGTGGCTGGGTTTATTTATTTATTTTGTGAGAAAAGTTGCTTCCAAAGTACTTGCTGCTCTGATGGCCTGGAAAGAGAAGACCCCCAGAGTACAGGATGAGCAAGACCTGTGGGAGCTGCAGATTGGGGTGAATGTGTTTTCCATCCCGATGGAGCTGCGGTGAAGGCATTGTGCTTTGGTGAGAGGACAAGCCGAGGGAAGGATGCTGAGAGCAGAACTCTCTGGGAGGCCTATCATGGGTCCACTTTGTACATTTGCACAAGTGTTTTGCATGGTTCCATGACTTCACAGCCCCAGTGTGTGCTGTCCAGATGTATAATGAGAATCCAATAAAAAACAGAATTTGTGTTGGAGGCTTCTGTATAACCACACCACTTAGAACATGAGGCAGCCTGGTATCATCATTCAATCATATATATACTCTTATAGGAAATAAAATAATATTTAGCTAATTAATTAAATTATTAAATATTCAAGTCAGCAAGTAATACAATATTGCTGAAATTACATGTCTTATGAGAAATATGTGAGCACACGGAGAAAAGCTTAATTTCAAAAAGAATGTGAAATCTGGTAGGCAATATTTGTACATGTATTCTATCAGTGTCCATAGAAAAAGGACACTGTGATTAGGTCCTTGAAAAAAGTAGAACTATGGAAGAGTGATATGAAGATGAAAAGCAGAGATGTCACCTCTGACTTGCTTCATAATGGAGGCAGAACCGAGAATGGAGCGATAAATACGATGATTTGTGATGATGGTTTTATGATCTTTGCAATCGACTTTTTATTTGGTTTCCTTTTTTTTTTCCATTTGGAGCATTCCATTCCTAGAAATAATTTCAGTTTAAAAGTGTTCCTTGAGTCTCATAAGTTAGTGGCTGTGCCATGCAGTGATATCATTCAAAGCTTTGTGGGCCACTAAGTGTAAACACCAGGCATTGATTTAATCTTTGAATATTGGTCAAGTGGTGAAGAGATGCATATGCATGTTGCTCAGTAGGCTGAGCCCTGAGGAGTTAGCATTGTAATGACAAGCTGTCACACATGTCATTGCCATTGAATCACTGGTTTCAGACTGAGGCTGTGATGCTATTGATGCTGTTTCTATAGAATGATGGCATTACACGACTTGAAAAGATCTTACAAGTCAGCTGGTACAGCCCTTTTCTTATGTCATACATGTCCAAACTGAAGCATATAGAGAGAGACCTCAGATGTGAACTCCATTTTTAAGGATCAGTTTCCTAGGACTTGTTCTGGAAAATAGTGGGCATAAAATAAGGTATCTCCATCACATTGTGCAGCTTACCTGTTTTTAATCACTGAAATATACAACATCTTTAGTAATTGTGGCAATCTGAATATTCACTATTTTAACCTATTTTGTTTTTTGTAAGACCACCGTGAAACAAATACATTTCTGAAATGGCAGTGTCAATAATAATATTGACCAATGTCAATAAACACTGGTCATTGTTTCCTGTGAATGGGTTTTGATATGTATGAAAATACTTTTGTATAATGCAGTCAAAGTTGAATACATTCTTATAAGCTCTAGAAATGCCTACTCTTTTATAAAGAGCTAAGTATCAGATATTTAAGAAGTCTTTCTATTTGAAAGAATACACACATGCAAACTCCTTCTCAGTAATTTCTTTGGTGATTCAAATCTAATATCTACCATAATGATACAAGCACCATAGAAGAAATCATAGAAGCAGTCTCGTTTTATAATCTGCTGTTTTAAAGTATATTATTTTTGTTCAGTCTTATCTACCTGCGAGGCCGTGTGAGGCTTGACTCACGTTGTACTTTGATTCATACTACGTGTCATAATCCCTATGAGTAGGAACAAATGACTAAAGATAATGTTGTAGGTTACTGAGATTAGACCTTGGAACTTTGGAAACTGGTTTACTATATGTTATGTAAACAGTTAAAAAGGTGGAAGGTTACTTTGCTGTAAAATAAAGCAATGTGTTCTTTCATAAAAAGTTGGTTTTTTTTTTGGTCTTCTTGAGACAGGGTCTCGCTATGCAGTTCAGGCTGACCTTGAGCTCACTTTGTTGCCCAGGCTGGTCTGGAACTTGCTACGATTCTGCTGCCTCAACCTCCCAAATGACTACGGGCGTGTGCCACCATGCCCGGCCATAAAAAGTTTTTAAAATTTCAACTATTGTAGCTTCATAAAAAGCCACAGGTAGTATTACAAAGAATTCAGTTTAGCAAGGGAAGGTAAAATGGTGGTTCTGAGAGGAACTAAGTTTATTATCACATATTTCTATTATAACATTCCACCCATAAAAGTGACAGAATATAAAAATAACTGAGTGATCCACAAAACACACATGCCTTTTGTGAACTGTATTATTAGTTCCAATATTCCATAGGATGTAAGACTATCTAAATGCCAAACATGTTTGATTTTGACACTGAAGTGAAAATGAGTAGATAGCGGTAATGATTAGATTTCACTGCTAAATAAAATAAATTTAAATGTCATCTTTTAAAAAGTGCTTAAGTGACACTGTTAAAATAATAGTATTTGGCAAAGTTAGAAAGCATATCATAAACCTAGATTATAGCATTTACACAATGTTGCAAATCAGTGTCTTGGAGAAAGTATGACACGTGTCTCTCATCTGTCTCCATTATTCCTAAGGAGATGGCAAAGCCTCAAAATAGTGGCATCTACTTCTTTTGAAAAAAGGCAAAGAAGGCCACCCGGAATACAGTAGTCATCTCTTGGCTTCAAGTTTTTTTTCACTTTTGGAAACCCACAGCAGATACAGCGCTCTGCATGTCCAAATATTTTCATTAGATATGTAGAAGAAAAACAGTTTTAATGAAAATAAAAACCTGGATTTTGTAAGCGCAACAGCACAGGTTAGCAAATGGAACTCCAGGCTTTACACCTTGAACCAGAGAACATGCGAATTCCTGATGCCTGCATACTGCTGTTTTTCCCAAATGGGGGAGATTTCTGAAAACTTCCTAGGCTTAAGGGAGATTTTTCAGTGAGGGGCATGAATGCAGATGCTAGAGAAGGCCCAGCTTTTGATCCTCTAGTCCTCAGAGTCTGGAATGGAAGGCAGGACTCTGAGATGGGTTACGAGTTCTGGCAGAAGAGCAGCTGTCTCTCCTAAGTGTCGGACTCCGGACGAGACACCTTCCTGGCTCCCTGCCCTTGTGGTGTTACTTTTGGAAACGGAAGTGGTAATGGGATGATTCACACAGAAGAGTCTGGGTTATCTTCTTTGTGTTCCTCATACTCAAATCCCTTCTTCCTTGGATGCCTCTGAGTAAGCAGAAACATTTCCTGTGCCTGATGAGATGAAATGCAGTGAGGTATCTGTGGTCAAGGGTCAGCAAGTTACTGAGACAGGAGGGCCTTGAGAGTAGAGACCCAGGCTAGAGTCTCAGAGGATCTGCTGCTTTATCAAGCGCTGAGAGAAAGGCAGCCAGGCAGCAGAGTCCCTTAGCACAGAGCTGCCACCAGAGAGGAACCAGAAATCCTGGACACAGTAGGAACAGGCTAAAACCTACCAGTCAGGATGACCAGAGCAGGCCAGGCCAGAGGAGAACTCTCAGACCAGAAGTCCCTGCACCCAAGCCAGCTTAGCTAGAAACTGAGAATATAGACATCTTCTCCCAGTAAGGAAAACTGAGGAGGCAGGAAGAGCTTCAGCAGGGAGAACAGTTACCAAATGAGCTTGAAAATAGAAGTCTTTTCCACCACTAGCAGAAGTGGGGGTTTGAAGCTTAGATTGCCTTTAACTATGGAGAAATCGAGAAGCTTCTATTTCTGCACACCTGTTTTTTTGTGCCTCAGGAAATAAATAACTGCTAAGCTGTGGGGTGTGTGCATGCATGTGTGTGTGTGTGTGTGTATGCATGTGCGTGTGCATGTGTGTGCACAGCTACATAAATCTCAAAATGAACGTGGTTTTGTGAGCGATTCCCTGTTCTCAGAAAACACACTGAGGCCTAAGAGACAGGGAATCAAGCCTATGTAGAGCAGTGGGGAGACTGGAGAGCGAGCAGTTGCAGAAGCTGGGAGACAGAGAGCTTAGTGGGTAAACGATGTGGCCCAGTAATCTCAAATCTGTTTTTACCCCCAGATGGTTGTTGCTTTGGAAACCAGGAAATTGCTAAGAATTTGTCTAAAATTTGTCTAATTTAAGTAAAGGGTTTGGTGTGGAGGAGCAACCAACCTTTCTAGATAGCTTAGACCCAGGATCTAGGAATTCAGGAGACTCAAAAAGGATTGCAAGCCATGGTATTTGAGGCACGTTGCTTGCTGGATTATTTTTGTGCTTTGTATTTCCCACAAAAGCCGGCAATGCAATTGGTTGATCTCTGGGCATATGGAAGGAAATGCTGGCAGCTGGTGAAGAGTAACGGAAACACAGTTTTAAGTGCGCTGTTCAGTTGAAATTGGAGAGAATAAGGGGCACAGTTGAATGTTATAGCAACAGTGGAAAATTGAGAGCTGGGAATTGAATGCATGTTGGTTTAATCCTGGGCTTTCTGTTGACTTGCTGTGTACAGCCGCGGGAGAAAGTCAGTTTTCTGCTTCGTAAAATGGGAATCCTCACGCCTGGGTTCCCATAAGCCTTAGGATGATGTGTGTGAAATACATAACTTCTCCGGCTCCTGCACAGGAGGTGGTTGATGAAATGATTCGAATCAATGGGGAGGATGGGAGGACTGTTCTTTAGCACCTCTTTTTTTACTTCCTGCATTTTCTTTTACGTTATTAGTTTTCTTTGTCTGTTGTAACAAAATTACTCTGTATTTGGTAATTTAAGCGGTCAATTTATTTCCCCCCCTCAGCTCTGGATGCTAAAGCCTGCACCTGAGATGTAGGCTCCTTGGACAGGCTGCAGGGGAACCCCATGCCTCTCCCCCTGGTGGCTGCCACATTGCCTGGCTCACAGCTGCAGCTCTCGGCTCTGCATTCAACTTGCCTGTTTCTCTGTGTCTGTCTCCTCTCTCTCTGCCTTTATCAGTGTCTATGTGATTGCAGTTAGGCTGACTTCTGTGATCCAGCGTTGCTGCTTTCTCTCTACACTGTTAACACAAGAATGCCTTCTGCCATTTGATGTAATGGTCACTCTTTTGTCATGTGAGGTGGTACTTCAGAGATCAGGAAGTAAATACACATTTCAGTGATTTTTTGTTTTTCTGCCTACCACACCTTGCCATATCCTATAAAATTTTTTTTGTATAAGAAAACAAAGCCTAAGAAGTAAAATTTTTAAAACCATATGACATTTCTGTAGAGGGAGATGAAGAAAGAGTGCAAATAGGAATAAGGGAGTTTGCTAGAATTAAAGAGAAGAAAGTGTTCAAAAGATGATGAACACTTGAAATGAAACCCACAATTTGGAAAATTGAGAAAAAGATTTGAGATAAGCTTGAGATCCTTGCACAAAATGAAACATCATTTACTTTCCAAGTTACCCCAACACATTTAGCTCTGAAGTGAGTACCTAAAAATCAAATCTTATTCTGCTACTGATTTTGCCTGTGTAATTGGAGCTATGATCTGCAGAAAAATCTTCTGTGAGCTGAACTGAAACTTTTCAAAGACACTTGTTCAGTACCATAGGATTTTATTTGTTTAGACTGTAGCAATCCAAATGTTACTGGTTCTTCCTTATTGTGCTTCTCTAAGGTTTTCCTTGAATTACAGAAATGTATCTTTGGGGAACCACTGTGTGTTTTGTGTGTGCGTGTGTGTGCGTGTGTTTTGCACTGATGGAAACTGAACCCTGTGTTACCACAAAGTACATGTGAGACATTGGACTATAAATTGTAAATGGATTGTACACGACCTTGTAATTTCCAGTAAAGTCAGACTTCTTTGATAATCATTAACATTTGATATTTAAATATAATCTTTGGCTGTAAGTGACTTAGGAAGCATATTTTTCTTTTGTTTATTATCCTGTTTTAATTTTATATTTAAATCTTATTTTAAATGAAGGATGTATATAGAACTAAAAAAATAATATTTTATTCTGTATGTAGTCCAATTTCTGCCCATAAGGAAATCTTACATGTATTCTTAATTTAGATATTCATTTTTTTTTGGTTTTAGTATCAGCAGTACTTGTACTGTCCAGTAGCATTTTGTTTGTTTTTAAATTCATAGACACCAAAGATTGCGTGAGTGAATAGATTTTTCTACTTCTGTTGATTTTTTAATGCCCTAATTGTAAGTATAAGGAGATTTTGTCATGTATCTTCATGATAATTTTTGGTTAAATTTTATATCATTGATCTTACTTTTTTTCTGTTGATGTGTCTGTTTTGGAGTGAATTATGTCACCTAAAAAAATGTTAAAGTAGTAACCTCTGACCCATAAACATGAGCTTATTTGGAAATAATGTAGTTATGATCAAATTAGGATTAAGATCCAATGATCGGTGTCCTTATAAAATTAGGAGAGGACAAAGAGACACAGAGGCACAAATGACAAAGTTTCATGTTATGGTGGAGGCTGGAGACAGAGATTGCTGTGGTGAATCTACAAGCCAAGGAATGCTAAGAGTTGCAGTTCAACCACTGGAAGATAGAAAGAGACAAGAGAAGACTGTTTCCTAGAGCCTTCAGTGAACTGCGATCCTGCAGACACTTAGGTTTCAGACTTCTAGGTTCTGCAACTGTGAGAAAATAATACATTTCCATTGTTTAAGTCACCTAATTTGTGATACTTTGTTACTGTTAATCCTGGAAAGCAAACAATGACCAAGTATTTGTGTAAATATATGTGCAGGTGGTAAGTGTAGCTATACATGTGAGAGAAGTTATCTACTTCAACCTTTGTGTCTTTTGGAAAAGGAAAATATTAAATATCCTTCTCACATAATACTGGGATTTTATTTCCTAGTTCAAGTTAGTTACTAGAATATAGCCTCTTAACATACAAATGAAATTAGTTAAATATTGTTTCTAGAACAATGACCCAGGGCAGCCCTTCTTAGCGCTTCCTGACTCTGTTAAACAGTAAACCCCATGGCATTTTGCAGAAAGCTGCCTCAAAGTTTTAACCAAGACTTAACATGATTAGGGAGCAAGAACCTTCTGAGCTTGAGACCAGAGATTCATGTGGGCATTTCATTAGGATAAAGCGCATTGCCTTGTTGAGTGATAGGTCAAGCCAGCTCACTTACAGGATTTTCCTTGCACTGTGTGCTGCGGTCACATGAAACCCTTGGTGAGACAGCCAGCAGATGCTCTGGAGACATTTCCTAAGACAGAAACAGATGAGTGAAAAGGGCATTTTCCTCTGCATTTCCATTTTATGCATTTCAGGCCCTGTCGGGGGTGAGCCAAGCTTTCATGTAAATGATAACACAATACTGTAAAGGAATCAAATCAAGAAGAGTTCTCTTTAAGCAGTAGACCAGCTTCCTGTTATTTTCTTGAATGTTTTCTTTTACTCTTGTACACAACCAGTGAACCTTAGAATAAGGAAGGCAGCTTTTAAGCTTGCTATCATTATTCAGATCAATTTGGAACCAACTCCCAACTCCCATCTTTTCTAATTTTGATGTACATTCTCTGTTGGCTCCTGGCCAGAGCTGAATTCAGGAAATGGCAAATTTATTCCCAGACACAGCAGTTTGTTCTGAGATGGAAGACAGCATTTATAGCTACTAAACCTGTTGCGTGTGTGTGTGTGTGTGTGTGTGTGTTTACTAATACAAGAGGGGGTTAATGTTGGTGTCATTTGCATCAGAAATGGATAATTTTGGCTTGCTTTGGAAATAGCTTTGTTATTCTTAGTAGCTTTCCTGGCCAATTATCCCATGCTTGTTTTCTTTAGCACTGATTTATAACATGAATATTAAATTAGGTTTAACTAATCTGGCTTAACATTGACTGACCATAACAAGGCATCAGATAGCTGACCAGTGTTCTTTGCATAAAATGTCAGAGAAATGCAGAAAATCTTGAAGAAAATACACTCAGAAGAAGAAAGCAACCTATTTGTTCTAATGCTCAAGAAGAAAAGAGTCTCTGATTTGTGCTTGGTACATAGAACAGTTAAGCAGCATAGTAGCTTTTTTATTTTTATTTTTCTTTAAAATATGTAATGGCCACTCAGTTTATCCTTTAAGTTCCCACAGAATGACTGAGTTGGTCATTACATTGAAGCTGGTGGAAGAAACACAAACTTCAGAGTTGTCAATACCAACTCTGTTTTGGTGCATCTGATAATCAGAATTGGCTTCAACCAGATATCACACATCTGAGAATCATCTCATGTTCTGGTATTTGACAAGCTCTGAGAGCATTGAGGCAATGACTTGGCATAAATACAGCAGGTCTTGGCAAAAGCAGGACCAGAACTGATGTGGCATTTCACCCAGACATCACCTGCCCTTGAAATCAGGTCCATTATAAGTTAAAGGACTGGGCCTCCTCCACAAATATATCTTTATTTATTCATTTTTAAGTTAAAGATTGGATGGAGAAGAAAGAAAGCACAATTATTTTGGCTTGGACAAATATACAGCCATGCAATTAGCTTAAAATTACACAAGTAAAAGGCACAGTGACTAAATTATCATTTAATGGTTTGTAATAAAAAGAGATGCTTGCTTGCTTTCAAAACAGAATCTAGAAGAGGAAATGCAAGGTATATGAACATGACATGAAAGCATGAAAGCACTGCATTATTTTGTTTGCTGGATGAAGCAAGATAAAGCATATGAAAAATCAAGAGAGGCAATTCCAAGGGATATATAAATATACAACATACACATTCAAGCCATTTGGGATACCTGGAAATGTAAAAAATCATTAAGCTAGCAAACTTATGTTTATTAAAAGTAAGGTCAATTCCTGGCTTTTCTCTTTTGAAAATTATACAGATTGTTTATTTATTTTTTTCTGTATATTTGTGTCAGTGACAATTCTAACAAGAGAGAGAATATTCATCTAAACCAGAAGAGTAGAAGGGATCAAATTACTTTCTTTGATCTACTTTGTTTGGGGTACAGTTGCAAACAAAGGAAAAGAGTCATTTCCTGGTCAAATTATGGTGAACTGTAAATTATACCATTTTTCCCTTTTTGTCAGATCCTTATTACAACATGTTCAATAACAATACAAATGATTGGTAAGATACAATGCAGTACTAAAAATAATTCAACACTGTATTTTGACTCTATGTCATACTTAATGCTATGAGCAATTGGAAACCAAATAGGGTGCTCAGAAGCCAAAACTATTATGAAAAGTTGTGCAATTGTGTTGTATTTTTATTAGGTGCAGCACCTTTGTAGTATAATAATTTAAACTTGAAATGTGCTGTGTGATCAGGGCATTTATTTAACTTTACAAAATATCAGCTGCCTCATCTGTGAAATTAAGACAATAGTAAACCTATCACACGAAGTGCTTGGGAAGAGTCCATGGAAAAATGCATGTTGTTATAGTTTAACCTGTTCTCTATACTGAAGGGTTACCAACCTTTTTGCAGATGGTGGAGCCTTTATGAGGTGAGTTCTAGGGGTGGAAAATTATGTCACTGCAGGTATGACCTCTCTTGAAGGAAATATTGGGACTTTAGTGCTCTCTCTCTCTCTCTCTGCCACCAACAGGTAAGTGCATTTGCTCTTCCACATACTCCGCATCTTGATATACTGCCTTAGTCTGGGCCCAGAAGCAATAGGCCAACCAATCATAAAACAAAACATTCCAAACTGTGAGACAAAATTAAGTCGATTTTTCTCTCCTTTTGATTTTTTCAGGAATGTTTGTCTCAGTGACAGAAAGCTGATGCACATGTAAAGCCTAATGATACATAGTGATTCACAGTATTCTATTTTCAATGTTAGAGAAGTTTCAAGGATTTGGAGGTGGGGCTTTTGGAAGGTGATTGGATTGTGAGGGTGCCATAGTCATCAGAGGTCTGATCTATTGATGAATTCATAGCTAATATGCCCTTAGGAGATGGGGACTGATAGAAAGAGATGTGACACTGGAGATGGCCTTGGGTGGATATGTATCCCTTCCAGCACATTCTCATTCTGCTTCCTGGCTGTTATGGAGTGAGTACTGTTTTTCCTCCACACTCTTCAGCCAAGATGTTTCTCCCTTGGAGCCAACCAGTGATAGACTGAATCCCTTGGAAACCATGAACCAAAATAACCCTCTCAATTTGTGAGGCAAGTGTTGTATATTTGGTCTCAATGTTGGGAAAGTGAGTAATACACCTAGTACATTATCATGGCTCAGTAAATATTAGACTTATTAGTATCATTGGTACTGCTTAAACACTAATTTCAAAATGACTTATTCAGAGCTTGCATATCACTTGGAAATTGAGTCATGATGCAGATTATATCACCAAGGGTTTGCTTTTGTTTTTATTAGTATGAAAAAGGAAACATGGGGTCTAACATTATTCTACACATTTATGATCTGCAGGTGATCTCTGCTGGTCCTTGTAGCACTCAATACTTTCTTCTTTTCTCTGCCTTGCAAAGTAGGGACCGTATGTCTGTAAGATAAGCATCTTCCTCTCTCTTTTTCCATCAGGGTTTTAATTTGCATTAAGCTCCATCAAAGATTTTTAGAGTTGTGAAATATTTGGAAGGCGGAGGAGAAGCAAAAGCCATAGTGTTTGAGCTTAGGCAAGTTTAAAAGAACTGGTTGTGCCCCTCTTGGCCATCATGTCATTAGTGCTTTGAAATCAGCCTCTAATACTACAGGAGTATTTATACCAAATAAATTGGCAAATGCTACAAATAAAGACTATTTTTGTGCCAAAGTCTATGGCTGGCTATTTCTAGCACAGTGCTGGATTGAAATGATACTATTTTGCTGATATTAATGGGCAGATATTTGAGCATTCACAAAGAGAGATTTTATAGTGGTCTCCAAAATTAGCCCCTGGTTACCACCAGTTGTCTCAGTGCTGCAGCCATTTGCGAACACTGGGGTATTTAATGGACTTTCTAAGCTGGATTACAATGCAATTTTATGATTACTTGAACATGGTGGCCAGTCTGCACACATGTTCATTTTTTCTTTTTTGGCTTCTGAACTTTGAACAGTTTTGCTTTGCTAAATTTCATTTCTCAGTGCTGGGGATTGAACTCCTGGTTTTATATTTGTTAGGAAAATGCTGTATCACTAGGCTACATGCCCAGCTAAGTATGGTTGTCTTGATAAAACTCGTATCAACCTGAAAAACAATTGATAGACATTTTGAAAAATTAGTAGTAAATGCTGGGAATATATATGTGAGGGTGATAGCATTGAATTTACCTCACTCTGAAGATAAACTCAGCAGAACCAAGGAAATAAATGAAACTACAAAAAGTTTAAATCAAAGAATAGAAAAACCTGTTATACTTTGCTGGTATATTATTTTCCCCCTTTTCTTGTCTTATTATACTAGCAAGGACTTCCAGTGTGACATTAAAAATCTGCAGTGAAAGGAAACACTAATCTGAGCAGGAAAACTTTGAGTTACCTTTCTTTAATCTGAGCAGGAATTCTTTGAGTTTCTTACCATTAAGTACTGTACACTGTTAGATATAGGGAATTTTAGTAGAAATTCTTTATGAAATTAAGAAGTTCTCCTCTATTCCTAGTTAACTGTCATTTTTATTATGAGTGGATGTTGGGTTTTGTCAGATGCTTTTTTTGCCTCTATTGATATGACCGTGTGATTTTTCTTTTTTAGCTTGTCAATATGATAGACTATGTTAATTGACTTTTGAGTGTTGAAATAGTCTTGCACATCTGGGATAAATCTTACTTGGTTACGGTTTACAATGATTTTTATACTTTGTTGAATTTGATTGGCTAATATTTTGTTGAGGAATTTGGATGTGCAATCATGAAAAATTTTGGCTTGCAGGTCTATCTTTTTCCGGTTTTGGTTCTAGGTTACCGCTGGCTTCATAAAATGAGGGAAGCCCCTCTGTTTCTATCTTCTGAAAGAGATTGTAGAGAATTGGTATGATAAGTATTTTCCACAAATAATTTGCAGAATTCATCAGTGAATACATCTGGGCCTGGTCCTTTCTATTTTGGAAGGTTTTCAACTGTTGATTCTATTTCTTAGGTACAGATTTATTCACAATGTCTATTTTTTTGTGAGTTATGGTGTATTGTGTCTTTTAAGGAATTTGCTTATTTCATCTATCTGACAATATCTGTGGGCATAGAGCTTTCAGAGTATTCTTTTGTTGGCCATTCAGCATCTGTGAGATTTGCAATGTTGTCCTTTCTCTCATTTTCAGTATTAGTAATTTGTGTCTCTCTTTTCTTATTAGCTAGAAGAATTTATTGATCTATTCAAAAACCAGTTTTTGCTTTCCTCTATTGATTTCCTGTTATCAATGACTTTGGTTTTTGTTCCAATTTTTAAAATTTATTTTGTTATTCTTACTTTGGATACAATTTGACATTTTTTTATTTTTTAATTTCCTAAGGTAGAAACTTGGATGATTGTTTTTTTGAGTTCTCCTCCCCTCTAATACATACATTCAATTTTATGGTTTTCCCCATAATAATTTCAATCACTACTTTCCATTTTGTTAAGTTATGTTTTCTTTTTGTTTAAAATATTTTTATATTTTATGGTTTCTTTTTGGTCCATATGCTATTTAGAAGTGTTTTGCTTAATGTTTAAATTGTTTGGAGTTTTCCAGATAACTTTGTCTTATGGATTTCTAGTTTAATTCTATTGGACAGACATTGTAAGATTATATTTTTAAAATTTTGTTATGATTTCTTTTGTTTATTTATTTATTTTTTTGGTTTATGAGACATGGTCTCACTGTGTAATCCAGGCTGGTTTTGAACTCATATGCAGGTCAGGCTGGCCTTGAATTCATGGTAATCCTCTGGCCTCAGCCTCTCAAATGCTGGGATTATAGGTGTACATGGTTATTAAAGTATATTTTATGGCCTAGAAAATGGTCCATCTTGGTAAATGTCCTCTGTCGGTTTGAGAAAGATACATTTTGTTATTGGATGATGAAATATTCTATAGGTGTCTATTACATCCAGTCAACTAATTGATATGGTTTAGTTCAGTGTCATCCTTACTTTTTCTGCTGCTGAATCTGTCTATTTTGGGTAGAGAGGCACATTTCATTTTTAGGCTGAGGCATGAATCCATTTCAATGGAGAAAACAGAAGTGATCATTAGGTTGCTGAATACAGTGATAATGTGGTAAAAGGGCTGGGTGAAAGTCAAAAGGAAAAAGCACTTTCGCTACACCAGGCCTCCTCAACCCTCAGAACTCAGACAGTACCTGCTGTGACCCATTAGAAACTGGGCCACACAGCAGGAAGTGAATGGTGGACAAGCAAGCAAAGCTTCACCCATGCTTAGAGGTGTTTCACATAGTGAACACTGTAGCCTGACCTCTGCCTCTTTTCAAATCAGCAGTGGCATTAGATTCTCATGGGAACAGGAATCCTACTGTGTAAACCTTTGCTCATCTCTTCTGGATTGGGTCACCTAGTTGTAAGAAAACAAGCTTTGGCTTCCCATTGATTCTACATTATGGTGAGTGGTATTATTATTTCATTATATACTACAATATAATACTACTAATAATATAGTGTTTGTATTGCAATAGAAATAATAATATAAATGAAGTGCACAGTAAATGTCATGTATTTGAACCTTTCTGAAACCACATTACCCCATCACCTACCCTGTTGTCTATGGAAAAATTGCCTTCCATAAAACTGGTCCTTGCTAGGGCCAGCTGGGGAGGCTTGCACTGCACAATTACTTCCTAAGAAAAGAGTGTCTACCAAACTGACTTTGCAGTGATGGCCAAGATGGACATAAGCATTCTCTTCATGGAACATAGAATTTGGTGAATAAGCTTAACAAGTTAATGAATTGAATAGCATACCAACATCCAAAGGCAGACAAAGAATGGGTTCCTATTTACAAATAGTATTTTTGCAGATGTATTCAGTTAGGAGTCTCACGATGAAATCATCTCAGATTTAGGGGATCCTAGAAAAAGAGAAGACCCAGAAATACAGAGAAGATGGCAATGTAGACAGAGATAGAGTTTAGAGTTATTTTTCCACAGGCCAGTGAGCACAGGACTACCAAATGCTGGAAAAAGCAAGAAAGTGTTTGTCCATAGAGACTCTGAAGAAGCATGGCTCTGTTGAAATGTTGATTTTGGTCATTTGGCTTCCTTGAGATGATGGAATACATTTAAGCCATGAAGTCTGTGGAACATTTTTAGATCAGTCCTAGGAAATTAATAATATCAAAGAAAGAAATAAAAGGGTGCCATTTGTCACACAAGTGCTATGATAGAGTAGGTAGAGTGACTGTTAGCTAAATCTTTCTTGAAAAAAATTGTCCTATAACCGGTGCTCTCAACTATGTTTAGCACTTACCAAGGGCAAGCAAAGCACACTGAGTATTCTATGCAGAAAAACTACATCTGTGTAAAAGAGGCCTGAGAAGATTTAGAGGATTTTTTAAAAAAAGAACATTTTGGTTTAATTATAAAGAATTAATGGGAAAAGTCAGAAAATGTAACTAGAGAAATAAACATTCACTAGAATCACTAGATGATACATATATTTTTTTAATTGTTCTAAGAAATCTAAACTTTAACATAGGATTGACAAAGAGAAACCATGGACTTGTTTTAGAAAAAGAAACAACTTGAAATGTTTGGCATATCACTCACGAAATGCAGTGGTGGAGGACAGGTTGGAAGGGCCTAACTGTGAACAGGGAGATTACTAAGGTGACTTCTATTACAGAGGAGCTGTCAGATTGCCCTGGAATACATCTGTGACTACAGTTTCACGCAGAGGAGGACTTTGACTTGAGATGCTGTTGTAGTCAGGGGTTGTGCAGAGAACAATTAAAATCAGGACATGGAATTTATAACATTATTTTATGATGGTCACCCAGAGTTAACACAAGAAAATGCAGGAAATCTATCCACAACACACCAAAGACATAGAATATTCAATCAAGGGCCTGAATCCCACAGCAGTATCCCACCTGAGTCCAGATGAAGACCCAGAGCTCATAACAGTGCCTCCCACGAGTTCAACTGGAGGCTAGAGGCCACAACAAGGACTCATGCCAGTCTCTTTTATGGACCTTTGCTGGGAAGGCCTAAAGGTCAGTGGTGGAAGCTAGGAAGTCTATGCCAGCGGGGTGAAGGATCTGTGCTGGTAGGTTGAGTGTTCTATGCTGGAGCTGAGAAGTCACACTCACAACAAAGACCAGGGCTGTCCTGAAAAGCACCACAGCCATCCTCAGTGACATAGAGGCCTCAAGCTCCTCCTATGATGAGAATAGTTGAGTACATGCCAGGAAGCCAACGTGATGAGTTCATTCTGGAGATTAAGCAGCACACGTCTTCCCCTCTGGAGCCAGGAAGCAATGCTTGATGTAAGGACTAGAGCTTCTCCAGGAGAATCAACAGCTCAAACAGCAACATGTAGGAGAACCCACAATGCTTCAATGCCTCAACACCTCTCTTCTTCTTCTCCACACCTCTATTCATGCTGGCAACTTTCCTTAGGTGGAACATCTATGCTCAGCACCATGGTGATTTAATTCTGCTAGTGTTAAGTTGACCATCAGTTTTTAATCCATAACAGATACCTACTGACTATAAAGATAACAAAAATAGCAATAATCATGGTGTTCATAGTAACAAATAAAAGTTGCTGAATGCTGACTCTATGCTGGATGTCATATTTGCATTACTGCATTTAATTCTCAGTAGTCACTATGAATGTCTTTATAGCAAGCTGACACTGAAGCTTAGAAATCTTAAGCAATTTGATTAAGATTATGCAGTAACTGATGTGCTGTCTCAGGACCAAATACTTTGCTAAATATTTTATAATACATTCTGTGGCCGGTAGTTAAACATAATTCTTAAGTGGACAGTGGTGGCATTTGATGGGACAGGGAGCAAAGGAGAAGGAAGGGCGTGCCCTTTGTTTTAGACATGTTGATTCTGAGATGTCTCTGGAGGTAGGTGTGTTAAAATGTGTGAAGAAAGGGAAGGTGGAGCTTGGGCACAAGCACAGGGCTGGAGACACAGATGTGAGTGTCATCATGTGAAAATGGTCAGGAAGAAGCTTGGGACCTGGTAGTGTGGCTTAGGGAATGGGGACACCAGAGTTCCACCGCCCAGATGCCTAGGAATAGAAGATGAGGTGAAGGAAGAGGAACCAGAAGACAAGTAAGAAGCTGGTGGACACACGAAGGTGCTGGGATATAGTCAACCAATTCTGAGAAGGAGACAGTGCAGGTGGTAATGAGGAGGACATGGGAAAAAGAAAACCTTAGAACAAATGCCCTGGGAGTGCTGGAGGCAGTGTGAGCCACGAATGAACAAAAGAGTTGGTGAAACAGGAAAAAGGACAGAGGAGTAAATTTGGAGGTTTAGGGGCAAAAATTGGAAGTTGCAAGTGTCCTTGGGAGGTCAGAGTTTTAGTGATAGTTGCGGAGAACATTTGGAATCACTGCTGTGCTGAACATGAATGTGACTATGTAAAATTAATACTCATGAACTGTGGGGACACAGAAGGGCATCTAAGCAGCATTTGGGTGCCAGAAGAGGAGAAAATCCTGAAATTAAAGTAGCAGCAGCTTGCCCAGTCGGGTAATTTTCTTCAAGCATTCTCATCTGAATGGGCATTAGACTAACTAGAACTGGGCTTTTCTGGGTAGACAGTAGGAAAGAACAAGGCAGTAGAGCTGAGAATGTTGGCATGAGAATGAGCAAAGTCAAAGCCAGAGCAATGGGATCATGTGCGTGACAGAACAATAAACTATAAGCCTATAAACTTAGATATGTGTCCCAGACCTATTGTTAGCTAATTAATTCATGTGGTGAGCATTTCTTAAACTCTGTGGACCTCAGCTTTCCTTTTCTGTGAAGTGAGGACTTGGACTGAATGATCACTCTCTGAGGTCTCTTCCAGCCTTATCTGTGTCTATTACCACAAGTATTCCAATGCGCATGAAGGGTTGAAGTGGGCTGTAAAGTCACATAGGAGATTCGAGACTCATAATTAAATACTGGATGCATTTATCCCAATGTGCTGTCTACATGAGACAAAATATATTGCCAACTTTCCATAAACTCAGTATTTTAATCAGAATTCTACTAGAAAATAAAGAAGGAAATCTTTGATTGCTACATGTAATAAGAGTAATCTTATTTTGGGGTCTACAGCGAGATTTACAAGAATAGTGGGATTATGGGATGCCAGTGATGAGTGAAGGTCATTAAATAGAAGATGGAATTAAAACTGTGAAACTCCTTCTAACCCTTCTACACCCACACAGGAAATGACATGACCTCACTTTATGAGAGGATGGTGAATAATTTGGTAGAATGCCAGTAACCCCATGCTAACTATGTAATTCATAATTAATTTTTCAGCTGCTCATATCCTAATTTAAACTGGTTAACATGAGTGAAAAAAACATTTGGGATTAAAAGCTAAAGCCTTTTAAAAGCTGTTGCAAACTCGGACATTAAGAGAAGAAATTCAGATCACTTTTCTTTTGCTGTGTTTATTACCTATCAATTCAAGTGAAATGAATTTCTGTAAAGAGTGCAGAGCAGGTGGAGATGGAGACCAAAGTTTAAGATTATAGGGAACCTTTTGATCTCCTTCAGGATGCTTTTGTCATGCATGGGAACCGAGGTGTGGAGGAGGCTTTGAGCCCAGGTATGTATCAGCTGGGATCTTTAGCACTAATGGCTCCAGTTCAAGAGTGATAAGGTGTTGGTGGCTCTAGTGGCACATTTCAGGAATGAAACACCCTCTTGTGTAACCGAGGACAGGCTGACATGACCTCAATATGTTATAACTCATCCCAAGAAGACTCACTCCATAGAGAAGTGAAATGAAAATGTTTCAAGTGCAAAGTTAAAAAAGTTTTTCTTTTTTTTTTTGCCTGAGTGAAAGACAGATGATGGTTTTATTAATAGTGAAGGGAAAATGCTGAGACATTTTAATGTTTAGCTAAACATCTCTCAATTTTTCATTTTACTGTGTATAGAAATAACTACTCTTGAGGTATTTCCAAAAATCTCAATTTCAACTCCAGCCAAGAGCCAGGAAGGGGAAAAAAAGCCCTGCCCAGTTTATAAACTAAAAATGAAGATGACAAAAAGTCACATTCAGATGAAATGGGAAAAGCTGGTTATCCATACCAGTAGTATTATTTCTCTTAAACAGAAATAGGGTAGAGTGAGAGAGCCATAACATAGTTTCAGCCAATACGCATTGACACATAATGAACTCAACTTTGGCAGTCGACACTGATTAATAATGGACCCCAATTGGTCGCATTTTCTACTGTTTTGAAGCTGGAACTGAAATGAAATGATACATGCTACTTGTTATACAGTCTTTCCTTGAGTACCTTCCAGGACTTTGGTGAGCCAAGATAGCAAAATATAGCTTCATTTCTGCTGAGTTGTTCCTAAAGACTATAATTACATTTTATAGCATTTAGCTCAACAAAATCATTTTTTATTTTAAAAACAATAAAGCAACAATAGCCTACAACCTTTGAATTTGGTCCCAAATACTGCTTTTTTGTTACATTCATCCTAAAGCCCTGCCTGTAACCACAAAAGAATACTAATAATATGTACTTTGGCAACTCTGAAAAGGGACTGTCCTGGTGACAAGTATCCTTAAGGATATCTGGATTTCCACTCTGGGTTTCTCTATGTCTGCTCTGGGGCCTTCAGATCCATTGGCTTCTTTGTAAAGTGAAGGAGAGATTCAGACTCAATGTAAGATGAATATACTCCACAAATACATAGGCAATTTTCAAATGCCTATGAAAGCCATTGGGCCATTCTCAAATGTCTTTTTAAACAGCTCTAAAAGAATAATACAAGTCAGAATGCTTTTGATTGAAACTATTATTAATTTTTAAATCTCTGACCATTTTGAGTGACTCATTTGACTCATTTCAGGGAAAAGTAGAGTGAGCAAATAAAGAGAAAATAAATAAATTTCAAATGGATGAAAAGAAAAACGAAAGACTTCTTTTAAGCAAACTTTAGACTTAGATACAGCATTTTTGTGATCTAAATAAGGCATTAAATTTTACAAAAGTATCATAAAAGAAGAAATGATACAAGGTTTATAAATCTGGTTAAAAGAGCAAAAAGATTAAGATACCACCTAGGAAGATTTTATTTTCTACTTGCAGTGTGTACATGTGCATATATATATATATATATATATATATAATTTCTTTACTGCATGCCACATTTAAATGATAAAAACACAGTGAGTCAAAGGTTTATCTTTACCCAGTCACCTATAGTTGAACTACTGGTGGCAGAGAGTTAACTGGCATTGTAGATAATGCTTGTTAATTTTTTAGTTATACCAATTTGCTTTCCATTATCCTGAATCTATTGAGAAGGTGTGCAACCTTGCATGGTAAGGACTAAGACTTCCTGGGAGGACTTCAGTGACTTAGGTGGGTATGACCTGATGAATAGAAATGAGCTAAAATAGCAGAGAGCCTTTTGATGAAGTTCTGAGGAAAACTTGTGATGTATTCCTTGTGGATCAAAAGAAGATCCATAAGGAATAGAGAGAACAAGTGATCACTGGTTGTAGTGAGTGCCAGTCACAGAAGCATCATTATGATGAATGTCCTAAAAATAGAGAGCTCTATATTTTGCAAACTCTGTACAACACTTCAAGCTTTATAATAGCAGTGTTAAAGAACTTGAGATGGATTACTGATCCTGGAAAGATGGTGATACCAGACACCATTATGCCATGTCAAGGGAACATGGTTGACCTGGAATTCTGGTTAAAATGGACTCAAAACCATGAATGATTTTGATCAATTTAATTATAGGCAAGGACCCAGCATTTCTGGACAACTTTCTTTTGTACTGTTCAAATGAATATTCCATTTTCCATTGGGAATTTTGCTTTCAGTGTTAGTAACCAGCAGTTCAAAAAGATTCTAATCTATCTATCCATGCATCCATCCATCCACTCACTTATTCATTAATTCATTTATTCAATTTTATACCTTACATAGTACCAAGGCATCTGATGGACTAAAAATATGGTTCCTGTCTTTTAAGTTTATCATTAGCAGGGGGTTATGTGCATAATTTAATAATTTCAATTGAATGAGAAAATGCTAACATATGTGCATAGTTACATAGTATATAACATGTATATGCATATGTTATATATATTTATACAATATGCATGCATACATGCAGACCCACAGAGAGGTGTGTGTACACTGAAGGAAGGTGCTCTAACTGTGCCTAAAGACCTTCACTTAGACCAGAGTGAGGTGTTGAACATAGTGAGGAGGTCAGTGTCACTTTGGCAGTCTCCAAATCAGAAAGCTGTGTGTGGATGATGAGGTCAGAGAAGTATTACATCTACTTAGGCCTTTGTAAAGACTTTAGTTTTAGAAATAGGTTGAGAGAAATAGACAGACATTAAAAGATGGCCTTTAATGTCAAAATTAACCAATTGATAGAAGGTTTTTTCCTAATATTTTTTTCATGAGGCTTGGGCTGTAACTCACTGGCCTAATTTGATCATAGTTTATGTAGATATCCCACTGAGATTATAGTACCATTGAATTTTCTGGTTTCTTGGGTCATATTTTTGCCTGTAATAATGCTCTAGGAAGGGTAGGAGTAGACATGTTTATAACTTCGTGATTATATCCTCTCGCTTGGAGCCATTTGGTCAGATGTGAGCTTCACCCCCTATACAGTTCACCAGGAATAAAGGTAAGATTTTTGATCTCCATTGTACTGGTTACTTCCTCATTTAGTTCCGAAACAAATGTTGAAACAAATGCTGCAGTGTCTTGGTATCATGTTAAAGAATAAGGGGCAGAAAGAGGGAGAACTGGAAGAGAAAGAGGGTTTTGTAATAATGTTTTTGAAGAAGGAAGTGGTAATAATTAACTAAATTGAGGGTTATCTCTTAAGAATATATTCAAGATTGCACTGTTTCCCACTCTCCCCTCTTTCAGGCTCAAAAGAACTAGGTCAATGAAATATTCCTTTAAAGGACTTTCTTATGAGGACAAAATTAAAATGGAATTGTTAAAGACCACAAATAAATGTGGCAAATCCATGCTGAGTGCATTGGTTTTTAGTGGAATGCTCTCAGGTGGATTAGTCATTTGGCAAACTGGTTTATGACAAGTTGGTCTTTGGCAATTTGACCGGAAGTCAAATGATTAATGGATCCTTTGTGAAGAAAACAGAATAAATATCATCCGGTCTCGGGGTGGACATCCAAAAATGAAAACAAAATCCAAAACAATTAAAACATCTGTTTTCTAACTTTCTTGTTATATGTATATGCCTCCTCATTTTGCATTAGTATTTCTACTGATTCTCATCCAGCTTTCAGGAACAACATAAGGCTTTTCTTATCTGTTCTCCAACAGGCCTATTTATAAAAGTTAAGCGAATTATTGCTTGTTATGTAAAATTCCCCTAGCATGGGCAGCTTGAGTTCCTTGAGTTGTCCCTTTTGTAATTTGATTTTTGCATCTCTTCACTATCTTGAATATTCTGCCAACAATCCTCTTAAGGATTGTCATATAGAACAGAACATTATCCTAGTTTGAACCTTGCTGAGAAGAACATGATCATAGTCTTTTTATCTTCTGAACATTATTATTTTTTTTTAAATTTTAAAGAGGACAAAACCAAGGAAAATAAAACAGAATAAATCCAATCAAAACAAACCAGTGTAAGTGATATAAGACTTCAAAACATTACAAAATCAACAATGGTTACTATAATGCTTTTTGTTATCTTCAAAATAGCTGCAGATAACTTTGGACATAGTAAAAATGAAATAGAGCATAATAGAATAGAAACAATAAAAACAAAACAATGAATGCAATAAAGGACTTCAAAACAAGCCAATAATAAATCCAAAATGGCTACCATAATGTATCTTGCTATCTTTGAAATAGCTGCTCATACCATCAGATTTAACATATTCAAATGAAACAAAAGAGAATAAAACCCAACCCAACAGAACAATGAAAATGATACAGGGTTTCAAAACAAAATAATAGGGAATCAACAATGGCTACCACCCTCCAAAGGAGATCCCCCCTAGATGCCATACTGTGTACTGCTGTCCTCTGAACAGATGATCAGACCACTGGCTCTAGACCTGCAAAGTCAGTGACACAGCAAAGAACCATTAATTAAATTGCATTCTACTTTGATAGCTATCATCAAAGCCTGTGTTTCTCCAGATCAGCTAGTGGCTTATGTGGGGGAGTGGATTGGTACTTCTTGTTTGTCATCCACTCCACTGGTGGCCTGCACATGGTCTTGGTTCCCAAGTGAGGATTGCTTCCTGGTGAGGCCTTGTTCTATCACCCTGCAGTATGTGAATGGTGCTGACTCATGGGAAGAAGCTTGGGTATGGCTGTCCCCACCCTGGTAGTGACCCACACATTCTGAACATTATTGATGCTGGTATTTTGAGTAAGAAAATAATTCAGTATACAATAATAATGCAAACGTTTTCAAGAAAAATCCCAATGTCTCTTCAAAATATTTCAGGCATAAATATTTCTCTTGCCTCTGGATAAAAAATCTTTCAAGTTCTTGAATTTTCTACTTTGTTTCAGGTAACATAAAATTCTCTGTGCATTTTATTTGTTTGTTTGTTTCTTGGAGACAAGGTAACTTTGGACATAGTAAAAATCAAACAGAACAGAATAGAATAGAAACAATAAAAAAAATGTAGTGCAGGCTGGCCTTGAATTCATGATGGTTCTCTTGTACTCAGTCTCCTGAGTACTGGAATTACAGGTGTGCACCACAGTCTTTGGCCTCTGGGTATTTTAATTCCCTAAAAATCATCCTAATTTGATAGCTAAAATATCAACTGCCAGATCCCAATTCAATAAGACTTAATTCTCTTCCTCCCACAAGACAAGACTTGATTTTAGGCAAGAAGTCTACCTCCTGGGAAGTACTGTAGTTAGATTTTGTCTCTGGCTCAATTCCTTCTCCATCAACCCATGAACTACTGTTTCTGATTTCTTCAGATGAGGACACATGGGAGGAGGTAAAGTGGCGAAAAGGCATATTGCTCCCTTGCCACTACTTCTGCAAAATAGCAGGATATTATCTGTATATGAAAAATTTTGAAACACTTTTTATCTCCCAGACACTTTGGTGGATTCTTCCAAGGTCTTCCTACTGACCCATCAGAACACTGATGATTCAAAGAATGGAAAACTTTTCTTTAGCTGCCATATACAACCTTAGACTCTGGATTCATCATGATTCATTCCATAAGGGCACTCAATGGAAGTCTTCTATCCTCTGACTAAGTCTTCTTGGGTAGAATCTCATCTAAAATACTCCCAGGAATCTCAGTCTCTGTCTCTGTCTCTGTCTCTCTGTTTTTCTCTGGCATATCCACATTTTGTCTCTAGAACATATTCAGTTATTCTTTACTTTGAAAAAACTTAAGTGCTACATATGAATTCTAACACAATGGTGTCTTGCTCGTGGTTTCAGTCTACAAGGACTGAAGTCTTCAAGCCCCTCTGGAACCAGTACTTCCAAACTCAAGGGAAAACCAGTGGTACTTTCTGCATGTCCTACTGAAGGCTTATTCCCTAGGCTTTAGGTTCAGGGAAAGTACTCATTTCCTGCTGTAAGGTGGGTGGGATAAGTAACCCTTTCTGAAATACCTCTTCACAAATCCAATCTTAGTTACCACTTCCTTAGCTTTTTTAGCTTTCCTCATGGGGTTGTGAGACTTCCATCCTACTCTAGGTAACTTAATCAGAAACTTCCAATCAGTGGTCCAACAGTTCATTATAGAATGTATTACTTCTCACTGTGGTTACTAAAGATGGAACTTTTTATTTCCTATATACATTACTATTAAACACAGCCTGGGATCAAAATAAAAGTTTTTTAAAAAATCCTTAAGAACCTCTATGCTTTTTTGTTTCCCATTTTGGTCATGTAACTATGGGTATTCAGAAGCAATAATTAGAAATAATACAGATTAAGCATGCATTTTCTATTTTAACTATTTTAAAGCTCTTTTAAAGAATTTAAGAGTTAAACATTATGTACAGTGTTAAAAAGTCATGGTGTTCTCGGTTTTGAAAAATATTAGCAAAGTTGGAGACATCACAATGCCCAATCACAAGACAAGACAATTTACAAGACTATAGTATCCAAGATAAAGTGATATAGCCATAAAAATATACACATAAACCAGTGGGACAGAATATAGGACTTAGATATGTCATGAATCTATAGAAAACTAACTTTCAACAAAGAACCAAAAGCACACATTGGAGAAGAAATGAATTCTTTAGTAAATAGTGCTGGGAAAATGATTTATCTATGTGTAGGAGAATGAAAGTATATTTGTATCTCCCATCATGTACAAAAATCAACTCAAAATGTGTCAAAGACCTACATATAAACCTAGAACTATGAGACTACTAGAAGAAAATGGAAAAACCCTTCAAGACATACAGTGAACATGCTTTTTTCACATATGACCCCTGAAAGCATAGGCAACAAAAACAAAAAAATGGATAAGTGGGATTATATTACTAAGAAACTTTTGCACAGCAAAGGAAACATCAACAAAGTAAAAAGACAACTTACAGAATGAGGAAAAATATTGGTGAATTACTCATTTGATAAGAGGTTAATATGTAGATTATAAAAAGAACTCAAAACTCCACCAAAACTTCCAAGTACTACTCTAATTTAAAAATAAAACAATAATTTAAGAGAATTTTTAAATACATAGAATATAAAATGAATTCAAAACACCAAAATTCATAAGTACTACTTATGAATTAAAAACTAGTGGTCAACTTATCACCTGCTGAATAAAATCAGCATGGTGCTGAGCGTAGATGGTCCACCTGAGAAATGTTGCCAGCATAAGTAGAGACTAGAAACGTGGAGAAGGATTAGCTAGGCATTGTGGGTTCTCTTATGTGCTGCTGTTTGAGCCATTGGTTCTCATGGAGGAGCTCGTCATTACCAGCTTCCCCAGTGTGAGTTCAACCATTGTCATTGGAGGAACTTGGGACCTTGTTGGTGAGAGTAGCTGTGGTTCACTTTGGGGGAGCTCTGGTCCTTACATCGAGCATTGCTTCCTGGCTCTGGAGAGGAAGATGTGCTTAATCTCCAGGAGAAACCCATCACGTGGCTTCCTAGCATGTACTCATCTGTGCTTATCGCTGGAGGAGCTTGGGACCTCTGTGTCACAGAGAATGGCTGTGGTACTTTTCAGGGCAGCCCTGTTGCTTATTTTGAGTGTGACTTTTTGGCTCCAGCGAAGAACCCTTAACCTACCAGCACAGCTCCTTCACCCCGCTGGTGTAGACTTTCTAGCTTCCACCACCGACCTTTGGAACTTTCCAGCACGAATTCGTAAAACAGATTGGCATGAGTCCTTCTCGTGGGCTCTAGACCTCCAGTTAGACTCAGGGAGGCATTGTCATGGGCTCTAGGTCTTCACCTGGACTCATGCAGGACATTGCTGTGGGATCCAGACCCTTGACTGAATATTCTGGGTCTTCTGTATTGTGGAGAGATTTTCTGCACTTTCTTGTGTTAAACTCTGAGTGACCATCATAAAATAATATTGAAAATTCTGTGTCCTGATTCTAATTGTTCTCCTATAACTCCTGACTACAACAACTACTCTAATTTAAAAATAAAAAAGTAATCTAAAGAGAATCTTCTCAAAAGAAGACAAAAAATTGGCTAACAGATACAGGTAAAACACACAGCATCATTAGCCATCAGTGAAACACAAATGAAAACCACAGTTAAACACCATCTTAATTGTCATTACCAAAACACAAAAAAACTACAAATGCTAGGAAGGATTTGGAGAAAAAAAGAACCCTTATTCTCTACTGATGGCCCTGTAAATTAGTATATCACTATGGAAAAAATATGGAGGGTTCTCAAATAACCAAAAGTAGAATTACCCTGTGATCCAGTTATCCCACTTTTGAGGATACATCCAAGGGAAATCATATTTTATCAAAGAACTATCTGTATGTTGATGTCAACTGCAGCATTATTCACTATGGTCTAGATATGGAATTTAGGTATCCATTGGTAGAGGAATGGATACTGGAAATGTAGCATATATATTCAATGGAATATTATTCAGCAACAAAGAAAGGAATCCTGAAAATTTCAGCAAAGTGGATGGATTTGGGGACATTATGTTAAGTGAAATTAGCCATAAACAAATGGCTAAATACTGTAAGTTTTCACTACAATATGGAAGCTAAAAATGTTCCCAAAGAAAAATAGAGTACAATAGTCATCACTAGAGGATAATAATAGTAAAAAGAAAGGGTACGGAGGGAGATTAGACAATTGGTAATGAATTAGTCAAACAGGAAGAATAAGTTCTAATATTCTACATCACAGTAGGATGACTATACAGTATTTCACAGGAACTTATTATACATTGTAATGAGAACTGGAGGAAATAAGTTTGAAGATTGAAAACACAGGAAAATGATAAATGTGAGAGATAGAAATTCTAATTTTCTTTATAAGTATGTACAATTATCATGTCATAGAGAAAAATTAAAGTTAAAAAAAACATAGCTTTCTATAGTTTGCCAGCTCTAAGGAGGTAGGAAGGAGCAGAGAGTCATGCACCAGAAGAATAAGCAAGCTTGGAACAAAATTTCCAAGGCTCTGTTTACATCCCTGGAAAACCAAATATTTTCCAAGTAAGGCCTTGATGGTACACACACACAAACACACACATCCCCCACCCTGTTCCTGTGTATTTATAGTCCAGGCTGTGGATAGTGCACAAAATCATGGTGCTAGTTTTTAGAAAGCTCAGAATTCTTGGATTTAATCCCATATAAATTATCTTTCCAATCCCAGGAGAGTATATTCTCATAGCCATATGCCATAAAAACATTTTGAAGTGAACTAAAACTCATGTGCAGAGAACAAATCCCCAGGAGCCATTTTCTACCAACCTGTTTGTATCTCCTGGAATTCATTCTGCCTTTTTATAAAGAGATGGCTGTGAAAGTATGACTCAGTTCCTCCACCACTTTGGACTAGTGTCTCTGAGATATATTTCAAAACCGATGTTACAAATCTCAAAACTGCTTATTCACACGGCATTTTTTGACGCACTTTTATTTTTCAGGGTTCTGGAAAGTCAATTTCTTCTTCACTCCACTCCCTATTCTCTGAATCTTTTCCCTTTATTTTTAGTTCTTCTTTATAAAAGCAGTACATATTCATTAAAAAAAACACAAGCAAAATAATATGAAGTGTACTCATGATGCAGCCAGAGCTATCCATTATGAATGTTTTTCAGAATATTTTTCTAATATTCTACTTCCATGTGTGTGTTATTAATTGCACATATGAAACACATTTTAAATGCTATTATAACTAACTATTAAATGAATCCAACAGTTTTTGACATTTGGACTGTTGTAGATTCCCTTAGCATAAATATAGAAGAGAAGAAATAATGGTCTTTAAGTGAATTACATGTATATAAAAAATACACATGAAGAAATTTTGAATATTCATTTTGAACCAGTTTTATCTTATACTTTAGCTCCTTTTCCAAGTTGAGTATGGTTTGTACCATTCCCTGTTTAGGCTCATTCTTATATACACAATTTTTTTTTCTTAAAAACACATAAATGTATTTACATAGTCTTTTAGGAAAAATTTTTTTTTTTACTTAATATCTTTTGGACACTATTTCAGATCAATAAATATAAGTCAATATAACTTAACTTTTAACTAATGGATTGTGAATCTTGATTTTATTCTGTGATGATGGGATTGACATTTATTTGCTAAACTAGGGTACCACTTAGACAGTTTCATTCACCATTTATGATAAACAATTTCATGGGAATAACACTTCAATCAATGGAGAAATTGTGAGATAGCTTACTGTGCTAATGGTAAATTATATGATATCATTTTATACCTATCTCTTTCAAAGTCAAATACTCAAAAACTAAGAATTTAAAATACCTAAAAATATGACTTTCTGTAGGTTTACATTTTAGACAGTATTTAACCAATAAGTTTTATTTACGGGATTCATCTCATTGCATTACATTTTTTTGGGTGATACAAAGAAATAAACGAGCCACTGTATCTAAAGAACGCTAAACTCAAAAAATTTGAGCTACAATCTTGTGTGTATGACTTGTGAATTTTCTATCTGGAAAAAGGGTCCACTTTTCTGTGACAATTTGCCATTGTTTTTTATATGAGTCAAAGAGTGAAAGTTAATGACATGTGATACATTTAGTTTCATTAGATTTTTTTCTTGAGATTTTCTTCAGAATGGTCCACTAATAAAGCTCTAGTAATCTACTTACTAAAGTAGGTTGGGAATATATGTCATAAATTAGAAAGTAGATTAGCTATAAACACCACAAAATTTTCAGGGAAAAATTTCCGACTGTTTTTAACAGTCAAAGTTAACAATTTGCCTAAATCAGTGATTCTCTCTCTGTCTCTGTCTCTCTGTCTCTGTCTCTCTCTCTCACTCTCTCTCTTTGGTCTTTTTGAGACAGGGTCTCATTATGCAGTTCAGGCTGGCCTAGAGCTCACTTTGTAGCCTAGGCTGGTCTCGAACTCCTGCCTCAGGATCCCAAGTGCAGGGATTACAGGTGTGAGCTGCCATGCCTTGCCTAAATCGGTGATTCTTAATTTGGGGTGATTTTCATTTCCCAGAAAAACTTACAAAATGTCTGGAGACATTTTTTTCTTATCATAACTGGAGAGTTGCAAATAACATTTAGTTACTAATGGCCAGAAATGCTGGTAAAAGTTCTATAATAACCAGAACAACTTGCAACAAAGAAATATTCTGTCCAAAATGTCAACAGGACCATGGCTGAGACACCCAGGACTAAGTCACAGCCACTGATCTAAAAGGAAATGCTGCTGTTTGGATGTTAATTTTGAGGACATCTGTCATTGCTTAAACCAAATCAGAAGTCTCTTAAGTATATGACTGAAATATTTTCCATTCCTGAACTTTTTTGAAGACATTAAGTAGGTGGTTTGTACACCAAAGCTGTGTTGGGAGAAATTATGTAAGAAATCCAGCCCGCTGACTCTTTAACTAAACATTGTACAGTGTGTACTTACTAGTTTTTAATTAAGGAGTCAATCACTTGCTTCAGTTTGATAGTAATCTAAACTGTTATAAATGTGCAATTGGCTTAATTTTTGAGAAAAATTATCTTAATATTTCTAACACAATTTTCTCACAGTTTTTTTTCTGAGTTTTGTTTTCAAAACTGGTGAAGGGGAATTACACTGATTGATTGATTGATTGATTTTGTGTGTGTGTATGAAAAGTGGTCTTATCTATCTGCTGATATCACTTATTACTTCCTTGATCAATTTCTACCTGGTGGAAGTCCTATATTTATCTCATTAGAAAAAATGTTGCTTGAGTCTGGTTTTCACTTGTCCTTTTTGAAAGTTTAAATACTTATCAAGACTAAAGAGAGTTTTGGTGATAGTCTCTACACTTTAATAGTTGGTCTACTTAATGAATCTCCAAGGTGGGAAGATCTATTAAATTCATGTTCAGGTATCTTTAAACCAAGAATGTCAGTAAACTTCTGATACGTTATGCTGTTGCTTAGTGTTAGAAAACAGTCAAAATTTGTTTTCTTTCCCCCCAAGTTCCTATTATTTCCTACTTGTGATAGTTAATTTTACACTTTAACTTGACTGGGCTATGGGGTGCCATAATATTTGATCAAACATTCTTTTGGATCTTTCTACGAAGGTGTTTTTGGATGAGATTAATGTGTATATTGTCAAACAAACTAAAGCCACTTGCCTTCTCTGAAGGTGGATTATAATGAAGGTTAATGTGATTTTTAATGTGGGCGAAACTTACCCAATCTCTTGAAAGTCTGAATAGAACCAAAGTCAAGCTCCTGCTTAACTACCTCTTAACTGAGACTTTGATTTTTTCATGCATTTGGATTTAAAGTAAAATATTCGGGGTTTTTTTTTGGGGGGGTGGAGTTGTGAGCATGTTGGTTTCCAGACTTAAACTATTCCATTGGCTTTCCTGTGTCTCAAGCTGGCAAACTCATTTGCTGACCTTGGGACGTAGCATCCCTCATAGCCATACAAGCTGATTTTTTATGCTAAATCTTTCTCTATGGATATATAGACCCAGATTTTACTGCCTCTGCTTCCACTTCTTTAGAGAACTGAAAGCAATACATTATTTATCTAGGTAACAGCACTAATCTCAATGAAAGTAATGTATAATCCTTATTGCTTATTCTAGTAGATATTGTTATTTTTGTCTGTCTGGCCTTTGTTCTCTTTTAGATTTGGAATTCTTTCCAATGAGGTTGGTATGATAAACTCAGCTTCTCCTCAGTAGTCAGAGAGTATGCACGGGGAGTGAATCAATATACCCTGATCTTTTCTCTAGTCATAGTGATTGGCTCCAGAGTGGACTCATAATCCAAATAAAACTGATAAGAATCTCTGGGCTTTCCTCCAGCATATTTTGGGCAAGCACTCTTCATTAGGATGGGAGAAAATCCTCTGTGAGAATAAAGCCAGGATGAACCAACCACAGTCAAAAGACAGTAAGACAGAAACTCAACTGTTTGAGCTCTTGAAACCAGCTGTGCCTAAAAGCACTTCAAAAGTTCTCCCATTATGCTTCCCTTTGGTTCTTAAACTACTTTTAGTTCACTTCTAGACACTGGAGACTAATAGCTTTACTGTATTTCAGTTATGCTTTTAAGTATTTTGAATGTATATTGTCATTTCACTCTCCTTAAACTCCTTCAGAATAAATATCATTTTTTTTATTTTATGAATAAGGACATTAAAATTAAGAAGAGCAACATCCAAGATCATAGCTGGTGAGCAGCCAAGAAGACCTACCTCTGACAAGAGAGCCAGGTACACTCAAGAGCATACTTACTTCATATAAAATGAGTACAAGTCATTTTATGTTGTTAAAACCATCTTCATGTTTTGATTTTGATTTTGATTTTGATTTTGACTTTGACTTTGATTTGGATTTGGTTTTGGTTTTGGTTTTGGTTTGGTATGGTTTTTTGAGTCAGGGTCTTGCTATGCAATTTGGGATGGCCTCAAACTCACAATGATCTCCTGTCTCAGTCTCCCCAGTGCTGGGATTACCAGGGTGACTGCCATGCCTAAACTAAGCTCATTTTAAGAAGTATTATTTTTTTCATTTCATACATTGGGATACTAAGACTTAAAGATAAATTACAGTATTTGCCTAAGATGATATGTAGTAAAATGAACATAGTAGTACGTAGTGGTGTCTCCTTTTAATTTTGAAATTACATATAAAATTGTATATTTTTTTGTTTATCAATAAAGAAGATGGATGAAAAAGTAAGTTTTATCTTCAAAGTGCTAAAAGGAATTGCAATTCTTGAATTTTCTGAGTCTTTGAAACCTTTACTGGAATAGTCAGTTTACAAATTTTTGTTAAAAAATAATGGATACGCATGACCCCTCTGTAGTGGTCATTCATGGAATTCAGAATTAAGGATGAAGGGGTCGGGTACTGTGGGGTCCATCCAATCAGCTTCTTGCCTGAGGTGAGGAGTAAGGCTTTACTCTGTTGTCTGCATTGCAAAAGGAAATATATGGATAATCACAGTCATAGCCATGCATGTGGCAAAGTAAGTTAGGCAACACGGCGGCTGTGGGGGGAGAGGAGAGGGTTAACTCAACCGTCACATCACATGCTTCTTACATTTTCATAAGTTATTCTTAAATAAAAATACACTCAAGGTAATATTTCTATGTCTGCTAGGAAAAAGCCTACATTGACATCATGCAGTTTTACATATGCCTCCATGTAATAAGCAGAGGTCATAAAAGAATTGCAAGAGATTCTAAAATGCATCTCTAACAGAACTACTGCTTTCCCTTGGGCTGTGTGGGGTGACCACCCCATTATTATGATTGCTAAAACTGAAAGTTAGCAGCCTTGATTTTTTGCTGCTAAAATAAGAAAAATAACACATTACTTTCATCAGAATAATATAGAAATAATGAAATCATTGTTTGCTGCCTGCAGATTGTGTAGCAATAAAAAGAGTTCTATTTTACTGCAGGCAGAATTTTCAGGCGACTGTGTTGATATGTTGACCACTCTTTCCTTCCTTAGCCAGTGGTATTGAATCTCTGGGTTGCTCTCAGACCAAAGGTTGAAGATTACCCTTCACCACTTGTAGAATTTTTTTCCTCTTATGCAAGTAACCACAAAGCTAAAACCTTATATGCCTTGTTTTATAGTTCCTATGGCTGCCAGTCAAAATATCTACCATCTTTCAGATTTTGGTTTATCTGAATATGGAACATAAAATTTCTGAATTCTAATAAGCAAGTGGGACTGCAGAAGGGGATAGGCAGTACTGTCTGTTCTTTTTTTTCATTTTTTTTTTATTTTACAAACAAACAAAAAGGCTAAAAATGATATAGAATTTCAAAAAAAGAGAAAGAAATAGGAAATTAATACCGGTTCCTATATTGCGTATTGTTATCTTGAAAGTTCTTCAGGTTGCAAAATTTAGGCATGAAAAAAATGATCAAGTAATCAGACAATGCCTATTCTTTTGTTATCTTCACAAAGTGAGCAAGACTCAGGATTGACTACTGTCTGGTGTTGGCAGAAACAGAAATGAGAATTCTTATCCAGGACACAGGTGTTTTTGAAAACTGTACTAAAGAAATATTTCTGGAGAGAGATAATATCATAGAGATGTGTTCACCAAATTTCAAGTAAGGCCATGTGTCTTCCATTTTGAGATCTGTTTTTCAAAATTGGTGATTAAACTCAAGATCTTTACACTGAGCTACGCTCATTTTATTTATTTTACTTTTTTTTTTTTTGTAATGCCAAGACACTAAGTTGTCCAGGTTGGCCTCAGACTTGCCTCATCAGCCCAGAGTGCTAGCATGAATCCTGAGCTGGCACTACTGGTAGCAGCTGAAGGAATATTCCCTGCTCCTGTTTCTCTTTTGCCTTCTCTCTCTTTCCCTCCTCCTCTGCTTCTCTTTCCCCCTCTTGCTTATCTTCTTCTTGTGGTTCTCTACCCCTTCTTCTCCTTCTCCTTCACCTTCTCCTTCCCTCTCTCTCCCCTACCTCATCTTTCTTTGCTCCTTCTCCTTCTTCCTTCCCTCTTTTTTTAAAAAAATTTATTTAAAGAGAAAAAAAGCAAAACAGAAAAAGGCATAGAAACAATACAGAATTTCAGAAAAATATAAGCAGTAAGAAATCACTAGTTGATAAATTACATATCGTCTTCTTAGACCTAGTTGTTAAAGTTACAAAATTAAAGCATACGAAGTGGACATTCAAACAGTGAGACTGCAAAGAAGTTCAATGATCCGGTAACAACTTAGCAACATGGTTATCAATCCTACACACTATAACATACATGCAGCCATATTCTCTAGAGCACTTTCTTTTCTTCCTTTTACTTTTTAAGTAAATTATCTGTTTAGTTATATCCTATTTCAGGTTGCTCAGTAGCTTACTGATTTGTTTTGTTGTTGTTATTTACTTTTTAATTACCTTATATAATTCTGTTGCCTTGTTTTTGAGTTTCTCCTCATTCATGCTGCATGGATCAGCTTTGGTGGAGTTGGGAGTTTTTTGAAGGTATTTTGTTACTTTGTTATCTACTTTTTTTTTTTGAAGGTAGCAGAACAAGACAGAACAAACCCAAGCTACGCAATACAGTGAAACTAGTACAGAACCTCACAGAAAGTCACCAGGACAAGAGCAATAGGCACAATAGTACATCCCATTCTGTTCACATTAGCTGACTTTCAATCAGGTAGAGCAAAATGGAAGGAAATATTGAACTTATAAAAACAGAATATTGAATAGAGCAATATCATTAATCAAAACTGAGCAAAACAGTGATAAAAATATTTGCCTTCAAAGAGATGGTAGAAGGAAATCCCCCTTACTTGCCATGCTGCATACATTCAACTTCCCAAGAGATGCTCAGATCGCAGGTGCTGACTTGCTAACTGCGGGGAAGGGAGGGATATAGAGCAAGGTCTGATCCTTAGGCCACACACAGGCAGGCCCCCAGCTGCTTACCAGGGCGGCCAATAGGCTGCCTGTTCTCCCAGCGCCCAAAGTTCCAACATGATGCAGAGCTCAGGAATCCCCAGCTGCTTCCCGGGGCGGCCAGTAGGCTGCCTGTTCTCCCAGGGCCCAAAGTTCCAACATGATCCTCCTTCCTTCTTTCTATCAAACCTAAGAAGACAGAAGTTGAATTTTGAGGAAATACCCACAAAAATTCAATTAGAGTTTGGAGAGGACAAAGCTCCAGGAAAATCTTAAAACACACAAATCTTGTATGCTAGATAAAGGATAGGAGTATAGCAAGACAAGAGGATTGCTTTAACATTTCTCCCCCTGAGATAGATCTTTTGCCAATGGGTAGGAGGCCAAGGGATCAACGGGGGTGGGGGGCAGGGGCGAGGAGAACTAAGAAAAAGAATTAAGATGTATGATGTGCATACATTAACTCTAAAAGATCTGTCTCTAGAGGGAGATCGAGAGTGCAAAAGTCCTGGTTTTAATCATCAGTGCTGAAAAACAATTCTGAAATGGGAGATTCTCCTGGGGAGAATCATTAGTCCAGGTCATTAGCAGGATCCAGAGTAGGAGATGTGACAATGACAATGGAAGTAGAGGTCAGAGTGATGAGAATGCTTTAAGGAGGTCAGGAACAAAGCACCTAGGCAGCAACTAGAAAGTGGCCAAAGCAGGTGAAAGCAGTGTCCCCTAGGATCCCTGGATGGAGTGGAGCTGGACTGATGGTTTGACTGTAACCCAGTGAGACTCATTTCATACTTCTCGCATCCAGAACCATAAGATCATCAGCTTGTATTTTTTTTTTTAAATTATCAAGGTCATGGTCCTTTGTGGCAGTAACCATAAGAAACTAATACAGTTGCAAACAGCCTGTACTCTTTATCTGCCACAATTTTCCAGAAACCCTGGCTTGGGACTCAAACATTTTGGAACACCTCAAGTTTTCCCATTGCAGGCACAAGTCTCAAAGCAATGCTTGTAATATTATGTCTGACTGGGTGTTGAATTCATAAGAATATAAAATGTGTACAAAAAGTTTTCACTGATTTCTGTTTCTTCAGTCTTACAATTTCCACTGCTTTGTAAGTAGAAGAACCAAAGTTCATGGTGATTAGAGAAGGAAGTTTCCTATAATGCCAGTCAGCCAAGCACTTGCTATATTTAATAACACAGTACCTCCCTTTTGCTCACCACAGCACTTTTGATTGTCTAGTAATCCTAGATGCTGGTCAGTGTCCAGAAGGGTGGCTATCAGCCACATTCTGACGGTAGCAAGACACAGAACTAGAGGCGAAGATCATCTCCTCTCTGGTTTTGCTGCTGTCTGCTACACAGGACCTGGCTGAACACTGGGTTGCACAGTTGTGAAGTTTGGCTGCCTTTGGTGGCCTGTATCCTTGCACTAGTCACACTGATGTGTCACACTTGGAAGCCAAGGTGATCGCACTTACGTTCGCAAATCATTATTCACACACAACACTCAATAAACCAAAATGAGAAGACTGTTCTTAAATATCTTATAGTACAAGGGGCTTTCAGACTCAGCCAATTTTGTGCTGCCATTAGCTAGCCCTTCGCTACAAACACTTATTTCCATGTTATGGCAATAAATGGTTCTCTCTGGTTCTTCTGATGCATTTTTCCTTTGGGGTTCAAGACATCTTCATCCTTATTTACCAGTTTCCCTAGTCTAAAATCCAGGGACACACATGCCAAGAGCAGGATTCCCACTTTCCCAGAGAAGCTTAGACTGCAGAGACTGGATCTACTTTCTTTCACAGAGATTATTTAATGGTTCTGCTGAGGGAATTTCTAGGGCAAAACATGTTCACTCTACCTGCATTTGAATATGGGAGTCTGCACAATTGATTCTTTTCAAGATCAAGGCCACTGACCCTGACTTGCTTCATGTCAGGGAAGCATTAGCTTTTTAAAATGTTTAATCACAGCATTCAATCTTCGCCTTGCTGAGGAACTCTTTTATTTATATTGTGTTGAATTCTCACTCACGGTGACTTCTTTTTAGCAATTCTCATTTCACCTTGTAAAGCTGTCTGAACAGTAAGAGGGGTGTAATGACTTCTCGCTCGCCTACTGTGTCTTTATTTCTCTCATCAAACGTAATTTCCACCTTTCTCTAATCTATGTTACGACAAAATTTTTTTTCTTCATCGTTGAGTTCAGACCCCTCTGAGCCAGCGCCAGTGCCGATTTAGTCCATGTAGGGTTAAATACATTAATTCTGTTCCTTCTCTAGTGCTGTCTTGTTGCTGTTAATGCAGTTCCATTCTTTCAGTAGCAGCTTCTCATTGTTAATTCCTTGTGCACATAGTCAAGAAAAAAAGAATAACCTCTTGTTGCATGGCCCGGGTCTGCAAACTCAATTTATCCCCTTTACTTTTCTTCTTCTTACATTTAGCTTTAATTCCAATGCCTTCAGCATATTACCTGTTAGAATTATTTTCAGTCTCGATTGTAATAGTTTCTTTATTACCATTCAAATTTGTAAAAGCTGGGTGTCGGATGTAGTTTAGGTATCTCTCCAGCTTGCCATCCTTTTAGTTAGCGTTCTTTGTGTAAAGGTATACAAAAATATTCTCTGTTGGTGTGGAATATTAGTTTAAGAATCAGAAAAGTCTAAATTAAAAAATCTTTTTGTTGTTACAATTGTGTGACTTTGAATGTGTTCCCATATCTCAATTTTCTCCTCTATTTCCCTGGAATTTGATTATTATTCAGATTTTGTTTTTAGCATGTGTGCACGTATAAATGCATGTGAGTGTAGACCATGCATTATTAAGGTGTTACATGTATATGTATGATATGTTTATTCCTGTGTGTCTTACATGCATAGGAGTGTACATATATGTATTGTGTATGTATGTATATATGTGTTTACACACATGTACATGTGTATATGTATATACGTTGAAGCATATAAATGTGTTTGTGTGTGCACATGATTATGTGTGTGGGTACATGCAGTTGTGTGAATGTTTTGAAGCATTTTAGTTTGGAAGGGCACAGTAACATATATTATGATTAATACAGCAAGTTGATATGACTGTGAACACTACATGTGATACTTTGCTATAAGAGAATAGTGGCTCAGACAGTACTGGGCATCACAAATATTCCTTGAAAATTTTCTAGTAATTGTAGATAAAAGAAGAAATGACAGGACCTTGGTATGATTTGAACGTTACTAATCTATCTTTCTTCCTCATGATCATCTTTTTACTTCCTAAGTGTTTACTAACCTGAGGTTTTTCCAGAGATCCATCTAGTCCCTTTGGTATATAGTTTAAAGAACTGAACTTCTTTCACCTTTTTTAAAGTGGAAACATTTACTTGCCCTTTTCCACCTGCCAGCAGGACTCCTATTCTCCATAGTTCTTCAAAGATGACTATTTATGGCTCACTTATGTCATCTGAGCCTTCTTTTGGTCTTGTGGAATGAAGCCTTTTTTGGTCTTCAAAGTCCTTTAAAATGTACATTTTTTCCTAACTTTCTTACCTACCTTGAACTTTAATATCTTCATCCCAATATTCATTCTCTCCTTTCTAATCTGACAATTGAACGTCTTAACCAATGCATTAATCAAGATTCCCTTGATTAAAAATACAAGAAATCCAATTTAGCCCCCTGGGATAAAAAGGAATACCTCAGTTAAAATAGTTGAGAGATCTGGAGGTAAGGTTTGTCTCCAAAATGGTTGAGTTGGGGGTTTCAGAAGATGTCATCAGGAATTCAGGATATTTGCCATATTTGGGGTCTGATTCCTTCTAGAGGTGGCTTACCACATGATAGGGAAGATAACTACTGGATTTGATTCCAATCCAAAATGAAGAGAGACTCTTTTTCTCAGCATGCACTTGTCAAATCTCACATTGGTCTGGTTTTGTTGTCTGTGGCTTGGCAACCATGGTCAAGGCAGGCTGAGCACCTTAGCTCATCAATGCTTCATGAAAAGCAGCAGGCAACCAAAACTATGCAACAACCATCTGTTGCCTCAGAGAAGAGACCTGAAAAGCTTTGCTTTCTGCCTCTCTTATGGATATAAACTTTACAGTATTCTCCCCAAGTCATTCTTTCACTCTATGCATACTTGAAGAAAACTATTTTTTTTTTTAAATCATCCTTGGGCATTTTCACAACTAGTATTTAATTTTCTCAGTATTAGTTTTCATTTGTGTGATTGAATTTTGGTTCTTTCCTTTTACTGGTAAATGACATCTTTACAGTGTTTCTGTTTATCTAAGTGCTGGTTGAGTGCAAGTGGTTTCCTCGGTTGCCTCTGCCTCTCTTCCATGATTAGACTTTCAGAACTGTGTTATTCTTTTGCTTTTCCAGTGCCTGGTGGAGGTCTCGTGCCTAACTGCTCTCTGGGCTTCTGGAAAACTACCTTCTTTTAGTCTGGTGGTATGTATTTATCTTTGCTTAAAGTGTAGAACCTTGGCTATATTAGATTGTAGGGTACAGTGACTCATCTCTTCTATCTCAAAGATTCTATAGTGTCTGTTTTGTCAACCAGTATTTTTTTTGCTGGTCAAAATTAGTTCCTAAGCAGTAACTCCCTCTCATTACTTTTTCTGCTTCCTGAAAGATGAAGTTGCCAGTAAGATTCATCTAATGTGTTGCTTTCAGCTGACTGTGACTTCCTAGAGATGTCTAGATAAGCACAATTCTTCGTCACTTCCATATCTTGCTTTTGTTGGCTGTGCCTATTTGTGATCTATGTCAGGATGTGGCTGTCCACTCTTCTCTTTGCCTGGAATGGCTGTTTTACCAACTGTCCTCACCTCCTAAGCCAACGGTAATATCGTTTTTATGCTCTTTGCTTTTTATCTCTCCCAGAGCTCTTTATCACTCTGCCATTCCTAATTTTTGCAAAGGTATATTTATCTTCTTGACACAGAGTATTATCCCCTTTTGCACAATGTGGTATGTTCCTAAGAAATGCCTCTTGTGAATCCTGTTTTGCCAAGATGCAAAGATTGTCTGTGAGAAGTGCTGATTTTTTTGAGTGGACATCAGATTATATGTCTAGTATATTAATATTCAAGCAACTAGGATTCTAAGCGCTATGCCCAACCACCTCCTGAGTTATTTTCTGCAGTGAACTTCTGGGTACATTCAACATTGGCTTCATACTCGAGTTGCACCCTGGCGTTCCCTCCTCTTTATTAATTTCATTTGTTGAGGTCCGCATCCTCTAGAACAGAATGACAAACACTAATGAGCATATTCTTCCCCTTAGCAAATAGGTTACATTTGGTTACAAGTGCCAAGTAATAATCCTTATTTTTCTTTCATTGTGTTGGACAGGTGTGCTATCAAATAATACTTAAAACCTTGCGCATACATTAGATTTGTAAAATTGCTTTTAAAGAAAAACTAGTCACTGTTTCAACGGAAATCTATGGTGTCTGTAAGTCATGGCTGGTGTTTGGGGTGGTCCCAGAACAGGAACAAAGCTCTGCACATTTCCGGCACATGGCTCGTATAGTGTTCTAATGACTGTTCTCTCCCCGAGAGCTAAAGCAGTATCACTGGAGAGGGGAAAATGGCACACAGCACTGAGAACAGAGTCTTTTTGTGGTGTGACCAGTGCCTCCTAAGTCTGGGCTCACAGGTGGAGAAGCTTTACCAGTTTTATTTGTACCTCTGTGGTAGAGGTGAAAAAGGAGAGGAAACGAAGAACAGAAGCCAAAGATTCAGAAAACAATTAAAGGGACATAAAGATCCTTTGTTTGCATGTATGTCCTAAAGTGCAGATAAAATCAATTTAAAGGATCTAACAGGTCATCAAGATGAACATCCCATGGAAGAATTGGGATTTGCAGTGATTAGGACACCGCCAAGAACCAAGAAAGGCTCCTAAGTTCTCAGTGAGCCCCTTACCATCTCTGAGCCTTCATTTTCTTTATAGTCAGATGAGGATGGCAAGTGGCACTTCTACCGAGCACACTCCCTGAGGAAATCAGTGTGAGGTTATTAGGGGCGGACATCTATGAAAACTAGGGGGCCAGACTCAGAATCAGGTAGAGGAAAATCAAGCTTAGGTTTGTCCTGCATCCACCTGAAATGCCTAGACGTTATACCTTTGCCTTCATCAGTCATGGACACAGGCTTTTTGGAGAAGGATGGGGCTGCCTTGTGAAGGCTGTGTGCTGACAGCTTTCTCAACAGTGTGGGTGAAAATTTCTCTTCTGTAGGAGAACCTGGTGAGAGAGAGAGACTTGGCTTTGTTCTGTCTCTGTCTCTCTCTGTCTCCCTTAATCTGTTTCTTCTTTATTAAATAGGGTTCTATAAGAGAAATTATTTTGTTAACCATAAAACTTACTAGAAATATTAATTTAATAATCATACCATGAGTATCCAACATTTACTGAGGTTCTACTCTATGACAGCCTCTTGATATTAATAAAAATATTTAAAATATTTTAAATATAATGAACCTGAATTTTTTTGGTAGTGTATGCTATTTCTGTTTTCAAAGCTGATGGTCTTTTAGCCCCTTGGCCGTGGTCTTCTATCAACCACTGAAGCATCGGATTACAGCTTGCATGGATGCTAACTATGCACAGGGCTTTGGAAAATAAAGCTTTTTGCCATAAAATTATTCCTTGGTGTTTTAAATACAATAAATGCAGAATATTTATGAAATTATTAAGCAGGATAGTTACTAATGCATAATTTTAATACACTGTGACATAGTTATGATAATAAAATTTACATATTTTAAAACTTCTAGAAGAACACAATTAAAAACACTTTTCAGTGAAAGCACTCTCCTTGGAAAACACATAAATAGTACAATAACAGCTTCAGGAGAAACAAATACAAGGGAATGCCCTATGATATGTTTTATTATCATTTGGGGAGCCAAAAGCAAGTCATACATAATGGAATTTCATTGTATAGCAGTGGAATTTCCTCCAGAGTTTTATTAGAATCTTTAACATAGTTTGAACTTCTCAGCAAAGTAAATGGCTTGTCCAAGGTCTGAGTCAGCATTTTAAGTAAATATGCTAATTTTTAAGATCAGCAAAGAAAAATGCTACTTTGAGTGCATTTTTAATTTAAAAACAACTTTTTCACTCATAAGCTGTTCAATAAAACATAACTGAATATTTAGATTGCTTTATATTTAAATTTATATTTTTGCAACAGCCTGAGAGCAGTCTGCTCATTGCATGGTCATAGTAAGAAGATTAAATTAGTGGTTCATCAATTAATAAATCATGCATTAAATGTTGATGCAAAGTTTAGAACAAATCATAATAGTGATCATTTTGTATTTGTACCATGTTTTATCATTTTTAAAAGAATAAACCACGCATTTCCTTGTTGCTTTAAAAAATGTCAGCTATATCTATGCATGCAAATAAAAATGGAGAATAAAGAGATAAATTTGGAAAATCCATTTTTCATATTTTCTGTATCTTCATTCTGCTTTTAGAAACCTGGCACGTAGAACTCAAAATTCTGTATCTTACCATTGAAAGCATGAATCTTGAACCGGAAGGCTTGGCATTCCCAATTGCTTATTAAATGCCAAGTTTCAGGTCAGGGACCACCTTACACTGCTGAGTAGGGAGGTGCACTTAACAAGCCCCCTCAGTTGCCTGGCCCAATAAAATATGAGAAGCATCATTACATAAATTTTTGTCTGTAATGAGCTGATATAAAAATTCTATTTCTCAAATTACACAAATGACTGTTTCCTTTTAGTTAGGAGGTTATGTTTAGTTATATTTAAGAATAAATATAAAATATTCTGAGGCATAACACTCAATATAGGAATGAGTCTTTGAATTTCATTTCTGTTTTAGATTCTGAGTTATTGAATGAGTATTGTAGGGTGAGCAAGCGCCTCTTTGAATAAAAGTATTCAAGTTATTCAATTATAATGGATGACTAATAAATCTGCCTATCTTTGGCCTTTTTCCATTAGAATGGTTTAGCATTCCTAGAACGCTAAATGGGATTCAGGAAGCAACCAGAGAACACATTTCCCATCAAAAAACATCATTTTACCATTGCTGATATAGAACAACCACCTTGTAAACTGTTTTCTCATTTCTTTGTATTAGTGGAATTTTGAAACAATGCATTCTTCCTGCTTCATTTTCAGCAGGTAGCATAAGAGGATTTGCAATCCTGCTCAGTTTCTGATTCTCATGTTATTCACTTTAGTCTGCAGAGAGATGAAATAAGGCCTCAAATGCAATGGATGTTAAGTTTAAAGCCCGTCTTATGTCATTTAGAGATTGTTTTAGATTAAGGATCATTTGACCTTGAGTTATAGTGGTTGCTTTATTATCTGATCATGGTGCCTCCAGTAAGAGGTTGTTCAATGCTTTCAGCACATTACCTGCCTATGTCATTGCAAAGCTTCTTGCTTCAGAAGATCTCTCAGCAGGGTTAGAGAGAGGTAAAGAGCTTAAATAAGCAAGCTATATTTATCAGCAATGAACAACAATCCCTGGAAATGTTCTACCCAGCAAATTAATCTAAAGTGATAGCTCCAAATGCCTGAGAACGGAACTGATTTTGTATTTTAAAATGTATTGACTACTATTATTATGAGCAGATAATGCTGCATCACTAAGAATAGAGATTTGCATTGTAGTCTCACTGTGGTCCATCTAAATAGGTCAATAAAATGATGGTTTTTTACATCAAAATGATTTAGCAACATTGAAACTCCACATGTTCTATTCCAAGGTGGGAAAATCACAGAAGAGAAAGAATGCCAATAAACAGCTTGAACAAGATTATATAGATAAAGCTACATATGATTTGAAAGTAAAATAAAGATCATTGTTTGGTAAGGCTGAGAGAGCTTCAAGGTTTTAGGTGGCTCAAATTCAAGATAATTTCAACTGTAAACAGTGCAACTGAGCAATCCACGAGACCAAGACTGGTGGAGGAGTTCATGAGGCGATAGATAGCAAAATAAGCCTGACCTGGAGAAGATGGTTTACAGCTGCAGTTGTGTACATGGCCAGAGAGCACTCACACTGCACCTTCGTAGCTAACCCTAAAGGTTGAGCTGCTTCATTAATGGCATCTTTGCTTTTCTTTGCGTGAGGATTCTCCATACCCTGTTACTTTGTTCCCTAACACATTAGTTGGAAATCACAGCTGATTTTTACATACTTGTTAATAAGAAATAATTTAAACAACATTTTAGGAAGTGATGCCCTTAACATAGCCCCAGATAAGGCTGTAATAAAAGAGGTCACAAGCCTCTTACTGAGCCCTGCAAGGAACTTAAATAAAGCAATTTCAGGCAGACGGCAGATTTTCTGTCTTCCTTTTGCTTTTTCTCACACAACTGAGAGGTACAGCTCTGAAAAAAAGACACAGGCCAAATGAAGATCAAAGGAACATTTAGATATTGTATTTCCTTAGACACTGATATGAAATAGGGTCTCATAATACAAAACAGTTATCTGTCTTACAGAAATAGAAAACTATTTCATGTATATATAGTCATCATTCAAAGGCAATATGTGTAGATATTTTCCATATGACCAAAGGATTTCTATCTCAACAATGATATGTGTTAATGGACTTAGACAATAGGGTTTAAATGACTGTAATAGAGTTGCAGCAGATTCATCTGGGCTATAAAAGTAAAGAAGTAAAAATAGACTGGTTGTCTTAATATGTGACTCACTCTCAGGAAGGCATGTGCTTTTTCAGTGGCAGTAATGGGCCTGACTGGATCCATTTCTACTCTCTTGCCCGGTCGTAGGACCTGGAGGCATTTATGTTCATCAAGGATTTGTGACAGGCAGCCTCTGACTAATTTCCAGGTAAGAAGCTATTTGGCCTATTTACACAGGTTTGGGATGATGGGCAAGATCTTACAATGGAGGGGAATACTAGCTGTGCATATTATTTTTATTAAAATAGAGGGAATGTGAGTGGTCATTACTGGGGAAACCATTCTGTCTGCTAAAACATTATATAATTGCAATTACAGAACTCTGGGGACCAAGTAAATGTCTCGTTTGTTAGCCACAAATTGTTGATTGTACAAAATTAACTAAGTGTAACAGTTAGCCTCACTGACATATGAATCTGCTATCAAGGAGATAAAAATGGATAGATTATGCAACAAACGGTGGTAGAAGGAGGAAGAAAACACTGAAAGGAACAAATGCTTCCTTAACTTAAAAAAAAATCAAAGAAAGGGATAAGATATATAAATGAGCAATAAAGAGAAGCTAAGTTAAAAGTGATATTTGCCCACTTAAAACTAGTTCAATTTATTACTTAAAATCTATTTATTCCAAAGTGAAAATTCCCTGGTCATTCGTTCCAGGATTATGGGAGAGTAGACAGCAAACAGAAGTTCCTCTGTGTTTCTCAGGTAGGAGGAAGGAAATCAAAATAGTTTATCTACATTCAGCACAGTTGAACACTTTCTATACTGTAATTAGAACTCTGATTAAAGAAGGAGTTTTGTTAAAAAAAAGAGAGAAAATATTGCTGCTCTGATAGAGCAAGTGGGATCTAAAATACTCATAAGTGTTCAATATAAGCCAAATGGACATTGACACAATTAGAAGTACATTTAGGTTAAGCCATTTAGAAAGGACCTTCTGATAAAACGACCACTGATATTTGAAATGGCATTTATGGCAAAGAGAGCTCACCATCCATGAAAGATTTATGCATCTCTTCTTTAATATGGCATTGGTGCTAGGATATACCTGCCCATCCTGGATGTTTATCTGGGAGGAGTCTTGTGCCCAATTCTTGTTAATGGAATGTATCATAGCCCTAGCCTATTAGAGGTACTATAACAGATTATAGCGTGGGAGGTTTATAAATACAGAAATGTATTGGTGATAGGTCTGGAGGCTGGAAAATCCAATAGCATAGCACCAAAAGATTTCACTTCTTGTAAAGGACCATTTCTTTATTTATAGAGGGCCATTTGACATAAGAAAAAGAGAAAGGAAACCCACTAGGGTCCCCTTTATCAGGACACTAATCTCATTCATGAGAATTCCACCCTTATAAGCTAATCACCTGCCAAGGATCCCATTTCTTAATACCTTCACATCAGGGGGATGGATTTTAACATACGAGTTTTGGAGGGTACAGATATGCAGAATATGAGCAGAAGTCATATTTCAACTTTCCACCAGTAACAGTCTCCACTTTCTCTTTTGCTATCTGTTAGCTAGAAGGAAAAGATTCCCAGGTCCCAGGAGGTGGTATGGCTGAGTTGAAAGAAGCTTGGGGCCCTAAATCACTAGTGGGGAAATTACTCCTTTAAGATCTGCATTGAACTATTGCATACAGAAGGAAATAATTTCTATCATGTTAAACCACAAAACTTTTCTGGGCTGTCTGTTGCAACAAACTAAGCCTTTAGACTTAGTTTTTATTTTAAAAAATATTCAAATCAGAAAATAAGGATGACCTTGGCAAATAGAGTTACATGATCAACTTTCTTGGAATTTCCAGTTGAGTAAAAATTATATGGTAAACGCCAGCATGGACTGCTCTATCCCTGAAAAATCCACCTGACTTTTTACACAACAATCTTTTTACCATTAATACTGCTTGTTTGCTTACATTTTTCTCATTAAGCATAATCTTTAGCCTCAGTAACTTACAAGGCTTTCTAAATCTCTGTTATAGAATAAATTGGTGGGTTCAACCTCTTGGTTAATTTTATTAGATCTTCATTTTCAAGTTTTAAGTAAATTCATAAATAAATGAAAGTACTTTTATTTCCTTAAATATACCTTATTGAAATTCTTTGAAATCAGGTATCCTTGATAGAAATCATACCCATGAGTTCCCACTGGTTTCCCTCATTTGCCTTAAAGTTTCTAGACCTACGTTGTCTATCATCCCCAACTTCCCTATTTTTATTTGTTGCTCTACTTTCTTCTCTCTAAGTCATATAGGGATTCCTTATCATTTAGTTTCCTTGTTATATAATTTTGTTATAACTTATATTTTACTTTTTTTGGCAGGTGTTCTTCTGAGTGATGATTTTCTTCATGTGAAAAATCTTAAAGCTTCAATTGTGGGAATATTTAGTCTGAAATGTTCAGATGTTTCTTTACTTTGAACTTTCCCTTCTTTTTTTTACCTGCAAAGTAGATAGTTTAAATTCTCTGGGAAAGAAACCTTTGAAATAGGTAAAAGAGAAAATGATAATGTAATTAGAAAGATTTGAATCATTTTCTAAAATGCTTTTAAACTCCATACTGGTGAAACAAAAGCTGATTAAGAAACAAACATTCTGCTGCTTTATAATATGAACTGATCTTTTTGAATTTGAGGCTCTGTTTATCCTATAACTTATTTTTTAAGGTCAATAGTTTTTACATCTCAGATTATGAAACTGTAGATGCTTAGTAAAAAAGTGGAAAAATTCAGAACAATATATAACAAAGAAAATATTAAAAATGAATCAATGATCCATTTACATGTGGGCCAACATTTTTTCTGTGTATAGCACTGCTTTCTTTTTTGGTTTGCTTTGTTTATTTTTTTAATTTTAATAATACAAATAGTGACATTGTAAAATGCAAAGAATAAGCAAGTGCATGCAATACAAAGAAAAAATTTACCTTCAGTTTGTATAGTCCTGCTACTTTGTTTAGAGTAAACACTTTCTAATTTAAAATGTGACTGTCCAGGTTTGCTCTTTTTCATTTAGTCATGTAGTTACATTTATCTATGTTTATACTTTCAAATATAACATAATACACAAATATAATATATATACATACCTATTAGATATATATATATCCATTTATGTCATATATATGATGTATAAATACATTTTCCTTAACATATTGAAAGAACTTTCCTGTGTAATGAAAACTTAATAAAAGCATGTTTTATTACACAACTGTCCCATAATTCATTAGATCATCACATATTGATAAGACTAATTGTCTATTTTAAACTTTAACATGAAATGGACATTATTTTATATTCATTTTCCCCATCTATCTCTTTAAAACAGATCCATAACTTGAAATAGATAAAAAAGGATTTAATTTGTTTCATGATTACTGATGCAAATACTTCCCTCTTTTAATAAATGTATCCCCTAAATACATGTATAGTAGTTTTAGTATTTCTTGATTTTACAAATCTGGGAGACAGAGTAGAGTTGGAAATCCCTTTTCATCCTTTATCCTAAGAATTTATCATCCAAAAGCAACATGAATTAAAAGCGTTATCAAGTATTACTTCCCAACCTTTGCTGCACAATCAGCTAGAGATTACTAAAAAATACTGATGCGTAGCTCCAAGCCCTTAGATCTCCTGATTTAATTGGGATGGGTGGAAACTGAACAGTGGGATTTTTAAAAGCTCCCCAGGTGGTTTTAATGTGCAGCAAAATTTGGAAACTGCTGTCAGAGTATTTAGTCATTGGAAGAGACCCAGACCCATGTGGCCAAGGGGTCAAATGAAGGTCATTGTACAGATTCTATGCTTGCTACTCAGTAGGAAAAGTATTTTTTCTAGTAGTGAAAACACTGCTGATAGTATTCAATACTATTAATCACCTAGACTCGCAAAATAAATCCAACTAGAAAAATAGGATCAACCTAACCTAATACTGTAATACTCTCAAGCATTAGATTTGTAAAAGCATCTTTCCCCAGTGACTGCTGGAGTCTTTGGAAAAAAAGCCTCCCTTTTTTGCAAATTGATTTTTGTCTTGGCTGCAGTGTTTGCTTGTTTAAGCATTAATGACTTGATTTGGAAAGAAATAGCTTCCTGTATGACCTGGATTAAGAAGAGTCATCTTTACTTCTGCCAGAAATTGTGCACAAATGCTAACATGTAAACAGTGTAACCTGTGACATTTTTTTTTTTTACACCTAAGCAAGCAAGGTGACCCACATGGCTTATGGGCTGAAAGAAACATGAGCTCTGTAATTCAGAGTTACAGTCGGAAGTGCTAAATTTCCCTTGGGACTATGGGGGAAGCTTCCTGTTCTTTGTAGATTGGCCTATTATTGAAATACATTTGCCCATAGTTAATCCTCAAAGTAATTAAATGGAAGGAAGCGATTAAATCACCAAGAAAAAAATGCCTGCTGCATCTGAGGGGTTCCCGGCATAGTAAGATTTTCATTAATTAGTTAGACTTGAATGTTATAGAGGAATCTTCCAGTTAATGTAGGCTACTGAAAGAGAGAGAGAGAGAGAGAGACAGAGTCAGAGACAGACAGAGAAAGAGAGAGAGACAGAAAGGCAATGTATCTGCATGAGAGAGTGAATAATAGTGAAAGGTAAAATTAAGAACAGGAGTTTTTAAAGTCACAGATTTTCTAGTAAAACTATAGGAGGCATGTAGTTTATATAGGGCTATGCCAATGTAGAAAAGTAGTATTATTTACTCTCCACAATTTCTTACAAATGAAAAATTGGTCAATTAAAGTAGGCTGAGAAGTAGAACTCAGAGAGCATAATATTTCCTTGGTGAATGTTAATTTTGTCATGTCACTTTCATTTTTAGTAGATTCAGTAAATCTTGGTGTTAATCTTGACTATTTTTCTATTGCTTAATATTTGGGAAGTTACTTGACCTTTCAAAGTTTCATAAAAATTAAAGAACTGGGTTGTATGATTTTAACATTTCTCTTAGATCTCAAAAACTACTAGTCTAAAAAAAAATACAAAAACAAAGCCAGAAAGAACATGTGAGAGTATTAAAATTCAAGTTACCATCAAAGTAAATTCAAGAAGAAGATAAAACATGGAAAATAAAATATGCCACATTCATTTCTGTGACCTTTACAAAATATTTTATGTTCCTTAAGAACTTTGTGAGCAAGAACCCAAAGTAAAGTGAACTAGAATCTTCCAAAGACACTCATTTTTGAACTTTTTTTCCTATTTTCCTTTTTTCTATGCTTTTTTGCATTTTTAAATTACTTCATGAAAGCATTGAAAATGCATTACATTTTCAAGTTTTAATGCATTTAAATGAAGTAGTTCTAAATAGTTACCAAAAATTATCCTTTTAAAGTGACAGTCTGCATTCAAAAGTAACCTTAAGACACACAAATTAGATAATAAACACCATTTTTGTGGCAAGAAGAAAATAAAGTGTTAACTTTTTGGGAAGGGTGCATTAAATCTTTTACATCATCTGTGTATTCTTAGAAACTTCTATCTTTTAATGCTTTGAAAAAAATTATAATTGTTCTTTTAATGTTCCCTGCTGGCTTGGTCATGTTGGATGAATTAACTAGCAAGATAGATTACTGTGTACTTGATTTGGCCATGGCAGTTGAGATATAGAATACTTTTAGCATTTAATGCATTTATGTAACTCTAGCAATCACGAACTGAGCTTTCACTGTGTTCCATATCACATACCAGGGACAGAGATTGAATGCATTTGTGTAATGTCAAAAAATGCAAACTGAGCTTTCACTATGTTCCATATCACAATCCAGGATACAGAGTTCTACTCCCCCAAATATTTAGTAACTAATGGTGAAGCAGATTGAGGAACAAAAAGAGATAAAACTGTAACTATAACAAGAAGTCGTATTTCATTTCATTAACAATAAATTGCTTTGAGACAACAGAAGAGAAAGAAATTCCTTTTGAATAAAGTTACTGGATGGGATAAGGTTGTGGGTAATTCCATACTGAAGCAAAACCTTGAAGTTCTAGCATAACTTTAGTTGTTAGAAATGAGCAAAGCAAAAGCATAATGTGAAAATATGTGGCATATCTAGAAAACGAGCTACAGCCTGCAGGCTTGAGCCATGGATGGGATTGATGGATATGATGAATAACAGAGTAGAATGATTTAAAAAAATGGCATGGAGCCAGACTTTGATTTTACAGCTAGAGAAAACTGTTGAAGGATCAAAGGGAGAATGTATGCTTATCACTGTTAGTTGCCTTAAATGTTATAGGGGAAAGCTGATTCAGGCAAGAAAGACCGCTAGAACGAAACGGAGGAAGACAAGAAAACTTTGGGGATTGAGAAATCTGGGTGCTTTTATACTCAAAGAGTGAAGGATAAAACTGAGTAAGAGAGCAACAGAGATCCAGTAAGACTCCTCTTTTAAATAAGGATCATTCATCCTAAGGAAATTTAAGTTTCAGATAACCTGGAGGAGGTGGCTCTTAATTTCTCAATGTGGTAAGAAACTAAGTAGCAAAGAAATATATACATTCCAAAAATATAAGATTTAAAACTGTAAGAAGGAAAGAATTGTTGCATTTTTCTTATGTGTAACTGAGAGTGACTAGAACTGACTGAAAGCAACCAGATTAGAAGTCTACCAAATTAATATGAAAATTGCAATGCGAAATCTATGAGATTAAAGTGAAAGGTATAAACCTTTCAGTTTTGTGTACCCTTATGTAAACTATAGGTTTAAAATTTGCTCCAATAGAAAATTGCTACAAAAGCTGTAAAATCCTCGAAGAGAATATATTCCCTAAACCCATTTTATAAGTTACTGTGGAGAACAGTGGACAAGGTAGAACCTTTCAGGGAGGATGAAGCCAGGGTCAGTGGAGAGCAAAGGACAAGTGATTGTCTAAGCAATAGAATCACTGTAACACAGGTCCTTCATCCAGCCCACTAAGGGGCTTTCCTGCCCACACAGCAGAATCTCAGAATGGTTGTGGACTGGCAGCTGCTGTGTAGTTTTTTTTTTAAAAATTTTTTTATTTAAAGAGAAAAAAAAAAACCCAAAACATGTGAAGGTTAGAGATAATACAGAATTTCAAAAAAAGATGAATAGTAAGAAATCACTAGTTGATAAATTACATATTGTCCTCTTAGAAATAGTTGTTCAAGATACAAAAGTAAAGCATACAAAGTAGATATTCAGTGAGACTGTAAACAGCTAAGCATGCATGAGCCTCTACATGTATTCTATCCTTTCTGTATTAGAGGGAAAAACAAAACCTAGCAAGACAAAACAAACAAATTCCTATAAAAACATGAAACCAAAAAGTCATATAAAACCACAGTACAAGGTGATCTAAAATGATTACTGTGTTGTTACTTATTATCTTCAATAAAATTGTCTATATTATCAGGCATAATTGAATACAGCAATATAATTGAATATAGCAGTACATAACAATATTAGTAAAAATAAAATATTGTAGACAGTATCAAACTTCAAAGGTAGGTAATAATCAAACCAGAGTGGATATTCTAGTGATTCTTGTCATCTTCAGTGCAGTTGCCTATACTCTCAGATTTGATACTATCAATCATAACAGCTTTGAATAAAACCTATCAATATAAAACAGCGATCTAACAAACCAGATTAGATTATGATCAGTCATGGTAAAACAGTGTAGGTTACACAGAGCTTTAGATTAAGTTAATAGGAAATTAAGGATGATTACCATACTATATCCTGTTATAGCCCTCAAATCTAGTACCGGCAGAATGACTAGAACAGAACATAATACATTTAAGCAGAGTGGTGTGAGTAATGTGGGTTTTAAATCCTGGTACACTATTAACAATATAGTGTATCAAGGCCATCTATGTTAGAGATTCTAGCCATCCTTCTCTGCCTCATTTCTGATATGCTATTTTTATGCCTTTGTTTGCCTAATTTCTCCTTCATTCTACTGCCTGCCCCACTCATTGAGGCCTTTCTGTCACTGTTCCTAAAATCCTGGTATTTATTTTTCTCTCTCTAGAATGTCCTTCAGTATTCTCTGTAGGGTTGGATTGGTGGTCACAAATTCCCCCAGTTCCTCTTTGTCATGGAAACATCTTGTTTCTGCATTGATTTTTAGTGACAGCTCTGCAGAGTACCTCAATCTGGACTGGAGGTTGTTTTCTTTCAGGGTTGGAATACTTTGCTCCAAGCTCTTCTTGATCTGATGGTCTGTGTGAGAAGTCTGCTGTGAACTTGATGGGCTTTCCTTTATAGGTAATCTGTTTCTTTTCTCTGATGACTTTTAATATTCTGTTTTTATATTGAATTTCTGGTGTCTTGATTATTACATGTTCTGCCTGTAGTTCTGTTTTGGTTGTAGATGGATGGAGTTCTGTATGCCTCACATAACTGAATGTCATTTTCTTTTCCCATGCTTGGGAAGTTTTCCTTAATTATTTGCATTAATAGCCTTTGTAATTTGCCTGTTTGTATTCCTGCTTCTTTGTCCACATTTCTTATTCTTAAATTATAGATTCTCTTGTTGTCTTTTAGCCTTTGTATTGTTACTGCCTGTTTCCTTGATATTTTTAAGAGCTCTTTCCTTTCATGATCACACATTGCAAACTTGTCTTCAAATTTAGTTTCTCTTAAGGAGTTTTGCCAGCTTGCAATGGAGTTTTTAGTTTCCTGGTATTCTCTTTGAATCTGCTTCATGTATTCTATATTTTCTTTATAGCCTTAATCAAATGTTTCTCTCCATTTTTTGTGTTCCTCCCTTCTTCCATCTGTGTCTTCCTGAGAGATGCTTAGCATTTGTTTTATTACTCTACTCATATCTTGCTTTACCTGATTTAATATTTCAGTTTTGAGCTTGTCCACAAGGTATATCTTAATGTCTATTGAAGCCATGTCTGATGTTGCATGTTTACCACCCTCAGTCTCTTTTGTTTTTCCCACTCCTGGACCAGTGCTCTCAGGGTTCTGAGCTGGGGGCCTCCTCTTGCCTCTCTCTCCTGTCATGGCATTGGCTTCCTCTGTACAGGTGTACAGTGCAGGTCCCAGCACCCTTCCCTTTTGGCCATGGTTCTCCCGAAGCATGCTGGCAAGGGACCTCCATCCTCTCCTGCCTGCTCTTGTCATTGAGGTGTAAGTAGGGGCTACATATGCTGACCTCTCCCCACCGCGCCAGCCAAACTTCAGGGCCCTTCACCAGGTTAGTGTGTGCTAGGCACAGGGAATCAATTTGGGACAGCTCATTGGGTTCTGGCCAGGGACGTGGCCCAGTCCAAGCAAATCCTGTGAATCTGCTCTGGGGAGGGAGCAACCAACTGAAGTCACTGTTGCTCCCAGTTCAGGCTCCTCCTGCCTGATTCCAACATGTTGCCCATTTGGTTGCACTCTTTCCGTGTGAGGGGGTCTCATTCTCAGCACTGACTGTGGATTAATGAAGGTCCCTTCACCACCTCTGTTCTCCATTGGGTTCACCAATCCCTGACTTCAGAGTGGATGTGGCTCCTGTGAGTGGCGGTGAGAATGAGTTTGGGCAGCTCTGCCTGCCAGTACAAATTTGTGAATTCAGGCTGGCACAAACTTGGCAGGTCGCAGTGAAAACACCATGTCCGATAATTTTAGCTGTTCTAATTGTAGCCCCGAGACTGTGTGTTTGATGAGCTTTTTTATGTTTTAATTTCTTCCTGTGTCAAGAGGATCCATCTCCCTCTGTCTGGATCTTTCCAGGATGTTTTATTCTGGCATACTAGTTGTTTTTCCCGGGAGGCTTTGTATTTTGTTGCTCACTGATCTGCCATCTTTAGCTCCTAGCTGCTGTGTACTTTATAATTTCCTTCTCCCCAAGGTTGAGTTTCTTTCTTTATTTGAAAATTTTTAAAATTATTTTTAAGGTAGTGAAATACAACAGAATATGAAAGAACAAAGCCAATTGATACAGGGCAGTGAAATTCGTACAGAACATCATAATGGGTTACTGAGATAGGTACCATAGTATATCTCGTTATCTTCACAGTAGTTGTTCTTTCAATCAAGTGTAGTAAAATCAAACCAAATACAGACCATTATTGAATTTATCAAAGCAGAATACTGAATAGGCCAATAAAATTAATCAGAACAAAGCAAAACAGTGATAACAATATTTGCCTTCAAAGAGATGGTAGAAGGAAATCCTCCCTATTTGCTATATTGCATATGGTCAACCTCCCAAGAGATGCTCCGACCTCTGGCTCACATTTACTAATGGTGGTGGGGGGTAATGGGATGTTTGGCTGGTAGTTTCATGGCAGCTTAGCAGGGAGGTAATTGGTTTGTTTGGTTTCCCAGCTCCCTAAGTTCTAACATGGTGCGGGTCTCAGGAGACACTGGCTGGTTCTCTCCCTGGGGTGGTCGCTGCTTGCCACAGGTTACCAGGGAGGAGAGTGGGTTGGTTGGTTTCCCACCAAGGTTGAATTTCTATGGCAAGGATACTGATCCTGTGCCACCATTTGAAGACTGATTTTTCAATACAGAAATTGCAGTTCTATCAAAACCTCTCTAGACCTAAAGGAACAACTTTGTAGGACCCAAAGATCCAGTGAATTTGAGTTGGATGATTTACTTGTTTTTTTTTTTTCTCTAAGAAAAACGTTAATGTTTGGAAGAAAAAAAGAAAGTACAAGATCTATTTCAGAAGGTGGCAGCTTCAGACTGCTATATGTTGACTAAAAACCCATATTCTTGTCTTCTGAAGCTCATAGACTACTATTCACACACCCTTGAATTTAGATGTGGTCAGGTGACTGAACGTAAGCCACTGAAGTGCTCACATCTGATCTGTAAAATCCTCAAATAGTGAGGGATAAAACTGAGTAACAACCTTCTGTCTTCCTTATTTCTCCATTATTTCCACCTGACCCTCCGTTAGCTGGTGGAATAAAGAGCCTCTAGGGATTTCGAGAAGCTGGAGACACACAATGGAAGAAGCCAAAGACCCTAATGGAACACAATGATCTTTAAAAAGTTAATAAAAAACTTATTTAAAAGAGAGAGAAATAAATGTTATGTCATTAACAAAAATTCCAGTAGTTTTTGTTACAAGAAGCTAGTACCTAAATCCAGGAGTTTATGTTGAATGGACCAGAAGAATAACTCATAGGCCAACTACCAACTGTTAACTCTGTGGTTAGTGCATGGTCTTACCTGGGATCTCTCAGGTGGGTAGTACAGTGGTACCTTGATTCATGAACTTAATTTGTTCTATGGTTTTGGAAAATATGTCCATGTTTATGTTTGTGTGGGAAAGATGGCCACAGTTGTGTTTATCAGCCCATGCAGAGTTTGGAAACAAAAACAAAATTTTCCAAATACTTCTGCTTGTGAAGCAAATTGTTCACAAACAATGGCATCTGTGAACCCAGGTACCACTATAGTTTGGTTGCTGGATTCAGCTATGATGGCTGAGTTCACTGGCTGTCTCTAGAACTTCAAGTCATCTTTCAAAGTCAAAGAATTATCTTTCAAATTTAGAGTTTTCAGAGCATCATGAAAGATGCTCCAAGAAGATGAGAGAAGATGAGAGAAAGATGCTCCAAGAAAACTCCAAGAAGATGAGAGAAAGCTACAGAGATTCTTGAGCTGTTATTTGAAAGTAGTAGAACATTATTTTTATTCCAAGATACTGCCCAAAGGAAAACAGAGAGTGAGACCACATCAGGACAGAGAAATAGTTTCCAACTTTTTGGTGAGAGGTGCTTCAAATATTTTGTGAATATTTTTCATATTCCACAATCCCCTAAAAATTCTTGGAGTATACTAAGTGCTCAATAAATAGTTGTTAGTATATGCATGAATCAAGATTGTGTGTTGGAGTCCTGAAAAACAAGAAAAAAGCATTGCGACAGCTGCTACTGGGAATGGGAGTAAGAACCAATTGTTGGTGAGTAAGAGCATTTTGAGCAGCACTGATAGTCTGCCTGAGCTTGAAAATCATAAATTTGTTTTAGAGCCAATTTTCTGCAATTGCATTTGATAGCCTGGGAGCAAGCCCGAAGAAACAGATGGTTGGGTTGATCTGGGTTAGGGATCTGGACTTTACAAACCAGTAGTAGTGGGAGGTCAGAACTACCCAGCTTGGTTCTTGCCTCATTGGCTCTCTGCTTACTCTAGAGCTGGCCACTGCCCCTCATGGAACATGCTGCAACCTAAACATCTCCTTTCTGTCTGGTCCACTGTCTGATATGAAATCTACACATTGGATTGCAATTCAATTAAGGCTGTATTTTACATGATTCAGGCCCACAGCAAAGCACATATGAGCATACACACACACACACACACACACACACACACACACACACACTCACACCCATTAATCACCTGCATTCCTTAGAAAGCATAATAAGGGGTCAAAATTTGGATTCTGTTTTATTTGTAATCCTCTTATGTACTACTGGAGCCTTGTGATGTGTCAAGGTGGGCTGTCAATCTGATTGGCTCAGGAGCTTCCCAAAAGATTAGTAAAACATATTTGTAGGTGTGTCTGGATATACCATGTAGGCATGAACTTGGAGTTTACTCTTGATCTCTAGCTCCTTCCTCACTTGGATTGTTCCCCTGCTTGGTGTCCAGGTCACCATGAGCTAGACATTTCTGCTCTATCGCACCTTCTGCCATGATGTTTCTCCCTTGAAACCAGCCAATCATGGGCTAAATCCCCCAAGCCAGGTCAACCTACTTTTAACCCACCTAAACGGCGGGTGTCAGTTATTGTGTGCCAGTGATGGAAGAGCTGACCAATAAAAGCTTCCTATTATGCACTGCACCCACAATTCTTTTCTGTCACTCCCAGCTTCAAGATGAAGGGTTTCATTTATATTTTCTCTGCTAAATTTCCCTTGCTCTGCTCTGAGTAAATTGCTTTCTTTCTCCTGGCTCATTAAACCTTCTCTTCCATTCTGTATCACAAAAGGCAAAGATGGAATCTGAGGGGTCAGGCTTGTCTTCCAAGGATGGGATAAGAGTGGAAAGGGAATGTGAAAGGAAATTGAGCTGACAGAGTCCTGTTGGGTAGCTAAAGTTTATGACCACTTCTATCTTAGTGTCTTCTAGATTTTTTACCTATCAGGCTATTTTTTACCTTCTTTCATTTTTCTTGATATTTTGGAGCTATCCCTATTCCCTTGCTCTCCCTTGTCTAGGATGAGTTACTAATTTCACCATTTGGCATGGCTCACTGCCATTTTCTGTTTTGCTACAGTTCTTAGTCTCCATAAAACCCTACACATTTGCAACCCTGTGCAGGAGAAACAGCCAAGAGGGGGATAAGTAAATTGAGGAATAAGATCTGGCTTTTGGATAGGATACTGAAACAGAAATGTCAAGGACCTGAGGGTTTAGATGATTTTTCAGTGTAGGTGGTAGAGTTGATTGATGGATGACTGCAGGAAGGGACAAACTAAACCAAGTGCAAACACTCTTAAAAAGTGTATGGGTATGCATTGGATGTGGGTCAGTGTTGCATGCAGTGGGGGAAGAGCAATCTCAGCAGATGTATCACAAACAGTTGTGGGTTCTTTTGCTCAGTTCAGATAGAAACTGAACTGGCAAAGTGCAGATCTGCTAGTGGTCCTAATGCCACCAGTTGACTCTAGTTAATGCTGGATGCCAATGACTCTGCCAGTTGTTGATCTCTGCCACACATCTTCATGAGTAGCTGGTCTTTGGAACTCTTTGGAGTAAACAGTCCTTAATATTAATTGCTATTTATTTTATAATGACTGCTTTGTCTACACAACTCAGGACAAGAACCCTGAGTAGAATTACAGACCCTTTGAGACTACACTCCCTGTGAAATAAATCTTGAGTGGATGAGCAGATTTACAGGACCACTGGAGCAAGGCTCCATTTGAACAGGACCTCCGTTGTTGCAACACAGTTGAATCAGTGCACCAGGAAAACCCCTCCCAGACTAAACTTAGAAAGTGGGAGGGATTGTGCTGCTTATATATCAGTTGCAGGACTGTGACTGATCCAAATTTGACCCTGATGATTTCTCTAAATTCAGGCCTCATATTGGCTCAAATTTGGGCCTGCTGATTGGTCCAAACTTGAATAACCTTAAGCTTTCTGATCTGAGCCTATCCATTGGTCCAAACTCACTTCTACTCTTCTATTCAAATTCAAGCACTGCAGAGATCTCCTAATCATGTGGGGGATATGACCAGGACAGCCACAGTGTGTGACAGTTGTGTGGGGGATATGACCAGGACAGTCAGTTGTGTGATCTGACAGCTATGTCATCTCCAGAAACCAGAGAATCTTTAGAGAGGCCAGCTCTGTTAATCACAACTTATTGGAATATGTGGAAGTTGAAAATGTTAATAAGAAACCTGGGCCCATCCCTGATCTCTGCCATGGGAGGACTTTTCCCTGGTGCTTCTTCAAAGAAGTGGCAGTGACCTCTGCAGTGGTGGGAGTGTGGGAGGAGCACTGGGCTGAGTGTCAAGCTGTAGCCTCTCTCAGAGCCATCAGGAGAGCATCACAAGATAACCCTATGGGTTGTGGGAGGACATTGAGGCAAGCTGTCCATTCTCTCCTCAAGGGACCAATGGGGAGCAAAAGGAAGGATGAGAAGTGTTGGTCAGAGCATGTCTCCTTCCAGCTTTCATAGGACAAAAGGAGGGGAGAGTCAGGTGCTCTTCATCTGTTTGAAGTTTAAAGGGAGTGACAACATGGTGGGTCATGGACACACAAGCCGCTGTGGGAAGTGGAAACTGGGCTCTCCGATTCTTCTCATGAAAAGCTGTGTGTAAAGGAGGGAATATGCTTCCCCCAACCCCATGGAAATATTAGGGAGAAGAGGTAGAATTCATAGAAACTTTGAAATGGGAGAGCATTCTGGACTAAAAAAAAATATTCTCTCCATTGCTACGTTTCCATCACTGAGAGCCAACTGCAACACAACCCAGGCAATGTGCACTCTTCACATGCATCCTGGAAACCTCAGTTTGTGCCTTGAGGCTTCAGATTTCAGGGTAAAGATAAAACTATGTATTGTCTTCCATGTAACAGTTACCTTTTAAGCCATTTTGAGATTCCAAGATGAGTCATCAGGTAAAACTCCTCAATTAATTATTAATTAGTTGTTGACCAGAAACAGAACTAGGTGCTGCACATAGAGATCAAGTAAAATAAAATTGCTGCTGTGAAGGAGCTCATGGCCTTTTCTCCAGCAGAAGCAAACAAACAGCTAATTAAAAAGAAATTATAAATCATTGATTGAAATAAGCACAGGGTTCCATGGGGCCCAGAAGAGCGGGGGTGGAGGGGTAAAATAAATCATAGGACTACAATGAAAAGAGAAGTCCAAGGTGTCTTTAAACAGCATTAATAGGTCAAAGTATGCTTATGTGAGTGCATTAGGAAGGGGCAGGGGATTCTGAGGCCCAGAAGGAAGAGGGAGCACATTGGGGAAATTATCTGTCGCTCAATTCCATTTCATCCTGGGTTGTCACCACCTAAAGAGCTGAATCAACTTAATCAACTAAATCTCCAGTGTGACAAGACTTTCCATTCTTTCCTTTTGCAAATGAAGTGGAGCTAAGAGCAAACTCATATTTGGCTGCTGATCCTGTATAAACTGTCCTACCATCTGAGCCAGCCCTCTCCAGGTGAGGACACTGGTGCTATTGACTCCACGTGATCACAGGGCAGATTGGAGGACACCAGTATCAATATACCTTCCTCTGGGCTGTCAGGAAAAGTGTTTCCATTCTATTTATTTGAGAGGGTATTGTGTTTTAAATCTCAGGAGAGGCCAGTTGGAGAGTTTTCTGATTATTGTGGGAGTCTTTGAAAAAAAGACTCTCACAAAATGATTGGTTTGCCATTCTATTTTAGTGCTAACCACACATACACAGCAAATAATAGCAGAATTGTACACTAGACTTTTCAGTAGGAAAATGCAGTTCATGAGAGGTTTGGCTGGTCATGGTGTTCTGGTCAACTTGGATTTTAAATAATGTAATTTATGTGACTTTTACTTACATTACTAAAACTACAAAACTGTTCTCTCCTATTCAGACATGCAGAATGTATTGTGCTTCTTGCAGGGGGGTACTCTGCTTGTGCTCTGGTATTTATGCCTCCTGAAAATAGATAACAAGATAGAAAAGCTTTATCTGATGTTCACTATAATTTAGACAATTGCAGAGTAGTTTCAGTTCTTGGTCTACAACTGTGGTGGAAAACTAGAAAGTGGAGTTATTTGTGACAACACAACTATCTAACAAGAAAAAAGATAAATGGATTTAAATTTTATGAGAAACCAGATTTTCAGTTGTTAGTTTTTTTCCATTTTAAAGATAAAGAAAGATATAACATTCAACTTTGGGAAGTGTTTTTATCTTCTGTGGTATTTGTTATCTGGGATGGACAGAAGCCTAGCTGAAATTGCCACAAACACAGGGAATTTTAATGAAAAGGTGAGGTATTTTTCATGCTAAACAGATCTAAGTCTCGGGAGTTCTACCCACTAAAAGCTGTTATAGTAATTACTTCCTCTGGGATTGAAAAATGACTATTGACATTAACTGCTTTTCCTGGATATGTACAAAAGTTCTATAGAAAGACTATAATATTTTTTAGTTAAGTGAAGAAAATTCTGTAACCTAATTGCACTTGTATAGGTTTCACTAAGACCTCTAGCACTTATTCCATCCGCTGCTCAGTTTTTAGTGAGAACCTATTGCATGCTTTCCTGTGAGGAGCAGAGGACAGAGCAATGACTAGAGTGAGTACTATCAATTGTCAAGTCTCATTCAGATCTGAGTCTAAGCGGGAAGAGAGAGAGAGCAAGTACTCCAATGAAAAATTCATTGCAAATATGAACATCTATTATAAAGTCAAGGTTCTAGAAGCCTGTGCAATAAGGTGTGGAAAAACTGGGAGACAAGATAGAAACAGAAGCAAGAGTTGTTAAGTAAAAATGACTGTGCATATGAAGTGCTTGAGAGAGGAAGGAACTTAATCCTTTGGTAGAATCAAATGAAAGCTGTGTGGCCAGAGAAGGAAAACATGGGAGAAAATAGAAAAGGTAATTTTGGAGAGACGGAGGTGAGAGGATTTAAATCAGCCTGGGCATTATAGACTTCACAGGCAAAGGATGAAGTAGAATATCTATAAACAGGGGAGCAGTTTGATAAGCAATGTGATTAAACAGAAGTTTAATAAAGGATTCCATTATTGATTATGGGAGTGATTTTCCTTCAGACTTTGTTAAGGGAAGACATACCCTTTCAGCTTAATTATTATTCTGATTTCTTTTGCAGACAGCAAAGAAGGTAATTTGAATATAATCGAAGGACCACATTTTTCTTAGCCAGAAGTCATTATGATGGACAAACACGTACAAATAGCAAATCCCCTGGCTTTAGTTATTTACCATATTGGGGTTTGGAAATGGTGGATCTCTTTTCAGTGATCAAATACCAAATGACGTAAATGTAAAAAGATGCAGATGAGTTCTTAAAGAAAAAAGCTGATGCATACCTGTGATATAACAGATAAATTTCAAGATGTGTTGATAAATGCTTGCAAAACCTATAAACACATAGTGTGGATTTCTTTGGTTCTAAAGGAGCGCTGAAACTTCCAAGAACTGATATGTTGCCTGAAAAGTTGGTCAGTCCAATTTGGATGGAGATTCCATGCCCCTGGATGGAGAAGCCCATAGGAAAGTGGTTCATACTAGATTAAACACGAGCATTCTAAACTCTAACATGTATGAAGGTTCTTGAGATTTGACATCCCAGTTGGTAGTAACCTCAAAGTCCAGATTTTCTAGGACAGCCTTTTTATGAAATATTCTTCTGTGTTTCAGGTACGCTGATGCTTTTTAGATAATTTTATGACTCTTTCTGTTTCAGAAACTATCCTTTATATCTAATAGCACCAAGATTCTCCTCTTTTACTGTTGTCATCTAGAACTCGCCCTTTCTCTTCTATATTCCCCTTCCTTTTTCTTCCCTCCTTTATCTTATCCTGAAAACCTGAACTCAAATCTCTAGAACAATGTATGAATTAAATGTCCAATATCACTCACTTTTTTGTCTTTCCTTAATCTCTTTTTTATTCTGAGCTCAGCTACACAAATATATAAGTGACTACTGATATATCTAAGGTGTCAAAAACAGCAAAAAGATGAAGACTAGCTCAGAGATGGAATAAATTCCATTCCTAGCTTTCTTCATATTACTACTGGTTAAATATTTTAGACAACATTGGTCATGCGGCAAACCTAATTTGAAGTCACAAAAATTTTAAAAAATTAATTTATGCTTTGTTTTATGAGGTTCCAGGGAAAAATTTCATTCATAAGGAGCAATAAATTGGACAATCACTAAGGCACTGGGAAGAAAATGATGATAATGATCAAATAGATCAAACACATTAAAAAGTTCATTATGCACTATTGCTATCTTAAGACCTATATAGACATTATATCATTCAATCTTCTCAGATGATGATATGTCAGTATTCATACATGTTCTAAGATTATAGATAAATAAAGGGTTAGAGAGATAAAGAAATTTTCTCAGTCATTTCACTAATAAATGGATTCATCAGGATACCTGGTCTGTCTGGTCTGAGGCCAGAGTCTATTCTGCTAACACTAACTAGCAAAGAAATAACCTTGAACTGGGATCTGTGGCCAGGAGACATCCCTGCAGGTTACATGAGCACGGGTACTCAGTAGACATCTCATTCTATCTTCTCGACCCTAGTGTATCACTGTCTGTCCCCTATTACTGACTCTGAGCTTACTGTAGACAGAAAGAGCACAAGAATTAACAACAGCTTCTCTAGCAGGATCTGGGATTTTAGAGTTGTGAGTGTGTATGCAGATAGAACAAAGAACATCCTACCGAGATACGAGGCCAAAGCAATGCTTCCATGCAGAGCCCACAAAGCAAAAACGGTTCCTGGCCAGGGGAGGAAACAGCATGGGATGTGTATGTAGACAAAGCTTTGGGTAAACCTTAAGAAGGGAGGCTCAGTGGCAATGCCAAGCTGTCCCTGTGACATCAGACAGTCTTTAGGTGGGATGTGTGATGGACTCATGGGCATCAGGAGTAAGAGCCAGGAACGTGTTGTATTTAAACAAACAATATTGATCCGAAATGTTTATTTCCACAAGGACCAGAACCTACCAAGTTTTTGTGTCAAGATCTACTGGTAAATGAACTGATGTTTGCAAAGTAGTTTTTAGTGCCATAACGGTCAGAGTTTCTATAACAAAGGGTTCTTCTCCCCACTGATCCCTGAAGCTAAAACAAAATTCTAAACTATGTATGTGCATGCCTATACTAGAAAAAGAGACAGCAAAAATGTTAGTTCCTTTTCGTTTTCAACAACTCCTGGAGCCTGGAGGTCATGCAGTGTCATAAACAGCAATTCTAGAGTTCCGAGAGAGCTTCTTGTTGACTCTTTCGGTCAGATGGCCTCAATCCTTCCCCGGAGTACCAGAGAACTGCAGCAAAACAACCTGTTTTAACCGGAATGACCCAGGTAACAACCTACTTTAGTTTGAGCTGCTTAGATATTTCAGCTAAAAATGGCTTATTTCCATGAGTCACATGGATAATTGTCTTCATCTGCTGGCCCACTTAGCAGGGTGGGGTAGCAGGTACAAAGTGCAAATGTCAGAGAGGACATAGAGGAGGATGATTTCAGCTTTTGAACCTTCTTTTATTTGATGGATCATCTTTGTCATGTAACAAAAAGGCTCCTTCTGTCTTCATGCAGCAATTTTCTATTTCACGAGTATGTAGCTTTGTGGTTTCGAAGAAACAATACTTTAGCCAAAGCTGGGGAGTGTACAAAAAAGAATAAAGATGATGCTTCTTCAAAACCTGACTGCCGAGGGGGATTTGTGTACATGAACTATTAGGACATGCCTATGTGTTTATTGCTGAGCTGTTTGGAAGTATAATCACAGTTAGAGAAGAACAAATCAGAGCTGGAGGAAAAAATATTTGCAGAGATCAGTCAGAGGGTTTACTGTTGTTTACTGAAGATATAAGTACATTTGCCTTCATTCCCTCTTGCAAATATATGGCTTATTTTTACAAAATGCAGTCTGTTATTTCAGGTTGGCACCACTGAAAGACAAGAGTTGTCTGCTTTACTTAGAGGGTAACTGCGTTCATGGTTCTTCAAAAGAAAGGCAGTTTTGGCTATAAAATCACCTGAGGTATTTAGGAAAAAAATCCACATAAACTTACATTTACCACTAAATTTTAAAGATGCTTTTAAGAATACAAAATAAATAGAAAACATAAACAGGGAAAAAACCCCTCAATAGTCATGGAATTGTTAACAGTGAAAAACAAAATGTTATATAATATTTTTGGAAATTCTATTTATATGTAAAAAAGAAATTTAAGACCCTAGTTTCAATTTTAAATTTTAACAGCTGTAATGTGGTGTCATCACATAGCAAAGCAAGTTTTTTTTTCCTTTTTTCTCAGTTCCTTTGACTATAACATGACAGGATTTAAAAAAAACCAGTGTTGGGACAGTCTTTTTTTTTTTTTTTAAGTAGAAATTTGAACTTTGATGTAAGAGCTTGCCATTTCTATGCTCACACAGTTAAAATTCTCTGGCAAGGAACTTTTAGGCCTGAGATAAATGTCATGAACATGATTTTGAAGTTCAGGCTGGTGAACCACCAAAAATGTCTGAGAGCTCCCAGGACAAGCTGGTGGCATAGTACTCTGTGCAGTGATGTACTCTGTGCAGTGAGGTTGAATAACTGGAGCAATGTGAACAGAACCTCGATAGAGCTTGGCATCTGACCCCCGAGGCCTTTAAGCTACTGTTCCCTTCTGCCTCCCACCACGTGAGCAGAACAACCATAAAAATCTACCTGCTTTCTGTAGGAACACTTGGCCTTATTTCCTGCAATAACTGTTTATACATAAATCAACCTAAAATTAACCTTAGCGACAGCAGAATATTCCCGGCCCTGTGAATTCAAATATGAAACCCTCTAGAATCTATCATTAAGCAGATTTCTTGGTAAGTGGGTTGCTCTATTTATTTGGATTTCTGGCTATTTAAGAGAGATTTCCATGGCTATTTCTCATTTTTATATTTGTTATTAGATAGGCATTGTAAGATGCATCAGATTTCTTGTTATTGAAAATATGGTTATAATATGCTACTTGAATTTTCTTGATTATTCTGCTGTAAGACTGTACACGGATCATCACTACAAGCATCAATAATTTGGCAAAAAATAGTATACTATAGAAGGAAAACAAAGCTGTTTGCTAAGGACTAGGATTGAAGCTAATGGCATGAGGTGATATGAACAAAGGAGTTTAATTTAGGTAACTAGGATTATACTGCAGGGGAAATTCTTTGTAACTGAGGCGAAAGTTCTCAATGACGTACACGCTTTTATTTAAGCTAGACTTTAAGAGAAAATCCTAAAGAGTCCTAAAGAATCCTGTGATTTTTTTTACATAAGCTCTCTTCTTCAAAAGAGCAGAATTAACTTCATTCCTTCCATTTCTAAAAGAAAATAAATGCAAACTAGGTGAAAGTTTGAAAATGATTATGAAATCATTTCTACATTATATCTGGGACATTTAGAAAAGTTTCCTAAAAGTAGCACATGCCAACAATTTTAAAACCATATTTTGTCAGGAACAAGCAGAAATGAATAAGGAACCTACAGTCCAAGTTACCTTCTTCACTAACCTTTGGTTTGTAGATTGAAAGAAGCAAGAAAATAAACATTGTTGAACTACGGTCCTTCAGTAGCCAGAAATGGGTAGCTTTAGGGAATAGCAAAATGGATGCAGGGCAGTATAAGATATTACTCGGAAGCCTATATATATATATATGAGGCTACTAGAATGATTAAACTTCAGTGAATCTTGTTTTCAATGACAATCAAATTTCCAAAAGACCAAGCGATCCTCCCAAAGTAGATTAATTGCAAAATACATTACTTCAGTTGCTAATGTACCCATCAGCCCATGACTATGGCATATACTTAACAGAGATTGCTACATCAGGATAAATAGAAGCATGAATTAGCTCACTTTTTTCACTCCTGCTTTTTGATAGCATTTGCAATAACAAGAATTCTCTAAGGCTGAGGGAAACAAAGACGATGATGACAACAACAACAAAACTAGAATTTCAACAAAAATGGGAAGCAAAGAAATTCCTCATGTCAGAGTCTGATAAAATAGAGTGAATAAGAGTGATTATTTGTTGAGAAAATAGAATTTCATTAAATGAGCTGAGCCTATAAGACATGAAGTCAAGAGGACACAAATATAAGAACAAAAGCAGCAGCTATCAGAAAAGAGATTCCAGTTGGGTTGGGGTCATGAATATTTACTGAATGTGATCGTTTTCTAGGTGCTCAAACTATGAAAGAGGGACAGGCAAGGGACACAGTGGTAATAAAAATGTAGAAGAATTAGCAAAAGCAATTAGCAAAAAGTTGTCTCTAACTTTAAGAAGCTTACTATTTAGTAAGGATAAAAAAACATTTGTCGAGGTAAGTTAGTAACACTTCCAAATCTACCAGTTAAATCCAAGCTGATAAAGCATTTGATAGAAAGGGGCTGAGGATCTTGGAGGTAATAAATAATAACTCTCATCTGTCCATTATCCATTTTGTGCCAGGAAAGTCACTGAAAGCTTTAGACTTCACTCAATTATTGCTAGGTGACCAAGTGTTGTGGTTTTTTTAAAATAAATTAGCATCACAATTTGAGACACATAAATCATTTAAATTATTTTAAGAATATAGTACTTGTAGATTCTATCATCATAATTTGTCTACTTTCTATTTCTTCTGATCATGTGTTAATTCTACCTACCACACCCTTGTACTTGACTGTCACATGATGGAAAAATGCAAAGCTATATTAACTAACAGGTATGGACTCCCAATGGGAATTATAGTTTCCATTTCCTCCCTTTATTTTACTTCTTCCCTCATGTATGCAGCAATTAAGAGTCTTCAGATGAGAATTTGACAAAAAAGGAGGCAAGGGTACAGATAAAGAGTTCTATAATATTGATTTTACTGAAGATATGATAAAGAATCAAGTTATATTATGTACAGGTATAAATTCCCTATGATGAGTATGATCACTATGTATAGCAACAGTGTACCAATAAAAATTAGGTAAAAAAGAAACAGGAAAAAATTTGGGTATGAATAGAGCAATCATTAAACTCAATTCTAATAAATAAGATACAGCTTACTAAGCCACCTTTAGTCATTCTTGAAACCCTAATAAATATAGTCTGCCCCCCAAATATATATACACTACAGAAAATGAATAATGTAAAAATATTTTAATAGTGAATTTATCAAGATGTCATAAGATTAATACTAGTCATTTTTGGCCTTTACAGTTGCAAGAAGTGCTCAAAGTGATGGCCGTTAGCTTTCAGAAATTTATTAGTATGGTGAACTGCAGCTTGGGTAATCTTGTCATTGAGATTGCTGCACATACTATTTTTTTGCATTGTAATGTTGTTAGAGTCTGGATCAAAACCCCCAGCCCTCCATAGGCCTATGTGTTAGAGATTTGGTCCCCAGGGATATATTATTGGAAGATGATGAACCCGTTAACAGGTGAGGTCTATTGGAGGGTCCTTAGGTCACTTACATTGTGCCTTCTCTCTCTTTTTGCCTCTGGCCATGAGGTAAAGTGGTTTTGCCATACAATATACTCTTGGCTTTGACAAGCTGCCTTGCCATGGACCCAGAAGTCATAGGACCGATCAATCCTAAAAGCAGAAACTCTAAATCTATGAAAAATAAACTTCTCTTCATTCTATGTTGTTTATCTCAGTATTTGTTATGGTTATGGAAAGCTGGCTGACGCAGTGCTGGTGGATAGAATAAGCAAAATGCTTGGGGTGAGGTTTCTCCTGCAGTGGGTGGAGATGTAATTTGTTCAGAACGGTTTCCTTCTAAGAGTGCCAGTTCTACTTTGAGACTAGAGTTACTCACACAGACATCCAAGCTGTACCTGGATGGTCTCTTGAGATTTACTTGTCTGCAGCTATTTATTAGTCATTTAGTCAGGAACTGGTAATATTTCAGGCACAGAGAAGTTGAACTGTTTTCCTTTTAAGACAAGAAAGCCAACTCTCTGTTAAATGCAAAGGCATAAGTATGGGAGCTATTTCCTTTGGATTCAATGTTTTCTTTAAAATATCCAGTGTGCATGTGGGAAATCCATGTTGAAAACTAACTTTATGTGTGTGTGATTAATTCTTCCATTATTTACTACTTCGGTACTTGGAGAACTTGTCCTACCACCTCAGTCCAGTAACAATCACATCATTTTCCCTGAAACAGAAACAGATAGAGACATAATGCATCATCCTTTTTTCACCTCCTGTTGAAATTTGATCTCTCCCTTCCTGAAATGAATAACCATTTGTTATTCATACATAACAACTTCATTAACTAGTTCTGTAGCTTGGAAATATCACTCAACTTCTTTTCTCTTTGGTTTGAAGGAAAGTGTTAGATTAAGCAGTATTTAAACAATTTCACACTCTGCCTCTAAGATTTGATGATTTTTAAGTTCTACCACTTCAAGGTACCGGAAACAGTTGTGGGAGTAGATAGTTCTCAAGGCACCTATTAAGTTACTGTGTCCAATAAAATTAAGTTCCTTGAGTCACCATCACTGAGGCTCATGGGCGGAAAGCAGGTGGTTAGTCTCTTTCATACATTTCTTTGGTCCTCAACCCTGGTTATCTAGAAATGCAATCAGCATAGAGTAGTTGCTCAGTTACAGACTTTCTTATATTTGGGAAATCTGATTGAGCCATCCTGGTGTGTAGTGGAGTAAGAAAGATTGTTCTTTCAGTCGTTTTAATCTGTGAATTTGGGCACACAGCACTATCATTAGAATTATCATTTTTTTAAAACCCCAACAACTGTATTTTCTATAAGTAGTGCAGTGGGAAATGGTGATTCTGAAACTTGTCCAGATCCCACAGATGGTAAGTGTGAGATTCAGTACTGGTACCAAGGCATCTGATGTTCAAGCTTTCCGTGATCTCATTATAGAATCCATCACTCCTTTCTCTCTGTTCCAAAGGGATTTTGTTTTTACTGATTTCACAGCACTGATATTACATTGGTTTTTGTTTGCCAAGCCTCTGGGATGATACCTTGTCCATAATATTTACTAAAAAAACCCCTTTTTCAAATGAATATTTGAATGCACATACATGCGCCTGCTTATCCAAAGGACTGGGAGCACCAGAAATAATAGACTTAGTCTTATATGTTATTATTCCCCAAGCTCTTTTGACAGTGTTTCATAGTTGGTTGGTCCTCAATGAATGTTTGTTGACTTGAAGTAGATTGTTACCCATTATATTTCAGGGATGCTTTTATCTCACCAACACCCCCCTCAATGACAACCTTCTTTTTACTTCTACATCCTTCTTGCTTCTTTTCATTTCCTTTACTGTTCTTGTTTCCCTGTCTTCTATTTCCCTGTTTAACCTTTTCATTTTAATGACACCTACATAACTTCCTTCCCATTCCTCTTCTATTCACTTGTTATCATGAAGAGGTGAAAATGTCTCTGTGATGAATGATAAAATGTCACTGCGATGATTTATAAAGCTGACAAAAAATGAGATAAGCTAAGTGGGCAGAACTTGCTCATTTTGTTTATGTATCATGTCGTTTAGCAGACAGAGGTACAATGACCTACAAACTTGGGCTGAGGTAGTGAGGAACACAGTTGATTCACTAATGTTTTTCAGTGTTTCCTTTCTGGCTGAGAAGGCGATTTTTGCAAAAAGACCCAAAGCACCAGATGTTGTTGCACTATTAATGTCCATAACTCAGGCATGAAGGCCTTCCAAAATCCAGGTCACTTTCTGACCCATTCTGTAAGAAGAGTCCCCATGGATAGTTGTGGCTATGTTTATTAACTAGAAAAGTTGTATCTGATATGTCTACAGTCCACTTATTATTTTATTAGGATGAAAAACTCTCAACATCTTTATGAGCAGTTCTGCCTCCTTAAAAATGCAATCGAGTGTGTTGCTGTGGCGCGACTCTTTAGCCTGCTGTAACTCTGAAAACTTAAACAGTGTACAAATCAAATGCTGCGTTCCCTTCAGCTTATCTAGTGTCTTTCATTTCTTAAAGAAAGTTAGAAGCAATTTTCCCCCTTTCTATATTCTCTCAGCTCAACTGGTTTTCCTGAAGGCATTAATTTATTGTTTTGTAATTTATTTATTTTTTTTCAAATTATGAAGCTGCATAGATTTCTGGCTCACTTATCTTTAGCTTACCTGCCATTTTTCCGTTTGCCTCTTCTTTGGATTGCTAAATGAAATGTGGAAAATGATCTATTGTTCTCACCACACCCTGTCTCTTTATAAAGTGCCAGCTTCTATTTCTGTCTCCTCAAACATCCAACTTCATGGTATAGCTGTATCAATTTAGCAGCTTTCTGAAATACTAATGTATAAGGATCTTCTGGGAAGAAAAAGCTTTTAGACTATGTATATAGCAATTCTTAATAAGAATCAGAATTTTACATAACTTACTGCAATGGTTTATATGTCATCTAAAATCTGTAATTGGAATTGACTTTCAACTCTCTCTGCCTTCTCTAATTCATCATGTTATATAGCACTAGAGAAATTATCTCACTCACTTACTGAATTCCAATAGTGGATATTGGAAGACATGGATTTTGATGAGTAATTCATAAATATACATCAAGATTCTATTGATAACATGAGAGCTATATAACTAATTCCTATTCAGACTTAAATTACTTTATCCATTTTTAAGTCTTCTGGAAGCATTTTAATAAATTTTTTGGTGGGGAGGGGAATATTTGACCTGGAAAAGACCTCAGAATATATGTTATATCCTATGTAAATAGGCACACAAACACACACATATACACACATGTTCTATAATGACTCAGTGGCAGAGGCTGTAATGGTTTTGAACTCTACACAGTACAGTCACCTGGAAAGCTTTTAACATGTTCTTATTTGAAACCTACCCTGGATGCCCTGCTTGAATTGTTCTGGATAGCCCTGGATATTGGGATTTTAAAAAATCTTATGTGTCTTATAGATAATTTCAATGGGCAATTGGTTAGTGCTTCAAGACATAGGATTGGAAAGCAGATAGAGTTATCTCACTTAATCTATTTAAACCTTGTTTTACTCATTGAGATGGGTTAGGATATCTACCTTATAGCTTTAAGTAACAGTAGAATGAGATAATTTATCTAGAGGCCTGCCCATAGGAACTCACACCTTGGCTGAGTTAAGTGACCCTTAGGTTTGACTACTTTTGTGTTGCTTCTACAGTTTTTTTCCTTCCTTCCTTCCTTCTTTTTTTCTTCCTTCCTTCTTTCCTTCCTTTCTTCTCCTCTTCCCTTTTTCCCTCTCTCCCTTCCTCCTTCCTTTCATTTCTTCTTTCTTCCCTCCCTCCCTTTTCCTCACTTCATTTCCTCTGTTCCTTCTTTTTCTCCTTCCTTCCTCTGATCAGATGGTCCCATGCTTGTTTCTTTTCATTCCTTGGCCTTAATTCTTGTACTTTTAAACGTACAGTGGATAAGTGTGGTAAGACTTTTCAGTTACTGAGTGTAAGACATATTCTGGCTAGAATTTTTCTCTAAGAAATATATATATATTTTCTGTATTTTACTCCCATGTGCTATGCTTGCACATTTCAGTGTGTCTGATTGCTTTCAGGTGGTGATATGTCAGAAGTCTTCTTGTGTCCCTCTCTGCCCCATTCCCAGACTGGTGCAGAGCAGGGGCTAATGCTGCCTGTTCTTGTCACCTGTCACCTTGGAGCACACTCCATGACCATCCTTTATGTCATTCCTGGTTTTTCGATTTGCTTTTCCTACCACAGTGTATACTGTCCAAAGCAGGGTTAATACAGATTCCATCCATGTATCCTTGAAGACTAGTATGCTGCTTATGGTATAAGAGGCATGCAATGAATATTTTTAAAATATAGAAAAAAGCTATCAAATGCTAACAAAGTGGTTTTATGAATCTTTATATCAACCATAGCTGAAAAACCATGAATGAAAGATGCTGCTGTTTTCCTTTAGACCCTAAAACAGACATATCATCATTATTGTCAAAGTCTTTGACTAATGTGCTCCATAGAGACCAGGGAGATGGTGTGGGGGAAACATAGACTCTAGTTTTGTCTTTATTATTGCAAAATATCTGCTTGAGTCTGAATCTCTAAGGCACCCTATTCATTACCTGTATCTGTGCCCTTCTGTGAGACTCTTTACTGAAGGTAACAGATAGAAAGTCCTGTGCCAGCAGTGGGATCACAGATGTGAGCTGCTAAAAAGACTTTACTGGGTAAAGCGTTGTCATTCTTAAATTGCTGAGTGATGGGTGTCCAAATGTTGTAAAGTTAAGTCATGCAACTTGTCAAGAGGATTTGTTGTCAATCCTTTTGTTTCTGGAGAAACATAAATTTACCAATCTCACATTGTAATTTATCCATGAAAAATTAAAGTAATATTTAGTTTAACTCTGTAACTCAAGAGTTTTAAAGTAAACAGACCCAGGAGAAAAACTGCAAAGTGGTGAAAATGTTTCAATTAATGACAAGGGAAATGATTACAGTAATAATCCCATTGGGATTAGAGATGTTGGATATTAACAGGATGTTGTCAAATTAGTATGCCTTGGAGTGTTGAATTGCTTGTCAGAGTAAACTGTAAGTCTCTATTTACTTACTTTCTTTTTTTTTTCCTTTTAAAAATGTTTGTATTTGCTACTTTCATAATATTATTTAGGCTAATATTGGTGAACTAAGAATAAGCATTATTTTGCTGACACTTGGTAGATAGTAAATTTGCTTTGCCCTAGTAAAGAATTTGAAGGAGGAATGTATAGTTAGTTTGCAAAACATTGTTCCTATGAAAATGTTCACCCAGTAGAAGCTAGGGGATAACTGGCTCTTTCTGGTCTTATTCTGCCAGGGTTTTATTGGATTTAGACTTAACTTTCTTCTGTTAATGTTTTAAGATTTGTAAAAATGTATTGAAGTCTTTGAATGAAAGTAAAGCTCCTTAAAAGTTGTATTTAAAAGTGAAAGATGATATGCATCAACTCAGTGAACTCGAGAAGCATTTTATATATAGTATATATTGTTTGGATTGGGCTAGGTAGTGCTATATCTCAAATACCACTCACTTAAAACAACAAAGGTTTATTGCTATCTGTAGGAGTTGACTGTACTCTGTTTTATGTCACTGTTGTCCTAAGGTGATTCAGTCATTATCCAGAGTATTGCCATTTACTATTAGAGAGGTAAAAGAACATGGGACAACATGAAATGTCCCTCAAGTCTTCTGCTTGGAAGTGATGTTTATGAGCTCCATTCACTAGCCAAACAAAAATCACATGGCTACATGAGACAGTGCCACCTTAGTGTAACTGTCAAGGGTATGGAAATGAACACTTGTTTATAGCTTTGAGATCGCCAGGTACTTGGAAAGTATTACTTATTATCAGTTTCAAATGTGGTATCAAAGATAAATATGAAAATATAGACATTAGCTCTTACTTTATGGTAATCTAGGTCTTATTTTATAAAAGGGTATACAAATAGTCTGTGATTTACAGTGGTTTGACTGGTGAGTTGTGAACTCTATGATGGTGTAAAATCAATATCCATTCAGTAGAAAGCATACTTTGAATTTTAAGCTTTTTCTTGACTAGTGATATTGTTACAGGCAGCTGAGGTAGATAGAAATATTTTAGGCAGTCAGACTGGGCTGGGTCCTCATTGGAGCCAGTGAAGAAGCCTAGATACCTTGCAACTTGGAGGAGAAGACACCTCCTGTTGTAGGCCAGGCCTCAAGACAAAGGATCAAACAAATGCACCCACATCCTAAGGACTGATATTCTAATTAGATCCCTATCACCTTGAGGAAACCAGGAATCACCATCCCAGTCTGCTAGAGGAAAAGTCACCGTTCTTTAAGCGCGCCCCCTTGCTACATGACTTGTTTCCCCATTTGTTCCTAATTTAATCAGCCTTACCTGAACAATTAATCTTATTGGTTAACCATAGTTCTGTCCCACCTTATGCCCACCTTGAGAATTTCCAAGTTTTCCCCAACTTAGACCTGTCTCACTTCACGGTTTTACTCTATGAAAGTCCCTAGAAAAGACAGAGTCTTTGGCAACCCACTCAGAACCCCTTCTGTGTCTCTCTCTCAGACAGAAGCTTTCTTTCTCTCAACTATTCTGCTCTTGACCTCCATTGTTCCTAAAATTCATTCTTTTATTTTAGAGAAAATGAACTTCTACCGGACATACAGTAGATTGGGAGTTTCATTCCCCTATATCAATATGTGGCACTATCTTCTCCTGAAATCCTTGGCAGTGGTAGACAGCCACACTCCCAGAACTGTACAGTCATGAGGGAAAGCCACCTGTACTCTAAAGTGTACTGTGTAGTTAAATAGAATATCTGATAGTTTAGGAAAATTAATGCATTTTAAACTTAATATACAGTAAGCCCCTGACTTACAAACATTCATGTTGTGAACTTTCACAGATGTACTTCATAAGATTCATGAATGTACTGTAAAAGACTCACTTTATCAGATTACAGGCCAATCTGTAACTGTATTTTTAGTCTGTGGTAGGTTTGATCAGGATATAGTAAGTCCGTGGGCAACTTCACAAAGTTTGATCATTCAACCAACCAACAGGTCTGCCTGTGACCTTGGCAGAAGTTGGTGCTTTGCAGAATCCTCTCTAGGGCAATGGTTACCCCTGTCCATGGTATAGACATAGAAGTATGGACAGAATGGAATTTCCAACCAGAGTACCTAGCTGTGAAGTGAGTCAGCAGAATTGGTGGGTAGATACCTTCAACCAGCTTCAGAGATTATACAAAACATGAATTTCGATCAGCAGAAGAGAATAGGAAGTTATATAAAAATTAACTGGATAGAATATCTAATTGAGAAAATCTGCAAAATCTAAAAGGATCTGGAAAACGGAGATTGCATATATTGAAGTTCTGTGGACTTTACTATTTCCCTCTTACATACTGACATTCTCCTCCTCATTCATCCCTTCCCTTGCTGTCATAAATCCTTGTCTGCTCTTTCCAGGAAGCATTTAAAGTTTTTCAGCAACCAGTCTGCAACCAGTAATCCTGCTTCTATTTTTAAGGTTCTAAATCCTGGCTTCAAAGGTACTCAGGCAGTAGGCTGAGAAGATTGTGGGAGGGTGGAGGATTAGCCTCAGGCAGCTGCATGACAAAGCAGTCTATTCTCTCCAGATAAGAGTTGAAGGAGGTTGAGATTTATAATTTATTTCACATACATCTGCCTTGTAGACCCCTCCTTGAACATAAAGGGGAGAAAGTTGCTTCCCTCACCACTTTTGCATTCCCCCAGTTTCTTTTAGCTCTGCCCTTGGGAGGTAAAGAGAAGTGCAACTACACGCTGTGATCCTGAAATGTGGCTGAATTTGGTCCACTGGGAGGAATTGTGTTGCTGCGAAATTCAGCTGCATCCAACCACACGGGGTCATGCATCAGCCATTGCACCCCACCTAGTGGGTGGGAAAATAACTTTCACATCCTTTCCCACCTTGGAAAGAGTCCTCAATTGCTTTATGCTACAGCAGAGTGACTCACACAAGACATTTTCATGTTCCCAAGAGCCTACAGCTGTGGTTCTCTGACTTTTTGCATTCGATGACAAAATGTTAGTGCCCACACTTTGCTTGACTGACAGCCAAGCCTTACCTTGGGTGCTGTGTATTGAAATTTACACTACTTTCTTGGGATTTCTTCTTTTCCTGGGCACTGCTTTGGTAAGCAGGAGAGGCAGCCTTAATTATTCCCTCTATAAGAGACTCTGGGTTACATATTAATAGCAAGTAGTTTTATATTTAATTTTTAAAGGATCAAATGAAGCATTTTTATCAATATTATTTTTTACATCAAATTTCACCAAGAGAATAAAAGAGAACATGCTTTAATGGCCTTAGAAAGTGATGGAAAAAAGATAAGTTCATTTGTAGGCAAAGTCTAAAATAATGCTAATCATGAAAGCAAATGGGAAAACTTCAATACGGCTAACATAATCTTGTATAGGTGCTTTATTCATAATTAAATGAAACTTTAAACTTAAATACTCTAAACTCTATATATTCATTTTTTCAGTACTTTCTACAGTGTTAAAAAGGTGTGTTTTGTTGTCTTCCCTGCTCATGATTTTATAAAATCAAAAGGCTTTATATTTTTATTAATATTTCTATCCCAATTATATCTCTGGTATGCTGCAGGAAACTCAGCTATCAGCAAGGAACTTAGCTCAGTTCCCTGTCATGGAAAGCATGGAAAAGAAGAGAAAGTAGGACAAAGAATTTTGCAGCTCCTGGGACATCTGGTGACATCTGGTGATACCGGAGAATTTACCTCAGACATTTCAAGGACTCTGCCCCCTGAGATGCAAGACTGCCAGAGAAACTTGGATCACAGATGTTTATTGGGATCTTTCTACCTAATGTCCCCTACCTTCTCTCCATCCTTATGAAAAGGGACACACTTCTGTTTGTTTGGGGCAAGGATCTTATTATGCTGTCTGCCTGCACCCAGGCACAATGAATTCTGTACCATGTTGCCTTTACACAAGCCTGGTGGTATCTGCTGGCTTTTCCCCTCCCCTTGTATATTAGAATGTCAACTCTCTCAGGCAAAGCCCTTAGTGATAGGTGACTCTGGTTATGTCTTTGTGATTACAGAGGCTTTTGAAAATAATTGCACTGTGTGTATGGCTCCACTGACCACCACAGTAGTGAGGTAACCCTGACAAACAAAATACTTGGAAAAATGATTGCTTATCTACTCATTCCAGTGCAAACTTTCCTGATTTTCACTCTTTGCATGATCAAAATATTTCAGGGTTTTCAATACTTCATATTGAAAGTAATTGAGATTTTTATTATGAATGCATTACAAATTCTCTAACTTAAAAGAAAATTTAATGATCAATTTACATAACTCCAAATAATACAGTCAAGCACCGATGCCCTAGGATTTGTAAAGGAAACTGGAGAAGGTGAGGTGCTGTGATCGGGGTAAGAGAATCTCAGTACATGGGTGGGTGAGACTGCTGCCAGTTTCCAGTGTGGCCCTCGGAGAATGTAGCTGAAGCTCAGAAAATCATGGGGAAGGATCAGGTATTGATTCAGATATGGCGGCACATGAAGTTCTTCCCTTTTGGGGAAGAACTTTCTTAAAAAAAAAAAGAAAGAACTAACCATGCAAATGACAAAGGTGGCTCCTAGTGCCTTGGACAGGACATGTGGAAGTGTGTGGGAGGGTGTTATGAAGCTTGGGATTTATTAGTTTCAAAGTAAATTTACCCCTGGAGATTTAAGACTTGGAAGTAACCGTCTCTGAGGATGCCAAAATCATCTATCAGCATTCCAGTCCTTGCAGTAGAAAGGAAGCCTGTGAACCATGTGCCAGAACCTTCTGCCAGAGAGGAAGAGTGAACCAGAGGGGGCTGTGGACATGCAGAGAACAGGGGAGAGAAAGAAGACAATGTCAACTACTGTCTGTTCTGTGTAGTATTGGTTGGGCACTGTTTCAAAGACTTTTTAAAATTTAGTTAATATGCATGGTAGGCAGTGAGAGGATAGATCTATTTTCTAGAGCAGAAACAAATATAGAGATCTAGTTTTTCATCTTGGCCATCCCTATACTGCTAGGAAAAGGGAGCATGTGGCTTTGACCCCCAGACTTTGGGGTCCTGGGGTTATAGACAGCTAGGTTAGGGAGTAGTATGGGCTGGGCCCTCTGAGGGGTCAGTGCAGAAGACAGGGTGCATTGCAATGGTGGGGGGACACAGACACCCCACTTGGGGGCCAGACCACAATGACAAAAGCTGAAATGAATGTACTCCACATACTTCTCCTAAGGACAAACAGCAGTGACTGATACTCTAAGTAGGTATAAGAAGGTCAGGGAAAGCCAGGAAGAACCACCAATCCATTCCTGCTAGAAAAGCCCCTGCTCTGTTTCATGCCTGCTTGCTCAGTGACTTGCTTCCTCATTTAAGCAATATTACCTCAATGATTAGGCTCATAATGTTGTGGCTTGAGCATATTTTTCCCCCACCTCATGTCCACCTTGTGATTTCCCATTTTCCCCTGCCTCGGCCCTGCCTTACCTTGTGGTTTTACTTTATAAAAATCCCTAGAAAAGGCGGGGTCCTTGGCAACTTTGTGTCTCTCAGGCAAAAGCTTTCTTTCCCCAATAAGTATGTTCTTCTCTTAACCTCCATCGTTCCTAGAATTCATTCTTCGATTTTAGAGAAGGTGAACTCATATGGGACCTCCAGCAGGTTGGGAGTTTCTTTTCTCTGCATCACTGGGTCTAAATCCATCAAAGCCACGCATGTTGACCATGACATTGGCTGGGCAGCCAACACCAGAGAAGAATGGAATATTGACCATGAATGTAGGAAACTAACTGTTAGTAAATAGCCATGAGATTCAAGAGGAAAATTACTTTAAAATATTCAGCAGTGAAAGAAGCTCAGTTCTCTGGTTTTCATTCCACCTCATAGCACAGACTGGAACGTATTTATTTATTTATTTATTTTGGTGTTGTGTGACGTTTCTTTTGATTTGCTTTGGTTTGGAGAAACAGAAGTTAAAAGTGTCCCTTGATGCCCTTAGACAATGTCTTTAAAAATTTTTCAAGTACAGGAAAATCTTCCCATTTTTTTCCAAGATAGAGGTTCAGGAAGTTCCAGGAATGTAAATATTGTGTCTATAATTACAAGAACAGGCAGACAGGTCTGTTACTGGGAAAGTGAGCAATGATTTTCTTCTCTCTGTTTGAGGTTCTGGGCTTTCTGGAGGCCATAACTGTAGTAAGTATGCTAACTGGTAGCTTTTATTCTTTTCCCCAGGAAGGAAATATGATAAATAAAACTTGAAAAACTTGTTATTTAAGTTTAAAAAAGAAAATGTACTGCACTGGATAGTGTGTGAATCATTGAGGGAGAGAATGTGAATTCAGATCTTCAAGGGAAAAGTGTCCAATATTTCAGTTGCAGGCTGAAAAATGCATCCCTCCAAGAGATCCTGGAGTCTCTGAATGTTAATTTGTATGGGAGGGAGTGACTGTGAACATATGACCAATGGTTTGGAGGAGGTTTCCTGGATCATCAAGGTAGGTCTCAACGGCCACCCTTCCAAAAGGAAGTCATAAGGAGATTTGATACACATGCCGAAAAGGAGTCAGTGAGATCATTAAGGAAGATCCTAGACACAGCTAAAGTACTGGCAACCAAAAGAAACAGAAAAGCGGGGGAAGAAGAAAAAAGAAAAAGGAAAAGAGCAAGGAATGGATTCTTCCCTGGAGCCCTGGAGAGCACATGAACCTACTGACACTTTGATATTAGTGCAGTGAAACTAATTTCAGACTTTTGACTTCCAGAATTGTCAAAGAACAAGTTTCTGTTGTTATAAGTTGCTTTGTTCATGGTAATTTGTTGCAGCAGCCACATGAAACTAACATTAACCAATGGGCTTCCCTGAAATTGGAAGAGTCATTGTCTTAGAGTATTCATGCTGGTCTCTTTGGAGACGTGTATCTGATTTGCTCTACCTAACAGAGTGATAAGAGTAATGCTTCTCAACAGCCTTTCTGACCTGTTTATAAGGCTACATGTGGCAAAGAAAGATGAACAGAAATGAATCAGTCATGGTATACGGGAAGGAAACTCCCAACCTGCCAGATGTCTGGTACGAGAGTTCGTGTTCTCTAAAATGGAAGAATAAATTTTAGGAACATGGAGGTTAAGAGCAGGATACTTTTATTGGGGAAAAGAAAGCTTCTGTTGGAGACAAAGACAGAAGGGGTCCTAGGTGGGTTGCCAAGACTCTGTTGGACTATCCCACTGCCACCCCAGATCACATAGATAGAAAATGAAGATGTGGAATACTTTGGTACTTGGGTCTGTGTACTTTCTTGCTACACTATCAGGCTTTCAAGGGAGCTTCCTGTTAATCTCACAGGTGAAGCCATAAATTGGTGAATTAAAAATCATATGACCTATTTGCACCTCCAGGTTGGTGGAGGCACTCATAAGTATTTCATTTGTAATTCTAATTTTGAGTCAAATGTCAAAAGCAATTTCCTTGAAAAGACCATTTATGTTATTGTTTGGGGTTAAAGGGAGCTGTGAATTATTTGCTTAGTGCTTTCCTGGCTTTTCGTTTTCCATTACAAATGAATTTTCAGACATCCTGTATTTTCTTTTCCTTCTTGAATTTTTAGTTAGTCAAAAAGTATGTTGAAAGAGCTCCCTTTGCTTGCAAGCAGTAACTGTGACTTAAAATAGTACTTTGAAACCAAGAATGAGGTACTAACTTTCAGTTCTCGGTTGTCCAACATTTGGTTGTCAATCAAATATTCTTTCAAGCAGTCATTAGCCCCCATTTATTATTTTAATTTCTATTCATGTCACAGAAGAGAAACCTATGGAACTATCTGATGGTCATTTCATTTTGTGTGAGTTGAGATTTGGGAGGTCACTGGGATGAAATAAAACGTTGGCTGAAACCAAGGCAAACATTTGGCTGATCCTTGAAACAACTCTCTGACCAGAAAAGTTTACACTCTTTGTTTTCCTTAGGGAGTAGGGACTGAAAAAGCCATAGAAAATAGCTATTCTTGGAGATCTTGCTCCCAGGCAAAGGTCACAAGAGCAAGTGCCCAGGAAAGCTTAGCGGTCTCTTTTCTTAGCTAAAGCCAGAGCTACTTCCTACTAGAACTGTTTGGTCAGGTTTTAGAATTCTTCATGCAGAGTGAGAGAGGAGAAATCTGGGAAAAGAGGAAGGTGCTTGGAATGGTTCTTAGAATTTAATCCCACAATAGCTCCCAGTTTAAGACTTCTGAACTCTGTTGGCTTCCTGGAAGCGCTTTTTATGTTTTTGCCTGGTTATTCTTTTCGTATGTATGTTTCTACCAGGAAATATGGAGATGATTGAAGAACACTCTGCCCAGAAGTTTCTGCCTACTCGAAACAGATTCAGGTGGTTTGAGATTAAAAATATTTATATATTTTCTTAGAATTTAGAATAATATTTAATGTGCTCTACTCAATCATACTGAGAATATTATTGAAAGATATAGTGATTCTGAATAATTACATTTACACCTTTTCTTCAAAGCCTAGGATGTTTTAATTAGCATTTTTCATTGTCTTTGGCCTGGGTAAATCTAATGTTACAGAACAAGTTTATATTCTGTTTAGGAAAAACTGCAGTTCACTAAGATGCTATATTTACTATTCAATGAGTCATGCAGAAAGCTTGAGGTTCTTAAGTGGTGTGCAAAAAACAAGATAAAGGAAAAAAATCACGATCACAAAATATAACATTTCTAAATACCTAAAGTGGGACAAAAGTATCAATCATCTACATTCAAGATTTCTTGGACTAGAACTGCCATTTCCAAGTAGAAGATTACTGGAGAATAAACACTGATTTTCAAAGGTAGAAGAGCATGTTTTAGAGAATGAATTGTCTACTACTGAAAAACATCTCCCAAATATTAGGTGTAGATGGGTTATTCTTTTGAATTCAGTGTATAGCACAATACTCACACACACAAAAACGCATGTCATGTGGAGTCATTTTTTTTCGCTGAACTCCAAGTCCTAACCCTGATACCAAGTGTTTTAAGAAATGCTTGGATTATACTGTATATGTCCCCACTAGATATATATTGTAGGATTTATTTCATTTAATATATGCTCTTAATTTTTCATTCCCGGGACAAAATACCTAGCACCCACAAGTTAAAGAAGGAGAGTTTTACTTTAGCTTACAGGTTGTAGAGGTTTCAGTCTGTAGTTAGTTGCTCCAAGGCAGGGTGGCATGGCAAAGGGGCATGGCAGAAGGGGTTTGCTCTTGGCATGGCAGTAGAAGCTGCAGCAATCAAAAGAGGAGACGCACTATTCCCTCCAGGCTTCACCTCTCAATATCACACCCAGCTAAAACCACTCCAGTTTTTCACCCATGATCTAGTCACCTTCCAAAAGCCTTACCTATAAGTGCATGTGGCTGTGGGGGGCCATCTAGATACAAACCGTAACATACTGTACTGGATTGAAGTTTCCCTTGAGTCCCTCCCAAAGTGGGCAAGGTTTCCAAAAGATTTTTTTTTGTGTGTGGCAGCACAGGGGATGGGAGGCTTCTGAAGTGTCCTTATATGCCTGAAGGATGTTGAAAAAGAAGGCAAGTCACTGATGAAAATATCAGTTAGCCAAAGAAGTTAGAAGAATTGCAGATGAAACTACACTGCATGGTGTCTTGTAGGAAAGAGAGCTGGAAATGTGTGTATCAAAGTAGTAACCCATGTAAAAAAGATGTCAGGAATAGTTTAATGGACTTATAAGTAGTTGCCGAAACAATTAAATCATGATGGTAGAATAAATAAGGGTAGAAAAAAATTAATAGCCACCAGTGTGCTTTAGATGGGCAGTGCTGATGATTTAATGCTATGCAAGTTTTATTTAGCATTAAAGTAAAGGTGGTTTTTGCAGACAATTGCAAGTAAAAAGAAGTATCATTAGAGAGTAATGATTACTGTTAGTAGTTTCTTTTTCAAGTAGAAACACTGATCAGTTTTATGAAAGGAGAGAAGAAATTTGGGCTGACTGTACCAGAATTTTGTGACTTTACACTGTGAATTCGGGAAGTTAAAAAGCAACAGTAACAAAAAAGCTAGCATCACTAGCGTCTCGCCCCCCATTCCTGGAAATCCATGAAAAACCAGAGGACACAAGTTGCTCAGAAGAGATGAAAGGACTTTCCATAATCCAAATAGAAGGAACAGGAAGTGTGGGAGTAATTACTGAATTACGATTACCGAAAGATGAGCCTGACTGTAAGGGCGGGACCCTTGTTTGGAAAACTTCATGAGGGGAAATTTTTAAGTGGTTGCCAGTAGCTGCCCTTCAGGATGTGGAGTGCTTTGTAGAAACCATAAACTTGCTGGCTGACATGATCTGGAGAAACTCTATTCTCAGATTCATCTTGAACTGCCCGTACATATTGAAGCTGTTCTTTGCTCTACTTCAGGAAGGAGTTATGTAGGGTTCCTGGGTCCCTGACTATCCTTGATTCTGTAAATCTGGGTTCTGTAGGGAGAGGTGGTGGGGGGAGGGACCTGATAATGTGAATTCTGGAGTCCAATAAATGGAAGATTCATATAAGGAAGAGCATTATAAAGAGACATACCTATAGCTAGGAATATACTTTACCCTTTTGCCACACAGACCACATAACTATCATTTGAATCGCTACTGCACTAAGCAATTAAAGTAAGTGCTAAATTTAATCATTTTGCATTCATATACAGACCCATGGGGCCTCTGTAATACACTTCATCACAAAAAGAGTTCACAATTTTCTGCTTTGCAAAAGCATATGCTTCCTGCAAAGATTTGAGGATGGCTTTTCCTACTCAATTTCTAGACTGCTAAGCTCATTGTTCTGTATTTTCATGCTTCTCACTTTTAAAAGGGTAAGGCTGGCTCAGATTTTGCATCCTATAAGAAGATTGTTTTATTCATTTGAGAAATCATGATTACATTTTTATGGGATTAGAGGATGTGGAGAACTCATTTCCTCCAAACCCAACCCTTGCTAATTTAATTTCAGTGACTATAACCTGAGGTCATTTGATTATAAATAGATTTTTTAAAAAGTCCCAAATTTTAATCCAGGATTTTACTATTCTTGTGGGCAGTGGCTTCCTTTGGTGATCTCCCTAGATTCTGCCCTTCTGTATCACATATGAAGCTCATTGACATATTTGCACAATTGGAAAAGAATAATTTCCCTTCTCCCATCCCATATGAGGCTGATTTACACATTCACACAATTGTACCCAAGAAAAGAATAATTAATGACTCAGTATAAACCCATCGCCACTCCTGGAAAGTGTAATTCATGAATGCATCCTTTATTCAAAAATATTTAGTAGCATTTTAAAGGAAAAAGATCAGCAGATTATCAATGAAAGGATTCCTGCCACATTTTGTTTAAAACTCTGTTTCATTATTTCAGTCACACTTCAGTAGGCCAGCATAGAATAGCTTCTTCTTGGTCTTTAAAATGACTCTTCAGCTTCTGCATCATAGGGAATCAGTATGAATTATTCACAGATACCTGTGAGCATTAAGAAAAAAATTGCCTAATTCTTGAATAATATCATTATTGCTTTCTTAGTCATTCTTGTAGGAACCATATCTGTTCGTGCTTTCCCAGAAAGACTTTCCCAGTGTTCTCTCCACTCGCACCTTTTCAACCTCTGGTTTCCACCGAGATATCACTTTATTTAGGAGGGTTTAATTCTCCCCTTCGCATACCTGAGTCCTAGGTTAGCTGATCCTATCTCATCCTGTGGCATTCTGTGTTCTCCTCTCTCACACTGCCACACTGCTTTCTGATTCCTTTCTTATTAGTGTCCTTACTTTACAATTTACACGGAAGACAGTTCTCTTTTAAGTCCCATTCTAGGGCTTAAAAAGAATGGGCAACTTAAATATATTTTGGACAAATAATGGTAAACACTGAGAACATATATGTCTGATATTATTCTATTTTTACCTATATGAACTCATTTAAACTTTAAGATAATCTTATGAAGCATGTGCCATTAATATTTCCATTTTGTAAGTGGAAAAACTACAGCATGATGGGGCCTCATAATGTGCCAGATATGGCTTAGCTATTAAAAGGTGAAGCAGAGTCAGTCCCCTAAAGGAAAGGATGCAGGGTGACCAAAAAATAGCAGGTATGAACTGCATATTCAGTAAGACAGGCTGGGGTTATCCATGTACTGTAGACTATAATCGACATTTGAAAGTGTTGAAAGGGATGTTTGTATGAAATGCTTTATACATTCTATTTCATAAACTGGATGCTTAAATATATTGCATATATATGTGTATATATATATCACTTATATTGCTTTGAATTTGCTTTTTGTCATGAAAGAAAAAATTAACAAGCAAACTTGCAAACTGTTTCCTTCCCAATTCAGGCTCAAATCAGCAGTCATAAATCCTTAAGTGTTATGTTATTTTTGAGAACTGATGTGACATGTCCTAGATTTCAAATGTAGATACTGCAGAGAACTGAATTTTTGAATAAAAATCCCTATATAGGACACAAACATTAAGGAAGAAGGGGGAAGGGGGCCAAGCTATCCGATTAGAATTGGATCTGGAATACTGCCATCTAGTGATTTGAGTCAGCCATCTGCCCCCCCCGTACAACTCACAGAAGCATACTCATCAAAATAAATGATTTTTTGCTGTGGCTTCACTCCCTCTCTCAGATATCCTAGTAACAAATTGTTCCTGCAACATTTTAAGGCCACCCACCCATGCTTTCACCAATAATAAAAAAGGAGGACAGACGGGTAGGATTGGGAAAAGAAGGGAGGTGAACACCACAAGAGACATCAAAATAAAGCAGAAACACCTGACAACCATGCAGATGAGATGAAGTAAAGAGATCAAAAGCAGAACTAAAAATGACTGATAATAGGGGAAAAAATGGAACAACGGATGAAAAGAGAAGACAGGGCATGGAAAAGATGTTCCTTCTTTTTTTAAAGCAAGAAATAGAAGAAAATGTTGAACTGTTTATGGAATTGTGAAATCATTAAACATTAAAAAACAAAAGAAAACACTAATAAAGATAAAAAGGAATGATAGATGAAAGTGGATAAACTAAAATGTTTGGAAGAAATTTGTGATTTTATTGTTCTTATTTTTAAATAATTAGAACAGAAAGATTATTTTCTATTTAATATAGTTGGAAATATTCAATATTCTCATTTTCCTTGCCATTTTTTCGTATACATATATGCTTGATAGTTCTCTCTTCTTCCTTAAAGTGGTTTTAATTACCTTTGACTTCTTTGAGTTGTTTTTGAACTTGCATCTGGAATCATGTGAATGTGATGTATTTCAATCTAAAATTTTACTTTTTTTCTCACATCTTACAGAGATGCATTCCGGTGATTACTGATATACAAGATACCTCATAATTCAAACTAGGTTCCCCAAAATAGAAAACAATAACAGCAACAGCAATAGCAATAATTATACCTAGTATGTACCTTGATTTATATTTTAAAAAGCACTTTAAGGTTTATGATCTTCCTTTATTTCCTGAACAATGGTATTTGGAAGCTAGCACTGGTGTTACCAACCTCTTTGATAGACATAGCATTTTAGACCTGAAATGCAGAGGAACATCCATCAAAGTAGTCAGCAACTAAATACTTTGTCATCTAACTTTAAGCCTGGAGAATATCTTTTCATTAACAATGCTCATATTCTTTTTAAGGGAAGGAAAAACTACTTTGCTCTGCAGTGTGATAATGCACCATTAAGATGGTGTGTGCAGAATTGGGAAGGTAGCATCCCGGCCTCTCTTCTGGATGGAAATTCCTTCGAAGAGCGATCATTTGTTTTCCCCTAAGTGACCTCCTATGTACTTTTGAAAGCTTCCTGGCCCAGTTATGAAAGAGTATGTTGAGAAGCAACTTCTTTCATAGCCAGATTCTGTTCCGTGTTACTATTCTGAGATTTAACTTCCTGGTGATAAACATGGCTATATCTGTAAATATTTAAAGATCAGTCACTTAAATCTGTTGAATATTTCATTTGTGCAAAGCAGTACAGGGTATATAGAGATTCCTGACGTTATGGGACTTCCTCTTGTAAGTACTCTAGATCACTGGAATTGTACTTCGGAAGGACATTCACCCTTTCATCCATTCAATAAATAATGTCTTGGTATCAATTATGTATCAAATCCTGTGTACTAGGTTTGAGGATACGAGGTATATACCATTCTGTTCTTATAGAGCTTATAGCTTCAAAAAGTATGCCATGAATATTATCTTTGTTCTTGAATGACAGTAGCTACTCATAATTACCTACAAATAACTCCAACTATTTCTCAGACAAATCCTGTTTTTTCTAATTAAAATAGCTTATCACAATACCTTCATTTGCAACTTCTACATTTGAAATCTAACATATTTACTTCTGGTTTTCAAGAGTATATAGCTTGGCTTCTAGCAACTTTTCAGTCTAAACTAGAAAAACAAATGACTTAGTTAAATCACATTTACCCAAAAAGGGTAAAAACAATGTTATATAAATTGGTACCAAAGTGCCTGGTCATTTCAATTTGATTTTCGCAGATCTAATAGCTTTTAAAATCACAAGAATTTGTAGAATAGAAAACTGTTGAATAGATGGAGGTAAAAGAGAGAAGACAAAGAGAAAACTTAGAATAACTTTTCAGCAATTGGACGAGTGGTTAATGACCCACCTTGGTTAATAGCTGTGAAAAAAAAGAAAAAAAAGGAAATAGAGATCCTGGAGGTAAAAATATGTAGTAATTGGAATTAGTTATGAGAAACAAAGGAGAAAGGAAACATGACTATTTGGAAACAAAAAATTTTTTTTAGTGCCTGATACCGTTTCCACAAATTTAGTATATAGAAAGTTATTTGAGAATAAATTAAAAGTAAATAGAAATTACAGTGCTATGTGACCCAGTGATTTAAAAATAATATAAGTAAGGTGACATAATGTCCTGGTCAAATCTGAACGAGGGCTGAGACTGTGGGGCCAAAGACTCACTGAGAGAGTGTATGTAAGGATTAGGCTGAGAGCTTTGGGGGCTTTTGGCAGAAGAGCGAGGAGAAGTTGGCGGAAGAAGATCCAGAGGAGAGAAATGGAGGATAGAATGAGGTTTCTTCTTCGCTCTTGCTTTCGGGGCTAAGTTGATTTTTGATAGAAAGGAGGGAAAATAAAGCCCATCGCTCAAGGATGCAAAAGGAGGATAGAAAGGTGGGAAGAAACATCACTGCAGCCGGAAGGCCGGGTCAGCTGGCCCCGGAGGAGCATCTGATGCCTGAGAGCTTCGGGGAGCTTTCTCGGCAGCTGGAGGTTTTGATGGAATAGGAAACAGACGACATAAATCATTTTTATTTTTATAAATACTATTGCTATGTCTTTTGTCATCTTCATTTTGTACACTAAGCAGATGTTGAGGCCTGGAGACACCCAAGCTATAGATAAAGAGGACAAACTGTTAAATCAACACATAAAGTATCAGAATAAAGGTATTAAACATGAATTCCATGACCAATAGGACTAAGGCAAAACTTGACATACTTAAAAGATCACATTACACATGCCTGAAAACCTTATGCAATTATTTTATCAGTGCTCACAGTCATCCCCAAACTTAGGCATTAATGTTCCTTTTCAAGTTTTCATAGGAGGAAACAGAAGGCAGAGAAGAAAAGAAAGTTGCTCAAGGTCACTCAGAACTGAGGCTCAAATTCAAATCTATCATACCTTATGGGAAAGAAGTACAAGATAATGTTTTACTGCTCCTTCCCCACGATTATCATTACTGTTATTAAGATAGAGATATTACTCTCTCTGGGTCCTAATATACTAAATATTGAATCATTTGACTACACATCTTCATTTTGATTTTGTGGCTACCATACAATTTTATGAATATAATTTGTTTTATGTTGCACGTTCTCATATAGTCACACTCTTCTGTATGTTTTGGTATTTATATTTCTCTTTGAAAATTATTTGGCATACAGAATTTGAACTTATAAATACAGGAGTTGATTAACACCAGCCAGGACAAAATCATTCTTTTTCTAAGAATCCAGGTAATGCAATGAGAACCAAAGTACTTTCACCTCATGAAATCTTTGGGGAGATAAACAAATATCTTTATTTATTGACTTGCTTGTCTATTTGTCATTCTCTATGTTCCAGGTGCTATATGTCAATGGAGATATTGTGCTATAGGGAAACAGATATTTCCTTTGTCTTTAAGAACTACTGGACTACCAGGAAATATAGACATTGAAGAAATAATTTTTTAGGTAAGCCACTTCTACATTTGTGGGGTTTATCAACAACTTCAGGGTAGGACGCATTCATGGAATGGTTGATTTTATCTGATGCCAGGAATCAGAGTTTCCCCTTTGAAATTTCTCTGTGTTGTATTTTGAATATGAGTTCTTTCCTTAGAATACAATAGGTTCTTTTTTTTTTTTTGAGATGCTACCTCTTTACCTGGTGGAACAGTTATTTAAAAATGATGAGAAACTTGTCTAAAATAAATTTCTGGAACTAGAAGATAGAAAAAAGAAGAGACAGGGAGATGGAGAAGGAGAGACAGATAGATAGATATCGTCCTGATTTATTTAGAAAATAGCCTGATAGTTGGATAACTTAAAGGTGGGAGTGGGTGAGAGTACTGTAGAAGAAAAGACAGAAACCGTAACATCAATGTTTAGAAGGGGTTTAGAAGAGAAGGCACCAATGAAGTATTTGAAGTATTGGTCATGGTGAAATACTGAGGAAGCACATGAGAGACTTTCCTTCACGTTTCTGAAAAATGATGTTACTACTTCTTGATTGCTTGATTATAGGAAAGAAAAGATAGACCATGAAAAGTAACGATCCCCAATTTAAAATTGTCTCACCCACCATCTTTTTCCAAATAGTTTAAAAGCAATAGGCATTCCATAGAAACTTCATTTACACTTTCTCCGTATTGGTCTTTTCGGGGCTGGCATTATAATTGCTATTCTCCCTTGCTATTCTGGGCAGTGGCAGTAAGCTGCAGGTCCCAGACAGCACGTGGTCACAAAAGAAAACGAATGATCCCCCCCAGCGTGCTGTGTGGCTAGGCTAGGAGGCATGGTATGTTAGTTGTATTAAATTCATTTTCAACCTATGAGATTTCCAGTTTACAGTGGGTTTCTGGAGAAGAGACCCCATTATAAATTGAAAAGGATCTACACAGTTTTGACTTTAACTCTGAGGCCATTATTTTAGGTGACTGAATTTCTCTTCATTGTGGTTCTCCCTGGTGTCTAGCGGAGGACACAGCCAATGGTACAAACTTATGTCTGTTCTACATGACAATGACTCCTGAGTCATAACCAATTGAACCGCAGAAGGACATCTGACTCAAATTGATGCAATTATATTGGATCCTTCAGGATCTTGGAATTAGATTTTTGGAAACACTGGCTAGCTTGAATGAGTATCCTTGGGAACTAAAAGGCAATGGCTGTGCTGTATATACACAGAGAAACAAAGACAACAGAGCTGGAGGAGGGAAAGAAGGAGAAAGAAAGCTTTCCAGAAAAGAGACTGTGTGTGTGTGTGTGTGTGTGAGAGAGAGAGAGAGAGAGAATCTTTACCATTATAATTATCTCTTCAGTTCCATAGAGACTTAAGGGGGAAAAAATCAGTCTTCTGGATTCCTTCTCAGAATGGTCTCATTTTAATTTTGAGACAGGTCCTAGTGGTTCACTGAAGTGTTGTGAAGGCCCAAGGTAACTGAGAGACAAAACACTGTGCAAACAGCCCTAAAGAAGCATCTGATCCTTGAGGCTCTGCTTGGAAGGGTAGTTACAAGGGATGATGGGAACAGTAAAAGTGGATAAGATGATCAATCCCTCATTTTCCCAAGCTCAAACACTCAAGCAATCAAAGCATCACAAATAGAGAAGAGATCATAGGGTACCATCCCAACTTTAAAATAATTACCCAGGAAGGCAGAGAGAAGTAAATTATACCCATTTGCACCTGCAGCTAAGCCAGCATTATAGATTATAAACATAAGATTCAAAGGAGATGGTTATTAGCGTGAGGCAATCATTCCCAGCTATGGAGAAGACAGGGGTTGATTTACGCTATAGAGGCCACCTCAGCATTCCTAGTGGAAAGCGCAGCTTACTTCCACTGACTAGTTGGATAATTATGTGAAGTCAGCAGTCAGCTCCACCTCCACAGCAATTCCTTACTCTATAAAATGAATTCTTTGCATTACATTTATTAATTGGTGCAGAATATATGTGTTAAGCACAGAAGTAGGGGTGTTAAATAAATAAAAGATCTGGTTTTACTTCTCCTTGGAATTTAAAACCTGGGAGGAGAGATCTCAATGGAATTAAATGCAGACTTCTATAAAAACACTGACTCTTATGTCTCTGTGAACAAAGGGCTGTAGGAGGCACCTAAGCTGTGCACAGGTAAGGAGAAACTCTGCTGGGCCCATATTTGGATGAATAGGAGCTGCTGGGTGAACCAGCTAATGATGGAAATCTCCAGAGAGGGAAGGATCACACAAATCTTTGCTAATGTCTTTTCAAGCACTGATATTTTTCTTTGCTTCTGCTTTGTCGAGAAGAGGAGGGAATGAACAAACGTAGTGTAGGAGTATGGGTTTGAATTAATAAAGAGAAGTTAGAAGGAAGTAATTTTCTGGGCCTCTGCAAATCACTTAAATGTATTCAAAATGAACTACAGGACAGTAACATGGAAAAGCAGATAATTAAAACCTCCTTTGCCTCCTCTCTATTTGTTCACACAAGGTCTTTGAGATGCCGCAAAATGGTGTAATGAGATTCATGGGCTTTGTAGACAGTGTTCCCAAGCAGAGACAAGGTGTGGGGGCTGAAGCCAGACCATCTGCCAATACCTCTGCTTCATAGGTGTAAGATCCTGAAAATTAGTAAATGTTTTTGGGCCTTGGACCCACTGTTTGTGAAATGGAACTGACAGTAGCTGCTTCCTGTTTAGAGATTTAAATGTTAAACATGCAAGATGCTTAGTACCAGCCTGGCATATACGAACACTGCAGTGTTAACTATTCTTACCTGCTCTCCTTGGAGTGTCTATCAGCAAAGGTGAGTAGTGCTGATAAATCTCTTTGCTCATGCAGGTTACTTGAGAATTCTTCCCTGTCTATGGCCTCCAGGGAGGATGGCTTAGAATCTCTTTATTTAACCATGATACAAAAATATGTTCAATAAGACCCTATTGCAGGCACCACGAACAGTCTGACTAGAGAAATAAGCCATGCAGTACAGTAATTCTGACATAATGCTGTGCATTTTAAATATCAACTGAATGTTTAGGAACCCAGAGGGTTCCTAACTGAACCTTCAGGCTGCTCGTTGCCTGAATCTTCCAGGGATCCCTGCGGGATGGCACTAGAAGTGTACCATGACAGATACCATATCGCTTCAAGGATTGGAATCAAGCTTTGGATCCGCTGGTTTGTGCAACCCCTTTTCATTCACAAGCCTTTCTTTCTTCTTTCTCCTCCTGCTTTTAGAGGAAAATCTCAGCCAGCAACCCTAGGAATCTGTGGCAGAACCAAAGGTGGAAAAGTGCCACACGCTGTTAGCCACCAGCAGAAAAGATATTTTTAACAATCACAGTTTTCTTGTGAAAAGAAACAATAGGCTTTTCTAAAACAAATTCTGGTTAGAAACTGTCCTTGCTTTGCGACTTTGATGTCATACGGGCAAATCGGTGCTTAGAAATGGTTATTTGCCTGTCTCCCTCGGGGCTGCGCGGATACTTCTCCTTAGAATGACTTAACTCCTTAGGGTAGTGCTCACCTTCCAATGTCGGTGACTGATTTTCAAAAACGGGGAAGACGCTGTTTGTACGCTCACTCCCTGTCTCTGGACTGCACTGCAGGCGCAACCGGTGTGGGGAAACAGTATCCTGGATCACACCGAAGGAACTTCACACAGATGGAACTTCAGAGGGAGGAGCTGCCAGCTACTTCCCTGCCAACTTGTTAGTGCTGGACACGTTATCCTCTTGTTTTGCCAGTTTAGAGGATCAGTCGTAAAGATTCTCTGTAGGCTCAGCAACATAATTATTATCTATGGTCTCTGCATTAACTGTGAGAAAACATCATGGTCTGAATCTGCCTCATTTTAAATGCCAAGCTGTGCCTACATTCAGCCCACAAAGGAACCTGGAAACTCAATAGACCCTTGGCCTCGCTCCTGCTGTCACCCTGGTGGATGTTAAACTCACTATGGTGAAGGTGCCACGCTGTCCCTGTGTTTTCTTCTTTACCCAGTCCCTTCCAATACCAGTGCTCTTGCAATTGATAATTATTAAAAAGGTAAAAATCGATGTCACATTCAGTCCTGGTACTCAGTCCAGAAGTGCCAAGGCCCTGCAAATTTGGAAAACAAACTCCTTAACAGATGGGCTACATAAAGTTTACAACATGTGCCGTGTGGGAGGTAGTGTGGCTCTGGGCGGAAAACAAGACTGGAAATTTGGGAGCTTCGCGATTTTGAATTTGCTCTTGTGTTTTGCTTGTAGGCAGATCGCAGAAGCCTGTATCTTTCGTTCTTCTCAGATGACCAGATCTGCTAACCTTATAAGTGAGTGAATAATAAGAAACCGGGCAATCTTTTTTCTTAACATGAAATAGAATCTAAATGCTAATTGCTACCATTAGGATGATGTATAACTGGTATCTATGCATTAATAAAATATAGCTGCAGGCTCTAAAAAACTCCAAAATGTAATGCTGAGTCTAAAAGGCAGTTCTCTTTCACTGAGCACAGGTATATAAACAATGACCTGTAGTCACTGCTGGACAAGATGTTGCTGGCCTTAGATAAACCGTTGAAAAATGATTGGATCTGTGTGTTATGATATGAATTTGACAGTAGTTTAATAACACACAGTTCTCAAATGTGGATGATCATCAGTATTACCTGGGGGATCTATTTGAAATATTCCGAAGACCCACCACAGGCAGGGTGATTGGAGATCTCTGAAACACAGGTAAGAAATCTGGATTTTGAAAAGCTTCCAGTAGGGATTTCTGACCAGTCAGTAATACTTGGGTTCTATCACATTCCTAAGAATATATGAATAGATATCAAAATTTTTGATTAAATTTTATTTCACTGAAATTCCAAAACCAAGAAAGAAATACAGGCTATCCTTATTTAAATATCCTTATTTAAAAGGAAAGAGGATTGGCTTAGCATTGGGTGGGAGGGAGAAAAAAGAATGTCTTAGCTACTTACTCATTGCTGAAATGTAATGCCTGATACCCATAGCTTCAAGGAGGAGAGGTTGATTTTAGCTCACAATTTTAGAGCTTCCATTCCACAGTTGGCTGACTCCAAGGCGGAGTGGTATGGAAGAAGGCATGGCCAAAGAGGGACAGCTCATGGCATGGCAGTGGGAAGCACAGAGAAATCAAGCGAGGAGAGGGATATATACCCTTCCAAGTCGCACCTCCAGTGACCCATCTCTTCCCACTAGGAATCACCTCCCAACATCACACTCCATTATAAACCCATCACTGAACTAATCCAATATCACACATCCATAATCCAGTTCCATCCTAAGAGCCTGACCTATACATGCATGAGGCTTTGGTGGGTCATCTAGATATAAACCATAACAAGGACTGTGAAGAGGAGGAGTCTGATTCAGCCAGCAGGGGAAGTAAAACACGTCATTAAGAACACTGGGCATCCTGAAGGAGAAGGTAGAGAGAGAAATGGAGCAGTGCAAATATATAAAGGTCTCTGCAGTGTCCGCATATGTGTGTCACATCCTTTGCATAAATCCCTACGTTTTCCTCTCACTTTTATACTGCCTTTGATTACCAATTCATTTTTCAATCTGAGTTCAGAGTACACTGGAAAATTCAAAATGAATCATGACTCTGGCCTGTCTGAACTGGTAATGCATCTATAATTCACAGGATCAAGTAAGCAGATACTCATCGTCCTGGAAAGGCTGGTTTCAGCAGGTCTCTCCAGCAAATATCTGCTCTCCTCTTCTAACTGCTTATGGTTTGGTAGGTGTACTTACATTTTGTTATTATTGGGGCACAGGAATTCCTTTCCACCAGGAGGCTTCACACACATGCTTTTTCCTGGAAAAAAATCTCCCCGGGTTATACCAGCTCTCTCCTACCGTAGTTCTCCTCCAAAATTTGTGGGCATTCTTTACATCATACATGGCATATTATTACTCAAGGAGGGACTTCTCTGATTATCTAGTTTAAATTAGGGTGGCTTATTATACTGACATGGTATCCTGAATTTTCTTGATAGCTTAATTATAACTTGTGATTTTATATAAATTGCACAGTGAAAGTGAACTTTGTCCAGGCAATCTACTTTGTTTATTCCTATGCATAGGGTGTCTCCCCCCAAGTCCCAGGCTCTGGATCATGGGTGTTCAACCTTTTGGCTTGTTAGGGACTCACTGAGTAAAGAGAAATTACCTTGGAAGGCCAATAAAATATTTAATCTAGTTAATGCACATCACTGACCAAACTCCCTTCATTTTTACATTTTAACTTATTAAATTAGTTTCTAAAATAAGCTCAAGTTTACTAATGAAATAAGAAAACTTAATATGTCTGCTTAACAGTAACAAGGGCCTGTCCTCCCGGCAGGCACACACATGCAGGCACAGTGAAATACTGTCGTGGGCAAGTGCTGCCTTTTACTCACCAAGATGCACAGACGCGAGCACCGTGTACTGTGGGCTGGTTTCCATTCCACTCACTGTGTACCGGGGGTGGCGGCGGGTGCTGCTCCACCCTCCTGTTGCTACCTGTGCAGTCCACGATTAAGTGCCTCCCACTTCCCAGCATCACTAAAAACCACTATAATGTTAAAAGTTTAAGATATCACGGGGACAGGGCTGCCATATGTGCTCAATAAATACTTGTTGAAAAATATATGAGGGCATCATGAGTGTCCTGAGACCCAGGAAATTAGGATAAAGAAAGATGATTTTTTTTCTTAAGTCCTCCATTGTGTTGTTTATACTTTGTCACATATAGTATCTCATGATTTTGTCCTAAATGCTTTAGAAGTCACAACTGGATGGCTAGACATGATGAGCAAAGATGAACACTTGGTAGAGGGACTTGAATTCTGTAATGGAGACACAACAAAAAGGTCTAACTAAATTTGGTTCCTAGATTTAGACAAAAAGAATCTTGAAGTATGTGCTTAAAGTGAGCATTCAACTAAATGGGATTTCAAACGTGGAACGTAGTAAAAACTAAAGTTTCTAACTTAGGATGCAAACCGATTTCCTTTCTATTCTGTTAATCATGACGGTGGGGTGGTAGTTTGTGGGGGCCAAGCATTTCTCTGCTTCAGTCCTCTTGATGACATTTGTTTTTTAAAAAATTTTTTTTATTTAAAAGGAAAAAAAAGGATAGAAATATTGCAGAATTTCAAGAAAAGAAGATAAACAGTAAGAAATCACTAGTTGATAAATTACATATTATTCTTTTAGAAATAGTTTCTCAAGTTACAAAATTACGGCACACAAAGTGGACACTCAAGCAGTGAGAGTGCAAACAGATTTGTTCAACAATCCAACAAGAACCTAGAAATATGGTTATCAATCCTACACCCCTAAACATACATGATGCTATATATTTTATAGCACTTCCTATTTCCTCTTTTTTACAATAGCTATTATACATTTTAAAAATTCTATTTAAAGAGAAGAAAAAAGCAAAACAAAAAAGGGTAGCAACAATACAGAATTCTAAAAGAAAGAAAGAAAAAGAAAGAAAAAAAAGGAAAATGAGAAAAAAACACACCAAGAAATCACTAGTTTATAAATTACATATTGTCATCTTGGATGTAGTTGTTCAAGTTACAAAGTTAAAGGGTACATTGTAGACATTCAAACAGTCAAACTACAAACAGTTCTGCTCAAAGATCCAAAAAAGATTCAGCAATATGGTCATCTATTTTACACACTCAAACATACATGCAGTTATATCCTTTAGAGCACTTTCTTTTCTTCTCTTTTTTACAATAGCAATTACACGTTTTGGTTTTATTATACTTGTAGTTCTTATTTACTTTTTACACTACAGATACAATGTGATATTTATAAATGTGATTCTTACTTATTTCACTAATGAGGATAGTCTCAAGTTGTCTCCATTTACCTATGAAGACCTCAAGATCATCCTGTTTTACAGCTGAGTAATATTCCATTGTATAAAAATGCCACATCTTTTTCATCTTGATGAAATTTGAATTGAATCTTGATCTGAGATGGCTGGATCCCTTTCTTCCTTCCTGGGCTTTATAGTTTCAACTTTAAAATCCCAGGCAGCTAGAAGTGTGTGGTAGATTGTTGAGACGTGGACATGAGGTCTTGAAATTTAGACTAACTATATTGCTATCTCACGTGTGCATAGGGAGGCAAGGCAGGCAGGGAAGGTACAAAAAGAAGAGTGGAGAATATGTAGGAGGAATAGATGGAAATAAGAGAGGAGAGGAAGGGAGGAGAGAGAGAACTGACTGACAGAGATTTTATGATTTTCCAGGCTCTGCTTTCAGTTCCTTATGAGATATAGCTCACCTCCTGCATTTCAGCTTCAGGAAATGTGTGTCTCTTATTTCTCTTATAGGAAGCCTGAAAGAAGACAGATGAAAAAGCTGAGTAAGAAAATTTACAAAGCAGAAAAATGATGAGCCAAACTGTAGAAGAAAGTATAGAGTACGTAAAGACATAGTCTTCAAGTTTTCTTATTTTGTGACCCCATTTTTGAATATTGAAAAGGCAAAATAGTTACTGATAGAAATCTGGTGACTTAAACTATCAGTTAGAGAAAAATAAAAATTCAAGTACATTGTAATATGTGAGTTATGTCCAGTAGGAAGTGGAATGGGCAAAGCAATGGAATTGAAGCCATAGCTGGCATCTGGCTGGTGGTCTTTGCTTTGCCACTGACTATGTGATAGATAATATATAAAATTTCATGGTTTCTTGACTTCTCTAGGGCTCGGATGCTGTAGGACCCAAGTGTTGAGATCGATGGGTCCATCTACCTCAAAACAAAAGTAATGTTAGCTAGAAAGCCCTGGCATTCTCTTGCAGTTTCTACTTTCTCTACTTTCTGTTGAAATTTTCTATTACTAGTTTGGTCGCTATGATTTTATATCTTACATTAGGAGCCATGATGCCTAGATGCATAACTCATGGTCCCAGTCCTTTAATGTATCACAGAAAGAAATAAATAGTAAGTGACAGATTTAGTGGAAGAGCATACATGGGAGTGGGTGAGACCTCGTTAGTGCTAGGAGACAGAGCAGTAGGAAACACACAAGCAAAAATAGTCTGGCCCATGCTGGCCTCTAAGACAAATACATGCTGAACAATCTTTGTCTCATATTCTTTACTTTGCATTCACATTTTTGAAAGTTTCCACTTATACGTTGTATTCTTTTCCCATCCTGGCTACAGCATGAAGTTAGAGAAAAGTTCTCAGCCTTTGGGCTTCCAAAAGGGTTGAGTGGATTATATCTGGATTTACCATCTTTAAAAGCAATGGAAGGCAGAGCTAATTCTCCAAAAGATGAGCCAAGGATGCTAGCTCTCAGCACAGTGTATAAATGCCCCCTAAAAGAAAATGCTATATGAAATAATAAAGCTGGTTTTCATGTCATTATATGGTCAAGAAATCCATACCACAAAAATGCAGAAAGTAGCTTCCCATGAACTAACAACCTATATTAGATGAGCCTGTTTGAATTCAACCTCAAATTCCTTTCCTTGGAATTATAGGTGTGGCATGGAATAAGTCTAAATGAGAAGAAACAGGCAAAAGCAACAATTAAGTCAAACCTCTCTACAAACTTTATTCCCTAAAAACATTAAAATATTTTGCTTTAGCAACTAGAAAATTTTATTGAGCCCTTAATCATATACACATACACACACGGGGTGGGGGGGGAGAAATCACTGCACATACAGCATTGACCAAAAAAAGCAATCAAACTGATAACACATCGCTCCTATCTTAATAAAGTAAACAGTGAACTCAAGCACATTGGGAAGCATTTGTTTTCATTCTATTTTGCAGAGAGAAGGCATCAAGATTATACTCAGCTCATTACAGAGGAATCTCTCTTGTCTTTGATAATTACAATTTCAAGGTATGTGAAATTTTTTTTCCAATATAGTGTCTCTCTCTTTGTGTATCCATGCATTTAAAAAGCAATTAAATAGCTTAATAACAACTGAAAAAAGAGAGCATTATTATCTTATAAGACATTCCTGGTTACTTCTCCTGGTCATATTAATGTACCACCAGACACATGATTATAAATTCCTGCTGCATCATAGAAAATGGCATTTATATGAGGCCCTACACCACACGCTGGTATGTTCCAGACGCAGCTGCTAAGGAAGAACTCCCTAACTGCCTCATGCTAGTACCTAAGCCAGTCTGTAAAGACTCCTTTGCTCACCAGTCAGCAGCACGCCTCGGGAAGCAGGCAGTGGCCAGTGCTCTGACAGCACAAAAGATGTGTCCTCTATGCAGGTGTAGAATTGCAGGTCTCTGACACACTCGGCATGCACACATTATTCTTAGATCTTTGCTCTACTCTGGGTCTTCCATTGCTTGAAGTTGACCAGGATTCTTTCTGCTCAATATCAGAGAAAGTACCAGTGAATGAACACAGCCTTATGGAAATGCAGATATGTGACAGAATAACTATATCTGCAGAGAGCTGTTTTCTGAAGGGATGTGATGCTTAATCCAAAGTGTGAATATTCAGCATAAAGTGGGTATTATTCCTGATTCTTTATTTATTGGGTCTTTCATTTTTATTCTTCACGACTAAAAACATTTTTTAAAGTATAAAATTGACTGTCTTCTATGTTTACGGATTATTTAATCATCTGGAAGATGTTTCAAGAAGAAATTCCAGAAGCCATATAATGCAATCCAAAGCAGAGAATGCATTGGGGAAATATGTCCAAGGAACACATTTACATTTGGAGAAAGGACCTCATATTTTTTAAACATTTGGAGATCATATGAGTAACTACTCAAATGAACTGACCAGAGAATCTATTGTGCAGTTTATTTGAAACAGAATCATCATCTTTGTTTCTACGTCTTCTTAAAATCAGCACTCTAAAAGAATCATTGCTTCCGTATTTATCCAAATCTATTTATTAAATTTTTATTTAACTTATGAAGTCTTCATTCCTCATTCAAATGAAAAATCTTAAATCTAGAAGGTCATTAAGAAAAAAATTAAACTCCATCTCTCTATCAAAAAAGGTCATCATATTTCACCAATTCTGCCTCATTGGAGTTTTTCTCTTTCTCCATCTGTCAGTTTACTACTCTAATTTGGGTCCCACACAAGAAACATGTATCCCTTAGTGACAAAGCTTAATTCTTTTCTAGCTGGTTATGGAAAAATGACTCCCTTGTTATAGGCAATAAAAGATGAAGAAGCAATGATGGGAGAATTTGGATGTAAGAAGCAATAAATCAACAACCGGCACACGTCCTGTCCTTTTCTCAATGCAGAATGCCCTTCTCTGGTGACCTGGTTCCACCGTTACTTCCTGCATGAAGTCGTTCCCAGTATCTCATCCTGAGCCCAAGAAAAATTAAACACATTTTTGAAACACTGTTCATATCATTGATGCTGACATTCTGATACATTCCCTCAAATTAACTAGTGACTTTGAAAGCATTATATTACATGTGCTTTAATTGTATGTATTAACTACACAGGTGTGAAAATGAATTCTGAAGATGGGAAGTCAATGAACACAGAAGCCTACCTCAGTTTTGAGAAATTATCCTTGTAACATTGGGAAACTCACTGAACTGGTACTTGTCTCAGTGTTATTATTCATAATAGAAGGAATTAAACTAGGGGAAGTTCCATTCTAATGCTTTCACTGTAAGGATTTTGGGGCTCAAGCCAAACTTACAGTGGTTTCTGTCAATACAGGAATGCCAGTCTCAGTCAGGCTGCAGAATAAGGAAACCAGAGGTAAGACAGTGCCTCAAACACGGTAACAGCACGGGATTGCAGTATCTGGCGTTATTGGTGCCCTTGTTCTGGTGAGGGCAGCAGGATTTTCCTTTGGTGAACCACCAGCCCTCCATCTTGGCACAGCTTCTTCAGGAGGAGATGACATGACTGGGTTCAAGGGATGACTAGTCTGGAAAATGAGAGTAGCACATCCTTTTTGGTCACCGTAATTGTTTTGGACCATGGGGCACTCAAACTAGGTTGTGGTTGGAGGAGCTGAAAAAAAAGACAGCTATTTCTGAGAGTAACCTGGACAGGTATTACGCTGGACTAACTTATCTTGCTGGTGGAGAGTCAGCTGTGTGGAAAGCTGAGCTGTAAAAGAGGTATATTGTTCAAAGAGATTGGTCCATTTGTTTCTGAGTCTGGTCAGAGTGAGATCTCAAAGTTTCCAAGTACGTGCCTTCTACCCCTCTATTCCCTGCAACTCATCTGGAATAATCTTTGCAACCAAAAAGACCAAGGGCTCAACACATGTTTCCTCCACATCACATCTCATTGAAAGCTGATAAAACAAAACTAAGACATAGGCATCTAGTCTAAGTGAGGCAAAGGAAGAGTTCATTAAAATAAAGTGCTGAATTATGGGCTGGGCAGATAAGAAGCACAGCAAGGATGTTGCTGTGGATAGTAGTTATGCCTCTGGGGAAGTGAGTTACCACATTGTATGTTCCACCACCACACAAGGAAGCAGTAACCTCTAATGGGAAAGTGATTTAAGCATTCTTAGAGGTATGTAAGAGGAATAAAGGCTCCGAAGGTATGTTTTTATTCCAATGAAATAACCGTGCTGCAGTGTTGTGCATCTGGATTCTCTTCCCTATTTTGACTTCCAGCTATGTACAGAGTTTTTAATTCAGTGTGGTTTATTGCCCTTTCTCTTCACTGCTTCCCACACTGTAAGGAAAGTCATAAATCTCTTTAGGAGGTATTAATTTTGTTCATTTCTTCTTTCTCTAAGGCATGACACTTTGCTCTTTTACCCTACTCTTAAGTTTGGAACATCTTTCAGAAGCGTGCAAGCTAATGTGTCTGTTTTGTTCTAAACAACTGAGTGTCTTTTATGTGTGCCTCAGATTGTTACTATTAAAGTTTTCAAACCCTTTCCTCTAAATTCTGGTGGATATATAAAGTCAGTGCTTCATCTGATATTTTGTTCTGGAGACCAATTACAATATGATCTGGATCTGAGATTGCATAGCACACATCAGCTATTTATTGTTGTATACAAATAATTTTTAAAAATTCAGTCCACTAAGATGAGCAGAATACTTGATAATAATGATAAGCTTCTGCAACAAACACGAGCAACAATTTTATGGAACTCCTGCATGGGAATTACAGATGGAAAGATGTGTGTAACAGCAGGAAGATGAGCTAAAACTCCTCACTGATCTGAGCACAATAGGTAGTTACCATATTGGTTACAGATCTATTATGCTATCTGGCTAGTTTTGAATTTTTCTACATATGTACAAAAGCTATCAGACAGGGGCCACATCATGGGAAGTGACAGATTAACAAAGCAAAATCCATTTTTCAGCATCTTATTTATAAAAGAAACAAATTAAGCATTTCTTTTTTTTAAGACAGGAGGATGAGATCAGGGAAGAAGAGGATGGAAACTAATGGTCCAAGGCCAAAGTCTAAATGTTGTCTAATCCTTTAACCAGTACTTTCCAACATTACAATGATCCTCAGGAAGAAACACACTCACTTTGTAGTCTCATTTCTACAAAGTGTCATAAAGTAGTAATTTTCCCTTTGTTCTCTTCCATTCATTTCTGTTCCCTTCTTTTTTTGTTATCTTTCATTGAGAACAAGTATTGCTTTGGGGAGGCCTGGGTTGAAGAAGTTCCTACCATAGCCAGTTTATTGTGGAAATAGGACCTAATAGTAGTGTATCTTGTTTGTTGTTGTTGTTTTTTTTATTTTAAAAAGCAAAACAGAAAAAAGAATAGAAATGATAGAGTTTCAAAAAATAGTAAGAAATCAACACTAGTTAATATATTGCATATTGTTATCTTAGAAGTAGTTGTTCAGGTTACAAAATCTAGGCTAAAAGTGGTTAAACAATCAAACAATGACAGCATAAACTGTTCTTTTTGGTGAACTAGTGGAAATTAATAATATAGTTATCTATTTTTTATATATAAGCATACATACATTTATATCTAGCTCTCTACATATTTGTAATCTGTTTTTTTCTTCCTTTTCTCCTTTCCCTATCCCAGTGTCTTTTTCCTTTTGAGCACTGTCTTTCTCTTTCATTATTACAACACTAGTGTACATTTCAGATCTTATTACTCTTTCAGTTTTTTATTTTTATTATTTTTTATACTAGGGAGGTAATATGACATTTATAAATGTGAATGAATTTGATGTATTTCACTTATGAATATGGTCACAAGTTGTCTCTATTTACCTATAAAAGCCTCAAGATTATCCTTTTTATAGCTGAGTGATATTCCATTGTATAAAAATACCACAACTTTTTAAACCACTCTGCGATTGATGGGCGTTTGGGTTGTTTCCAAGATTTAGCTATTACAAATTGTGTTGCTATAAATATGGGTGCACAGATAACACGATGACATTTTTTTTTTTCTGGGAAAATACCCAGGAGGGGAATAGCTGGATTGAATGGAACGTCCAATCCTAGTTTTCTCAGAAATCTCCATACTGATTTCCACAGTGGCGGCACCAGTCTACACTCCCACCTGCAGTGGAGCAGTGTTCCTTTTCCCCACAGCCCTGTCAACATTTGTAATCAGTTGATTTCTTGATGGCAGCCATTCCTTTCAGAGTGAGATGAAATCTCCGTGCTATTTTAATTTGCATTTCTTGAATGACCAGTGAGGTGCAACATTTCTTCATGTATTTATTTGCCATTTGTATTTCTTCATCTGAGAAGTGTGTGCATCTCAGATGCCCATTTTTAACATTCCAAAAATTCATTTGTTGGTTTGTTTAGTACTGAGGATTGAACCAAAGCCTGCATGCTCACTATATCCCTGAGCTTTTTAAATAATTTTATATTTTGAGACAGGGTCTTGTTAAGCTGCCCAAGAAAAATTTGAACTTTTTTTTCTGCCTCAGCTTACCAAAGTACTGTGATTACAGGCATGAACCACTGTGCTTTGCCAGACCTTAATTTTTAAGAAATTCTGGAAAAATTGATTTCTTTTTAATGTGACTCTTCCAATTGTAAAAGGTACTGTGCAGGTCCAACAAAATAGGTCTATGTGTTCCACTTGGCCATTTTATGACTCCTTACCTAAGTATTTCTCATTCTCACAAGGAGAGCACTTATGTTAAATCAAATATTTTAGAGACAACATGGAAAAATATTGCTTATTTATTATGCCTTTAAGATCATGCATAAAATGCCGTGTTTCTCTGTGGCATCGGTGTAAGTCATTTTTTAAAAAAGATGTTGCATTCAATTAGGTAGATGCAAGGTTTTCCTAAATTTCTCATGAGGCAGCATTTTTAAAATGGAAACACTGCCCTTGGCATCACTGATGATATATTTATTGGGTTAAGTTTATTTCTTGCTCACATTAATGCTCTACTTAGGCCAAATGTATTTTGCTCCACATTCTCTGCATTCCAGGACCTAAGCTCAGAGAGTTCCTTGAACAGGGCCATGCTCATACCATGGGGGGAAAGAAAGGATGGTTAAACAGAGCAATTTGCATTAAAAAAGCCACTGCTCAGAAGGACACACATCACTTTCCCTCACATTTCATTATCGAAAGGCTACCGTCCAAGTTTGATGTCATTACAGAGGATTCTTAAGACTATAATAGGAATGGATCTTTAAGGAGAAACTGTAAAAGAGAAACAATTATTTGTGCAATAATTCAATTTACTACAGTCCTCCTGTATGATGCTGGTTGCCATGACAGAGAAAAGAGAGCTTTTGCCATCACAAATAAATGCTTACCCTGAAGTGGCACTTTACTTCCAATCTCTATTTACTAGCTAGAAATCCAATGCCCTGGTCCAAGTATAAGGAGCTCTGAAAGTACACTATTCTGGCCTGGAAGTGGTCAAGAATGTGAAGCATTTGGGAGCTGGTACTAATTAAATAGATAGAATGTTCTTGGTATTGGCAAGCTGCTTTCCTGGTTGCCCAAGTGGATATTTCAAGCTTCAAATGATTGAGCTAAAATTCATATATATGGGCAAAGAGTTTTCAGAGCAGAAGTCAGAAGGCAGACTGTTATGTTAGAACTGAATATCCTCTCTGCAATGAAACCAGACTATCTTTAACACTAGAAAACCTGAATCAAACCTGGTAGGCTGTGAAGTGTAAAACAAAAAAGTGGGGTACTTTGTTTAAAAAGCTGAGATGTTCTTTCCTTCCTGGTCTTTCCCTTGATTGGTCACAATGTATTTTGTCTGCTATAATGTCACACTTTCTATGGCACAAAGATTCTTAAACGGCTCCTGTACCCCACAGGGCAAAGAATGGCAGCAGATGTTAGAATGGAATGTGAGGGTAGATCTTTGAGGCCTTTCTGTAAAGAGATGGAAGGAGGCAGGCAATGCTGTGTGCATATCAAGGCTCTGGGCACATCGTACAGCTTCATTTTCCCAGTGGAGGTCACTTAAGAAAATTAGTTTTGAGAATTTCAAAATTGTGACCACGGAGTATTAGATGTCAATTATATAGATTCCTTTGGGTTCTGGGTTCTGTGGGTTTGCACTGGTTGCATATCCATGAAGTTGGCTGAGGCTGGAAGACTCAGAAAAAGTCAAGGGTACTTAATATCCTACTCAGATCAGGAGGCCCTTCACGTGTGGCTTGCGGTTTCCTAAAATGATGTCTCATTTCTAAACTTGAAGATAGAGTGTGCAGTGTGAAAATCTCATGCTTCTGGCACTGTTGAACCTCACATTAGTTCCAGTGTGAGGCACCGTGTAGATTTTCAGCTTTGAGGAGAAGTGAGCTGATTCATAATCTCAGTAATGACATTGGACGTGAGCCTCAGGTAACTCCATCTCTGAGCATCAGTGTCTTCATGTATAACATGTGGGCCAAAGACAGCTATCTTGAGCTCCTTTGACTGGTGAAACAAAGTACCCCAACCTGCTCTTACAACAGAAGCGGATTTCTGCCTTAGAGGTGGAAATCCAAGATCAAGGTGAAATGCAGTTAATTCTGAGACCTCTTCTCTTGGTTTGCTGGTGGCCTCCATCTAACTATGTGTTCACTCGGTGAAGAGACAGGGGCAGTGGTACATTTCTCATAGCAAGTCTTCAACATATGAATTTTGGTGAAGCCAAAACATTCAGTCCAAACAATCCAAACAATAACCATGAGCTGTTCTTTTCTTAGTAACTGGTCCAGAGATTATATTTTAATTAGTCCAAAATTCAGGCAAGAGGTACTTTATGGATAAGAAATGGTGACTAATTTGCCTGGCATTCAGCATAATGACTGAATGATCAATGGACTTTTCCTTTAAAAGAAAGCAGACAGCAAGAGAGAATTTTTCCATACCATATTTTCCATTCTGACAAGTAGTGGTCTTCACTCTTCTTTTTGTAATTTAGTATTGACATAAACAACATAATATTTATGAATATATCTGAATTGTAAAGACTCGCATTAGGGCAGACACTCTGAAACCCAGAACTCAATGTAAGAACCAGCACATTGCCTTACAGTTAAATATACCGCTGAATGTCCTGTTTTTACATATTCTGTCTCTGGATTTCTCCTGCCAGTAAACACTACTTTGAATTTTGTGTACCATTTTCTTTAGAATTTTCATAGCTAAAATGTGATAATATTATAGTATTATGATAATATACTAGAACATAAGCTGACTATATGGTGCCAAGCAATAGATGTATTGGTTATCTATTGCCTCATAGAAAATGACCCCCAAAGCCAGTAGTTTAAAAGCGGAAACCTTTATTTTCTCTGTTTTTGTGGGTCAAAAATCGGAACAAATATATGAGTATCTTTAGGCTGCCATAACAAACTGCTACACACTGGGTTACTTTAAAAAGCAATAGAAATTAGTTTTCTTACTGTTCTGAAGTCATTAGTGTGATTATTAACTTTATCCTCACATTTATAAATGTATCAAAACTAACAAAATTTAAGGTTACTTTATAATTCCATTTGTCCACAGAATTTATTGTATCAATGATCTCTACTAAAAGATATGAACCACACAGAATAGTTATCTTTTTGGTGATTTTGATAACATTTTTAATATGTTTAAAATAATTTATTTCTGTTTGTTTTCTATTACTGGAATTTACCTTTTTAAAAATATTATTTTGGAATATGCCAATCCCTCTGAGGTTCAAGGATAAAAGTATGGAGTAAAAAATATGAAGAAGAATTTTAAAAATTTCTGACTCCTATTTGGCCCACCCTTAGAATTGTTCTATTTTTAATTTTCTTTAATAGGATATCCTTTTATACGTCTTTGCAAATATAAGCATGTGCATACATGTGCAGATGTATACACACACACATGCACACACACGCACACACACACACACAACAGATAGTAAGGTAGCTTACTATCTATTGTGTTAGGCCCCTACCACTGCTGTTTTCAATTAATACCATGTGAGGATAATATTTTATTAGGGAATAAAGATTATTATGTGTATGTAATAGAGACTATTCAATGAGTTCCTTATGGATAGATACTTGTATTCTCTTTTGATATTATATATAATGCTGTGATTAAAAATTTGACGTAAAAGGTTTTTCTTTCTTTTACTGGTGCAGCAATTTGGATTATTACTTAGAAATATGATTTTTGGAGCAAATGCACAAATATTACCAACTACACAAGCTAAATATTATAAATTTTTTGCCCATATCTGTCTTCTATGTTGATATCAGGTTATTTAATTATTTGTTCATTTTTAGAACCTGCTTATGTGAATCACTAGCCCATTATTTATGATAGACATTATTGCTAGTCTGTCCTTCAATTATTTGTCTAGGCTTTGCTTGTGATTTTTTTCGACCGGGGCAATAAAAATGATGTAAGTATTTCTATTTAACTTTTTTTGGGTTTGGATTTTATGGATAGGAAGATTTTCTCTAATCTCAGGTTGTAAAAGAAATTGCCCATCTTAATCTTCAAGATCTTGTATTTAGTGTTTAGGAACTGTCAGATTTCTGAGTCATTTGGAATTTTTCTTAGTATTTGTAATGAAATATTGATTTAAATTTATCTCCTCCCACTCAAATATTCTTGTGTTGATTCATTTTCTTCATGTCATTAGAGTTCTTTCATTACTAGGTCAAAACTCACAAATACCTGAAATTTGTGGATATATGCATATTTTAATATGTAATTATATATATAATTTCTATACTTTAATGTATTTTAACATGCATTTAATATAATATAATATAATATAATATAATATAATATAATATAATATTAGAGTTTATATTATTATATTACTATATTAGAGTGTAATCAACATAGACAAAAGTGTGGAAACTGTGATTTTAAGAGTGTCGTAATGACTGTCACCTTTCCGCACTGTTTCTTCAAAACTTTCGCACTGTGCTGTGCACAGAACAGTATCTTTTACTGCTTCTCACTTGCATTGTCCTAATGGCAAACGAAGGAGACTGACTTTTCCTGTGTTAGTTCTCATTGGTTTATCCTCTTTTTGGGAAATGCTGTTATGTCTTTTGGGAAAGTCTGACTGTTTTGTACATCTTTTCCTTTTCTTAAAAAAGTCATCTATAGCCAGGTGTGGTGGCTCACGCCTGTAATCCCAGCACTCAGAAGGCTGAGGCAGGAGGATCATTGCGAGTTCAAGACTGGCCTGGGCTACAAAGTGAGCTCAAGGCCAGCCTGAACTGTGTAGTGAGACCCTGTCTCAAAAAGACAAAAAAAAAAAAAAAGTCATCTATATGATACTTTACTTTTGGTTACACATATTGCAAATATATTTTCTTATACTCTGTTGCTTATGTTGAGATGTCTTCTGATAAGCTTTTGATACATTTTCTAATGTCAAGGAAATGAAATTTTATTATTCTTTCTTAAAGCTTTTGTGTTTTAAGAAATATCATTTAGCTCCAAAGACAAGCAGATATTAATTCTTCAGATAAATAAAACCAGAGAGACCCTGTCACCAATTACCTGCATTAAAGGAATTAAAAAGAAAAAATCTTAATGAGAAGAAAGAAACAGGAAAAACACAGAATAAAAACCAGAAATGGAAGATGAACAAAAAAGAATTTTCAGTAGGCACAGAATCTTAATAAACATTTCTGTGTAAGCATGAATAATCTCTAGTTTCTAAAGTAAAAAAGATAACCAAAACAATGTAAAACAGTATGTGAATATATAGACAGTTGATCAATGCTGAAGTATTCTAGGATTGTTTATTGTGTGGTATGGCGACTTCAACAATATTTAGTTTCAGGTTTTGCTAAACTAAACATTCATGGTTAGTAAAAAAAATATAAGTCTTAATTTTTGAAGCTCTAAAATAAAACAAAGTATGTGCTGTGACCGAGTGAGAGGCTTTTAAATCAAGTATTACACTCTTAAATAATCCATGTGCAAAGAAAAATATTGCAGTGGAATATTTTGAATTGAATTAAATGAAAATGTGACATCAAAACATAAGGGTTATATTTTAGAGGAAAATTTATAGACCTTAATACAAATATGAGATGAACAAAGCTCCAAAATAAATATCTATTATGTTACTAATAGCTAAATATCTACCTTGGTAAATTAGGAATTAAAGAACAGAAAACTAACTGCCATATCATCAGAAATAAGAAAAATAATTTTAAAAGTTAAAAGCACAAGTTGATACAATAAAAGGCAAGTGTACAATAGAGAGTACAAAAAGACAAAACTTTGGCTCTGAAAAAATTAATAAAATTGCTCAGACTCAGGCAAGAGAAAGGAGAGATAAAGATAATGTTTTGCTATGTACTTTGTAGGCCAACAAATCATTGTAGATGCCACTTCTTATTGAAAATAGTTTTGAAATAAAATCTGCCTAGGAAATGTTTCTGTGAGGCGAAATAAAGGAAATAAGAAATGTTTTCTTAAGTAGATTCTGTCTTCAACAAAGATGAACAGTCATATTTATCTACCAATATTGGAAAATAAGTTATACTATGTTATCAAGTTTTCAACAGTGTAAAACGGCGACTCAAATACTAAAATTACTATTTTATATCTAACTCTATGTGAAATATTTTTAAATGTCTTATTCTCTTTCAGATCTTCCTTGATTTTCCAAGAAAATATATACTAAGAAATTCACATCTAAAGCAATTTTGAAAGAAATTTATAACATTTAATTTATAATGTTTATATTATTTATAACATTATATAATTTATAACATTTAACCACTATACCCACTATATAGATTATATCATGAACAATACATGATGTGAATTTTAATATATAGATTCATCTAGTCTTCCATTCAATAAAACATTGTTTACTTATTTTGTTTCATTTCAAAGTAGATTGTAGAAATTAGTTCACTTTCCATTAAATTCTTCAACACACATTTCATTTCTTATATGACAATTTATTTTTCTCTTGAGATTATTAAAATGAAGGTAGATATCATCAGTATTTAGAGGAAAATTTATTTACTTATTTGCTTATTTATTTTAGAGGAATAAACAAATGGTAGCTGTTTATTCCAAGGACTATTACTCAGCAACGAAAGAGAACTCATTACCAATACATATACCAGCAGGACTCAATCACAAAAACTTTAGGCTTAGTCAGTAGCATTATACTAAAGAATGCAAACTCCAAAGTTCTATTTTATACAAAACTTTGTGTGGTAGTGCTTAAATTTTTTGATGTTTTGACTTTTATCCAATTTTATGGCTTTGCTGGAACTGCTAAGACCTCCAGTACAATATCAAATATAAATGAAGATGGTAATCATTTTCTCTGTACTACAAATTTAAGGAAAGGTATTCAGCCTCTTATCATTAAGCATGAGATCATCTCTAAGTTTGTTGCTGTGGTTTTATCAGTTGGAGGAAATGCACTTCGATACCTTGCTTACTGAGATTTTATCATGCACGTATGCTGAATTTTGTTGGATAGTCTTTTTGTGCACTTTTGAAATAATCACATATTTTCTCCTTCTTAAAAATCCATTGGTGTGATAAGTTAAATAGATGAATGTTAAACCAAAGTTGTAACTTTGTATTTTGAGAATAAACTTCTCTTAGTCATGATGTATCAGCCTTTGCATTCTGCTAGATTTAATTTCTTCACTAGAGATATTGAGATCTTCTGTTTCATGGTTTGTCCATTTCTGTAAGGCACATTTTCAGAGAATTTGCCCTCTTTCTCATGTGATGTCAAGTTTGTTAGTATAAAGACATTTATTTTCTTCTTTGCCTCTTAATTTATTATATTGTCACTACACGTAATGCTCTCCCACCAAGCTTCAGGTTTCACTCAGTATTGGTAATGTGTATTGTAGGTTTTTATCTTAGCTTGTCTAGGTAAGAGTACATTAACCTTGCTTATTTTTTCAAAGAAACAAATTTTAGATTTTTTAAATACTTTTTTTCTGGCTTCCTAAGTTGGAACCTTAGGATTTTCTGTACTATGTTACTAATAAAAGTATTTCCATCTATAAATTTCCTTCCATTCACTGCTTCAACTGCATCCCTCAATTTTTGGTCAGCTGTATTTTCATATCTAGGAATAAAATATTTAATAATTTTTTTTAAAACAGTCTTTTGATCAATGGTTTATTTAGAAGTCTTTTCTTAAGTATTAGTTTATTAATTTTCTTAAATACTTGTGATTTTAGTCAGTGTTTTATTAATTTTGCATTTAATTTCACATGATAAAAATATACAAGTTCAACCCTTTTAAATTCATTGAGATTTTGTGTACAGTTCAGCATATGTTTCTATCATAGTGAATGTGCTATGTGAATTTGAATGCAAGGTATCCTGCAATTTTAGGGTACAGTGTTCTACAAATACCAATTCATCCTACCTGGTTAATAGCTTTGTCCAGGTCCTGTATTTTTTTATTTCTTTATTTTTATTTTTTTTTAATTGTTGAAAAAGGTTTGCTAGTGTCTTTTCTTATGATTGTTGTTCATTTTTTCTTTTCAATCTTTCAACTTGTTATTTGTAAATATTGTTACTCTATTATTAGGTACTCACCTGCTTATGATTGTTATCTTCCTGAGTTGAACATTTTATTGTTTTAGCCTTCTTTTTCTCTGGTCTGGCATCTGGCATTATTTTGCCTAAAGTAGCTATTTTTAAATTTTTTCTTTCTTTCTTTCTTTTTTTTTTTTTTTGTACAGGGATTCAAACTCAACCTCATGTTTGCCAGGCAGGCACTGGCTGCTGAGCTATATCCCTGGCTAAAGTAACTATTTTTAAACAAATTTGCATTTTATATTTTTTGTTAACTACTTATTTTCAACTTATCGTTATATTAAAAGTACTGTACATACTTTATTGATAACATTTATTTCCTGTTTTACATCAATTTATGTAAGCATCTACTTTTAATTGAAGCATTTAGTTTATATTCTCAATGCAATTATTTATGATTTGGTTTAGGTCTTTTGACATTTTTATGTTTGCTTCAGTTTATTTTAATATAGTTTAGATTTCTCTTCAAAGTTTTCTTCTTCATGTTTCCTTTTAACTCTTTGAGCATAGTTGTAAGATACTCTTAAAATTCTTGCCTTGTAATTTCAAAATGTGGGTTATTTTGCAGTGGTCCTGATTGTCTTTTCCTCTTGACAATACATCACATTTGCACAGACTTTAATAAATTAATGAATTTTGGAATGTTTCAGAAACATTTCATATATTATATAATGCAGGCTCTGAATTTTGTCACATATTCTCCAAGGAGCTTTGAAGTTCTTGTCTTAGTGGGAAATTGTTAGAATTCAAACTGCAGGCTGATTTTTTTTTTTTTTTTGGTAAGTGGCAGCTCAGATCTAAATTCATCATAAAAGTCTTTATCTGGGATGCTTTGACTCTGTCCTGTTCATGCATAGTTCACTGATCCAGTAATTGGATAAATTTACATATAAAATTTGAAATTCTACCTCTTTAGAACTCTGCTTTCTCGGATTTCCTCTTCCTTTTCCAAGACTTTAAAAGTTTTGCTTTGTACTATCCTCTGACTCAACAAAAACTACAGTTTTATTGGGATTTGCATACTACATAGCATAAAAACAGGCAGCTTACTTCTTGCAATCTATTCATTCAAGTTTCAAATTATTTCCAGAATGTTTTTCAACCCTCTCCAATTAACTCAGGTTATATTTTCCAAACTATTTTTTATAGTATAGTGTTTGAACTGCTACCTTCATTAAGGTCAAGTAAGACAGGAATTTATCAGGATATCATCTCAAGTAATCTTCAATTGAGACAAGTGAGATTTTTTGATAATATTCCAATACTATATAATTCAACAGAAAGTACATGTTCACACCAGCTGAGAAGGGCTGCAGTACTTGTCCACCATGTGAATCAAGATTTCATTTTTCCAGTGTTTCTTTCATATTTCTTGTTTTTATAGTTTCTCTCTCTCTCTCTTTCTTTCTTTCTTTCTTTCTTTCTTTCTTTCTTTCTTTCTTTCTTTCTTTCTTTCTTTCTTTCTTTCTTTCTTCCTTACCTCCTGGGCATCACTAATCACTATTTGAATGCTCCATAGCCACTAATCAAGATGATTGGAACTCTGTTTGAAAAGAGAGAAAAAAATTTGCAAGATAAGCCCCCAAATTGTCCCCTTTAAATATGGGAAATCAACTAAGAATTTTGTGTAAGCTTAGATTTTTTCCATTTAAAATTTCAAATATATTCTGGTCTTTTGGGCTTGTAGATAAAAGAGTTCTGGATAAGTCAGGAATATTTAAGCAAACAAATTTTAACTCTATTGTCATATATATATATATATGTATATATATATATACATATATATATATATGTTTTCTTTCTGAGTTCTGCATATACTTTTTTCTTCCAGAGAGTAACTTTTTCAATTATTGTAGCTACTGAATTTACCTAATGCATTTTATCTGTTATCTATGATCTTAGAATGCAATAATGACAAAAGAAATGTAGAAACATAGATAGAAATAAGTGTCTGCCACAAACTTTTCCCTAGTCTAATCTTATTGAAATTTATTCTTTAATAAATTTTATTCAAAATTTGAGGTGATAGTTTATTCAACTTCATTGTGGTAAAAAATAACAAACGAAAATCAAAAGATCTTTCCTACTAGCAGTACTATTGTCAAAACTGTTCTGCAAAATTATGAAAATTTTGGTAGAAAATTTATCCACAGTGCTGGGCTAGTATTTTCCACAGGAAACAGTGGTTCAGGAACCATACTAATTTTGTCCATGGGAATTTAAAATAAGACACATTTTCGTGGTTTAGGTTACACATAGTCATTTTGGGAGCCAAAACATTTCTTTAACTTCCCCCAAAGAATTGTGATTCTTTTTCTCAGGGTAGATATAGTTGCAAAAAACTGTTCTTGTTTTTAAATGAACTTTCTAATTGAACACCAACACACTGAGCTCCTTTAGAATTGTTCTACAGGGAAATATTCTAATTCTAATTCATCCTTCATATAAATTCTTTTATTGCCGCTCTTTGGTACGGCTGAGCATTTATATAATTTTTGAATAGCAACCATGATAAATGGGAGTCTTTATGCATTATTTTCTTAACAAGTTGAATGTCTTTGAATAGTACATTTTAAAAATGTAGACTTCAAAAGTTATTCCAAAGTTTTATGTTTTTGGAATCCTGTCCATAATTTTTTGACAATTGTAATAAAAACATATTTAATATTTCACTTTAATGATATGGTGCTCTGAGATGAAATTAGAATAGAACAAAATTCCATCTGAAGATCTGTACTGTACCCTAAAATCATGCTAAATGAATTTATTATGATTAGTTTGATGAGCCTCAGGCATAAATTAGAGTTTGAGTCAGTCTAAAAAAGGAAATAATACTTTCCCTTAAAATAATATTTGTTCATTTTTTGTCATTTATTACCTGTAGGTTTATTTGGAATATTGTAGATTGTTATGATATTTTTAATTATTAGCATGTTCTTTAGTTTATTCATAAAAGAAGGTATTAGAATAAAGAGGTTTGGGAATTAATTTTGTAACCTTGTGAGTTGATATTTTAATGAAATTGTAAATTTCAGATGGTTCTTAATTCTGTATTCTATATTTTATTCTACTTCTCCCCATTTCTCCTACTGTAATGAATGAGAGGAAGGTACTCTACTAAGAAGTTAAGAAATAATTAACTGTAGATAAATACTCACGGAAATGTAAACCATGCATTTGTGTGTAGGGTTTTCTAAAATATATTCACATTTGTCACAACTCCATCTTGGTTCAAAATAGAAAGGAGTCAAATATACCTTGAGTATTCACTTGTGAGACAGGTGCTATTCTAAGTGCTTCCCAAAGTACTTTCCAATGATGTAGCCTAACTGTTAGCACCTCCCTTTACTAGATGAGAAAACTGAAGCAGACTATATATAAAACCACATGATGCTAAGTGGAGTTTGGGTCACACATTCCTTATGCTCTGACATCACTGAAGAGAAAGATACAGTCCCTGCTGCTAGGAACCTCACACACCCGAGTCTGGTGGGAACTACACATTGCTCGGTGACGCCAGCGGTGAGTGTTAACTTTTTGTCCCTGGTCTAGAATCTCTGCCTGGATGATAACATCATCCGCCCTCCTATTGTGCCACCTGTTTTCTCCACTAGTCTGTCATCCTCTGAGAGGCAGGAGTTATTTTGGGTGCTTGATTAAACCTCGAGTACCTTTATAATGCACCACTACCCAGAGTCCTCCTGAAGTCTGACCTGGTATCCAATCCTTTTTCTTTACTGAGTAATTTTGGACTTGTCATCATATCTCTTGCATTACTTTATTTGTCTAAATTGAGAGTAACAAATATCTTCCTCATTGGTTCATAGTGAGCAATAAACAAAATGAGCTACATTGAATGCATGTGACTTATGCAATATTTAGTAAAAATAGATGTTGGCTATCAATTATGGATAAATATATTCAATAAATATGCATTTACTAATTAAAATCACATAATGTTTATTTTGTATGTGGTCTCCAGAAAGAGTTAATGCATATGATAATCCCATTTTGTTTTTCTTTGCTTTTTGTCTCCCTCAAATGTTGGAGTGGGTCTCAATGGTAAAGAAATTCTCTTCAATTCAAAGCCACAGGTTTTGTGATCTCGTTACACATATGACACTGCAATGACTTTGTAGTGGCTCTTGTGTGTGTCACAGACAGCATAAAGCTACAGGAAAAGCCAGGCTGCTCTGTTACTCCAAAATACTTCCTGGATATTACTCCATGGTCATCACCTTCTTACCAGTGTAGGACATTTCTCTAATTTCTCATTTTGTGCTGACCCTCAGTATTGGGGGTACCTGCACTTTGGTAGGTTCTTGCTTCACCACAGGTGCTTTGTCTTGTCATTGCACGTAGTACACAGCTGGTCACAGCCCTGTAAGCATCAGTTATTGATGAGTTCAGGCCATGCTATCCAAAAATGTGTGTGATACATTTTAGGTTTTTTATAAAACAGCTGAGCTGGGACAGTCATTCATATTCTAGCTATTCTCCCCTGAAGCAGTTAACAATCTCCATTCTTCCTAGATCTGGAGCATTCTTATGTTTGAAGATGGAGAAGAATTTAAGCAGACAGTTTCCCTGAGTTTCTTACTGATATATCATCCTCCTTTTATTGAATCATACTTCCCTGTGACTGCTACTTTTCATCAAATAGTATAAAATTTAAGATATTCAGATAAAAACAAGACTTCCTCATTTTTGAGGCTTCATTTGTGAAAGTCCCACAGTCATATAAATCTTATACTGAATAATTTTGCATGTTTTTCATTTGTTATTGTGTATTTCCTTATAGGAGCCTCAGCCATGAACTTTGCAATAGCTGAGAAACAATTAGTAATTCTCTGCCACACTAGCATTATTGAGGGTTTATTGTGTGGTAGGTCTTAAGCTAAGTGTATTATTTGCAGTATTTTATTTGGTTCCTACAACTGTTGAGTTACTAGTACTGTTTCTGCTGTTGAAATGAAACAAGCAAAATTGCGGAGCTTGTCCAAGGTCAAAAACCTATTAAGTGGGGAGATTCTATTTTTCCTAAATCAGCCCTATAGTGCATTATCAGCACAGCTGAAGGCAAGAGCATTATCTTCTTTCTACAGGTGTTTAAATGACAGAATATGGGTCAATTGAGAAGATGCATCTTGAAGATAGAGAGAGGAAGCATAATAAAATCTTTATAAAGCAGTCAAGATGTTTGCTCTTGCTCTCATAGATCAATATACACAGGGAAGAATCAGAAAGTTCAGGAATAAATAATTAACTGAAGTGATTTTAAGTGTTTTCCTTTCTATCCCAAATGAGGCCATTTCTAATATTTGTGGATAATCTAACCTTAAATAACCTCATCAGTCTGCTCAGGAGAAAGCAGAAATCTGTAAGTCTTTTAAAAAGAAGTGAGAGAGCTAAATTTTAATAATAATAAAATTTTGGAAAATGGCAACGAGTACAATTTCTAAATAAAGAAAAATACATAAATATTGTCACATATTATCTGAAAATATTTAATTTCAAAACAGCTTCAGCTTTACAAAATAATTGCAAAGCTAGTAAAGTTTCTATATACTACACTATTTTTCTATTATAAAATTCTTATATCTAGGTAGCATATTTATTACAACCAAGTTTCAGTATTGATAGATTTTTTTTTAATTGAAGGTTATGATTTATTCAGATTTCTGTGGTTTTCCACAAGTGTTCTATTTATATTCCAGGATTCCCATCTAGGGCAGCATATTATTTTTAGTTGTTATGTCTATTTAGGCTCCTTTTTCATCGATACCAATTTTCTGAGATTTTTCTTACTTGTGATTCTTTTGACAGTTTTGTGGAATACTGGTCAGGTATTTTGTAAAAGCCAAATTTTTCTTGGATTAGGCAATTAGATATGTCTGATTAGATGATGTTGATTTTTTTTAAGTAAGTCAACACAAATGAGTCACCAATAGTAAAGCCTATGGCATCTGAAAATCACAAAGCGTCCAGGAAATGGAATGGGTTCTTGGTTAAAGAGGAAGAAACTTGACATTCTTTTAGAATTTTATTCCTAAAGCTGTCAGCTTTGGGTAATGGACTGAGGGACACTGTTATTTAAAATGTCACGTTCACAGGGAGAAAGCAAATGTGGAGGATGTTTATAGGCATACAAGACTATACACCGAAGTTGATATGGAGTTGAAGGGTACATAGCCAGAGTATTTTGATCTGAACATCTTTGTTCCTCTAACATTCATGTTGAAATTTTTGTTAACTTTTCCTTCTGTATAAAAATACATGAGAATACCAAGTTAAAGGGGGAACGGTGTACTTCAACTCATGGATTTAGAGATTTCAGTATTATCAGCTGGCTCTAGTGCTAGGGGTCTGTGGTGGGAAGCAATAGTATGATTCTGGGTGTAATGGTTGTGTCAGCTTGAGAAGTTTAGAAGCTTAACTAAATCAGCTCAGCAATTCTACACTCTAGGGTGTTGAGGACCCGCCCTAGGGACACTCCTCTGCAGCATAGGGTATAGAGGACCCTATAGCTAGGGCACCTTGTCACTTGCAGGGTATAAAGGGGAAAGGAGGAAGGGCAGATCTGCTTCTGTTCTTTGGAGGAGCTCCAGTCTTTGCCCTCAGTTTGGACATGGCATCTAGTGCAGACTGTTTGGCTTCTGCCTGGGACTGTTCAGCCTTCCATTGCACTCACTGGCCTCCTGTTATAGACTTGCATGGGACACTGCAGTAAACTTCCGACCTTGGACTGAAAATGGGTTTCCAAAATGTAGACACCCTCTGCATGCTTCCTCATCCAATTCTGCAGGTCACCATCATAAGCCAATCTTACACTTTCTTATATCCTTGTATACCTTATGTTATACCTGTTTCTCTAGCAACTGATACTGTTTCTTGGATTAGGCAATTAGATATGTCTGATTAACTGATATAAATTTCGGTATCAGAGAAATGGGATCATTACTGTAATTATATCTGACTGTGGTTCAGGAGCTTTGGGAGTGGTTTATGGAAGGAGATTTAAATGATTTGAAGATGCTGGCTGAAAAAGTAGAGCTGATGCCTTAGGTTGTCCTATATAGGAGATTCTGGTCAGAATTCAGAAAACCAGAAGGCTGATAGAAATCCTGCCTGTAAAAACCAGTCTCAAAGGTTTCTGCTGGGAAGAAGGACTGCATTGCATATTGGACTCTAGTTGATGTGTGTTACAGCTTGACAGAAAGTTTGTCTGCATTTTGCTCATGTCCAGAGACTTGGTCTGAGGCTGAAATTAAGGGCAGTGGAATAATTAATCTTGCAGAAGAAATTTCAAGACAGTTTAATTTTGGGATGGTGACATGGCTACCTTTGAGGGCTTTTAGCAAGATTTAAATTGAGAATCAACAGCAAAGGGCTCCGAAAAATGATTTAAAATGTGTTTATTTGGCCAGAAAGGAAGCTCCAGTAAAGCTGTGGACTACAAAGGTAGAGCTGAGGAAATCTCCTTTGCTAAGAAGGAACAGGAGAATTGAAAAGATGGTCTGAAGGCATCACACGAAACAGCAGGACCCTACTCTTTGCAGCCTCAAAATTGCAAAAGTGAAAGACATTGCTTTGAGGAGACAGCTACAGAGTACAATGTTCCAGAATGGTAGTGGCTGCACCAGGTTCCAGAATGGCACCAGCATAGAAAATTTGCTCCTTAAAATTGGATTCAGAGAACCAGTACCACATGCAGGCCATTACTGAACTGAGAAAAGCCATACCCTAGACTCTCCTCACGAGTCAGCATCACTCACAGCCTGATGGTAGAGAGAACAAAGGCACCCTAGAAAACAAGGTCAGTTTGGGAACCAGCACCATGTGTGGGCTGCTGTTGGACTGGGAAAAGCCAGACCCCAGCCTCCTCCAGTGCATGGGCTGGCAAACAAGAAGTACCAAATCCTTCCCCCATCAAGTAACTGGTTTATCTGGAGACACACAGGCTGTGACGGTAGCTATGGAGGTGAAATGCAATTGGATGCCTGTGCTGCTTTGGATTTCCTAACATTTCATGTCTACAGCCAGTACTCCGATCACAGGTTCGGAAGACAGCAGTACAAAGTGTGGCATCTAGCGGGGGATCTCCTTGTGAGAATTGTAGCCATTGTTGATTACATACATATGGTCTTGTTTTAAGGTTCTTAATGTTTTGTTGGGTTGAGTTTTACTCTTTTGTTTTGTTTGATTAAGGTAAATCTGATGGCAGGAACAGCTATATCAAAGATAGCAAGATATATCATGGTAGCGATTTTGGATTTACTATTGGCTTGTTTTGAAATCCTTTTTTGCATTCATTATTTTGTTTTTATTGTTCCTATTCTATTCCGTTTTGATTTTTACTATGTCCGAAGTTATCTGTAGCTATTCTGAAGGCATCAGAAGGCATGATGGTAACTATTGTTGATTTTGTAATGTTTTGAAGTCCTATGTCTCTTACTTTCATTTGTTTTGGTTGGTTTTATTCTGTTTTATCCTCTTTAAAAAAAAAAGAATTGGATTCAGAGTATCCAGCGATCCAGGCCCTTGTCCCCTATAGTCAAGAAAGGGAAAAGCTGGCTTCTGTTCCAGCTGGAAACAGACTTTTGTATCTATCATCCACATGGTGCTGGTTTTAAGTGCATACAGAATGCAAGAGTTTTGAGGTTAAATAGGCTTCTGCCTCAATTTCAGAAGGCCTGGGAGGCCAGACAGTGTACCCCTGAGAAGGCAGTGTGTGAAGCTGTGAGTGTGAAGCTGAAGGTGCAGTAGAGACACCAAAAATTTGGAAAACACAGGAATGTGGATCATCTAAGAAAAATTGCAAGGAGGGAGCAAAGCATGCCTAAGAGAGAAACTTTGAAAGCTGCAGTCACTGGAAGCACTGTATGGGTAGAGTCACTCAAGCCTTTGGAGTTCACAATTTGCCATAGATTACCTCAGGTGCTGGATGTGGAATTATAGAACTTAATGATTGTCTTGCTGGACTTTGGGCTTGATTTGGTCCCAATCCTCTTCCTGTTTGTAGCTTTAGGAGTGGTATTGTTTCTCTTGTGCCATCAAATGTTGGAAGGGTTTAACTTTGTTTTCATTTGTACAGGGGCTTTCAGCTAAGAGTTTGCTTTAAATGTCAGAGGAGACTTGGGACTTGGACTTTTCAGCAATGCTGAAACTGTTAGGATTTGGAGAGGGACTAAATGCCTTTTGTGTAAAGTGATGTGCACAAATCTTTGTGGGGCCAGGGGCAGAGTGTTATGGTTTGTGTCTTGATGTACCTCCACAGTCTCATGTGGTCATGGGATTTCCTGGAGGTGGTTGAATCTATGTGATGATTTGTAGTGCAACACTGGGATAAATGCTTCTGGAGTTAAGAATTGATGATGGCTGGATCAGTTCACTGATTAGATCTGCCCTAATCTTGGTAGACTGGGCACAATATATGGCACAGAAAGAGACTTTACTCACTCTCTCTTGTTGCTTTTGCTGTTTTCTGCCACCATGAGTGGTTACTCCTCTGCCATGTGCCACTCTGAATTGGATTCAGCCTGTTGTAGACTGAAACCTCTACAAACTATGAGCTAGATAAACCTTTCTTCCTTTAACTTGTGGGTATTGGGTATTTTGTTTCAGTAACAAGAAAAGTAATTGAGATACTGGGAATGCGTAGCAGAGAAAAGGCTATAAACTATAAGTATCAGACTGAACAAATTATAAGTGCTAAACATTTCTTTGGTCCAGAAGTTTAAAGGCTGGGAAATCTAACAGCATGTTGCCCATATCTGGTGAGGCCTTCGGTTATGTCAGAAGAAGGCAGAAAGGCAAGCAAGGACTCCTGAGGCAGGAGAAAATTCATCTGAATTCACCTTCATAGAAAAACCACTCTCATGATTACTAATCTATTCTCATAGTGACAATATTAATCCATCCATAATGGCAAAGCCCTCATGACATAATCACCTCTGGAAGGTCTCAACTTTCGGGGGCCATTACAATGACAATTAAATTTCAGCAGGAGTTGGGGAGGGGACATTGAAATATAGCATTTTATCAAATAGCTTTACTCTTGTTCTCTGAGTGCTGTTTGAATTCTGAAATCTTTACTTTGTCTGTACATCATCATTCAGTATTGATGACTGGAAATGCAGTTCAAAAATAAATCCTTGCTTAAGTAATACTAAAGATAGTATTACCATTTTTAAGATATACAGCATGCGTATTGGTCACTTTCTTATCATGGGAACCCAGTTTCTGACCCAGGCAATTTTAAGGAACAGGAGTTTATTTTAAGACACAGGTTCCAGTGGGTTCAGTCCATGCTTTGTGGCCTGACTCCAGAGAACAAATGGAATGGCAGAAGGGCATGGAGGAGGCATGTTGCTTACTGCATGGCAGGTAGGAAGCAGAGAGAGAAGGAAGGAATCAGGGACAAGAATATGCCCTTCCAGGTCACACCCGCAATGATCAATCTCCAACCAGGCCCTGTCTCCTAATGGCATTCACTTCTGAACTTATGGATTAATGCTGCCACGATCCAGTCACCTTCTAAAGGCCTCACCTTGGAATATAGGAGGCTTTGGGGGAAGGTTTTAAATATAAACCAAATCAGCATCTCCCAGGCATTATCTGGAGCAAATACCTGTTATTCATATATTCATAAATCAATTATATTAATTCTCACAATGTCCCACATGGTGTAGCTGTTATAGGTTGGAGGCAAAGAAAGTTTTTTCCCCCCACTCTTTCTTGCTGAGCAATGAAATCAGCTTTAATTAATGTTATGAATCTCTTTGACTCCGCAGGAGTCCTTTGGCTCTTTAAGGCCTAGCTTTTTAAGTACACTTTTTGGAGTCAAGTCTGTGAATTCTTATGGCTTTGGAGTTTATTCAAAACTGGTTTGGCATTTCTAGATATTTGAAGGCTTTCTTGCATTTCACTGGCTAATTCCTGAAGTTGTTTTGAGATAGATACACACTTATATATGGAACCATATATATATATATATTCTTTTGAATTATAATAGACATGTGTTCAGTCTAGATTAGACCATATGACTGCTTTTAGTATGCTGCCCAGGTATAAATGATATCTACAACCTTCAGTTGATCTGCTTAAAGATGGAGCTCTTCTCCTGCACTGTTTGTTCTCCCCTTCTATACTGTGGACTGGAAACATGAAGGTGGTTAGTTTCTGACTTGCGGGTAGACAGTGTCAATGCTGATGGTTGAGAGAGCATCCATTGTGTAACCTGGAACTGAGCTGCTTTGCCAGCTCTGCACATCTTTGGACCACTGTGTGTTAGCAACATAAACATTGGTTTAAGGAGTTATGTTTTGGAATTTCTTATATTATGGTCTATATATATATGTGATTCTACATTTAAATACTAGGTACACATTTAAATGTGTAAGAAATGTAATGCATACATAATTTTCAATAATTAATGTAAAAGGTTTATTTATTAACCAACCAGAATGAAATGTAAGTCATCTTTACATTTTCTCCCAGAAACAATATAGGTTGCATTTTTCTTAATAAGAAAGAGAGAACTAGTTGGTTTGATTTATTTCTGTAGCAAAGATACCAAGACTTCTGTCCTCATCTCTAGTCATTTGTCACAGTTCCTATACAATACTTGTTATAAAAGACTTCAGGGCAGGTCTACAAAGAAAAAAGCTGTAACTTTGGTTAATGAAGTCTATTGTAATATGCAAATCCACTTGAAAAGCAAAAGAAAATCCTCATGGAGATTGGTGGTAATTGCTAAGGCTTTATTGCTAGAATAAATTTTAATTTAGGGGGTAAATGCAAATTTGGTAATTATATTCTGCCATGAGTCACACTTCTTTCCCTTTATTTCTTCTCTTTTTGCCCAAGTCACCTTTTTACAATTTATATTTGTAGGGCATTGCAATTATAGTAAAGACTACAGAAAATTATAAAGTCTGTGCTATATGTACTAGAGGTTATAAATCCAGTTTAGTGCCAAATACTTAAAATATCAAGAAAGATTCAAGTAAATGGCATTTATTTCAGAATCAGCTAATTGGAGAGATTTTGATTGCAGAAAACATGAGAAGTAGAATCATGTAAATGTCCATCACCAGCTGCAAAGCATGTTTGAACTCTTAGAATGCTTTTCACTTTTCTAGCAACTTTTGCAAATGTTCTTTATTCTGCATATTCTTCTTTAATTTTGTATGGTGCAAAGGATTACATTTATCTGAAAAGAAAAGATTCTGTTTAACTTTGCTACATTTCCCAAACTGTGAAAAGTGCTAATTTTTGTTTCTTAAGTACATTGTATACAAATATATGCTATTTAGCAAATCATTTGTCAGATATTTGTTTAAGTTTTGCTTACACTATTTTGAATTATTGTTAAACTCCTGTTCAATTAGGTAAGAAATAAAGGAAGAATTTTATGGTATTCCAAATGGCCTACTTCTGTGTTTAATTGGATAAACTTATAAGCAATGAATTGGAGACAGGAGCAGTTGACTAGTTGACTAAAATTTACAGAAATGGTAATTTTAGGATAAATACCCCAAAACAAATGAGTTTACTGACAACATTTCTATTTCTATTCATTTATTTTAGTTACAAATTTATCACATATTTGCAATAGTCTTTCTTGAAATATATTCTACAATCAAAAGAAACATATATGCATAGAATATATGTAGGTGTGTATGTGTGTGTGTGTGTGTGATTGTGTGTGTATTTGAATGTGGAAGTCTGCAGAGAAAAATATTAGGACTCATATTCCAGTTACTTCTTTCCCACTTGTCATTAAAACTGAAAATTAGTATTTTTTCAAGCTAGGATTGAATACATTTTTGTTGGTAAGTTAGGAAAGAGATTTACAAGTCATACATGAATATTTTTAATGCTCCATTGTGATATTAAAAATGTAAATAAGCTTAATTCCATTGTACTGATACATCTTCATATATCTTTGTGTTTACAAGGTATGATTGAAAAATATGGTCTTAAAATCTAAATAAAAAGCACATTATAATTATTTCTCCTCAAAATATTCCTGTTCACTGCAAAACACTTTTCTCATTATTCTTGCCACTTTCTAAAGCAGTTCTGGAAGTTTCTTTTGGGAGAGCCTTTCATTGCATCATTCTGGTTGCCTTAGTGCCCTGAGTTGATTCAAAACATTTATCTTTTATGGCAATTTTGACAGTGTAAAGCACGTGGCTCCAGATCTGGTGAATAACGTGAGTGATACACACCCTGCCATTTCTGTGACCTACCTTTGCATTAGATGGGACTTGATAGCAGTGTTCACTGTATTTTTGATCATTCCTTGTAAAGACATTAAAAAAAAAAAGGACTTCTAAGACTGCTTCAGAGAGCAGCACAAACAATGAAATAAGTCTGAAGTGAGGAGGGTTATTTTGAGGGCAATCGATGACAATGTGTGTTCCGCTGTTATAAACTTTTATTTAAACGTTAGCTGTATATTTTGTTCACTCCTTGTATGATCACTAGACCATTAATTATTTTAACTCTCTGGGCTCCTGGTTGAAGAGGTGAGGTTAATTTAGACAAACCGTTTGTTCTTGACTCTGAGCTATTTGCTGCTCCTAAAGTGTGACTAACCAATAGAAGCACCATTTAAAAACTGGGCTACCTCAATGGTATTCCATGCAAATCACAGGGATTCTTAGACCTTCTGAGGAAAGGGGAGGCCCACAGTAAGCATATCGCTTAGACCCATAAAGCGAGCTGTATTTTCAAAGAAACATGAGAATTCAGTTCAACTATGAATGTCCAAAGGACGTGTTAGAGGTGAGAGGGGTTTGTGAGTGAGGCTGAGGTCCTTGGCAAGGTTTTATGCAAGTTGCCATGACCTTGGGCAACAGAATCATGTCTCTCTAGCTGTTACTTTCTTCATTCAGTGGGATATAAAGACTGCTTCGCAGCTTGCAGAGAGTGAGATGTTTGCAAAGTGCTTGATCTTGTACTTCACCCTCGGCAAGATCTTAATAAGCATGAGCTATCAGTAAGGCAGGGGAAGTAGACAGAGGGACTGAATCATTAAAATAATGATGAGATTATACAACAACTTTCAACAAATATTAATTGAGAAAATTATAAATAGAGTTAGATATATTTTAGGGCCAAGTGATACAATTATAAACCAAAGTTTCTAGCTGTTTAGATTTTTTGATTTACAGTGAAAAGAAAGACAAATGAAAAAAAATAAATCTGTACTATGAATTATAGCAAGACAACCCATGAAATACAAAGGAAGCACATGCCACAGTAAAGAAGGGTGGCCCTGGGGATGGTTGGGGGTGATTATTTTGTGTAGAATCATCAGGCAAAAACTCTGTATAGAAGTGACATTTATGTAGAGATCTGAATGTAGGAGTGTTCCAGGTATCTTAACTACAAATGTGAAGAGGCTGAGACAAGAGCCTTCCAGATGTATTTGGGAAGAGCTGGAAGACACTATGATTAGGTTATTTTCTGTTTTGAAAGGGAGATAACAATAATGCAGAGGAACAGATCAGAGAAGCAAGAGAGCAACATTCTGTCTCTCACAGCCTATACTAGAAAGCTAGGGTGCTAATGATATTATTGAGTAATTTTGTAACCAATTTTGCTGCTGATTCTACTTCCAATAGCTTTCTTCCAAATTGTCATCTAATGGTGAGTTTTAATCCCCCAAATATTTGTTCTTGGCAGGGCTGATTAAGTAATCAGAAGTGATATTGCTACATTAAAGAAACCATCCCTTCTTCACTTTGTCAGAGGATTAAATGAATATACATTTGTTGAGTTTCTACTTGCCTATGTTGAAAAGTTCTTGAGAATAGTAATTCATTAGTCTCTAGGTAAATGTGACACAATCATGATATGCATATTTTTAAGCTTAATGCCTAAAATTAAAAGTGATCTCTGCAAAGCTTCTCCTTGATTTTGTACTTTTGTTACAGGTTGCTTAAGCATATAATTAAACAATAGAATGAATAGAAATTTTATAAGGTAGTGCTGGGGATTATCCTGTATCTCCCAATTTCCTTCTCATACTTGCTCTGTATGATTTATTGTTTTCTAAAAGTATATTAACTTCTGCAAATCACAATTTATCTTAATTAAAAAATGATTGTCCTAATGTGTTACAAAGAATAACAAAATTAAAGGCAATTGTCATCTCCCTTCCCAAAAGTGTGGTCTCATGTCTCCCAATGAATTTAGGAGGGAGTATTTTTTTTTTTGTTCTTTGTGCCTTTTGATCTTTGCTACAACTCTTAGTAAGTCTCTGTTAGTTTTGTATAGATTGTTCTACAACTTCAATGGAAACACATCCTCCTTTTATGAAGTAGTATTGAGGACTTCAGCACATCATTTCTACTTGCATGTGATAATTAGGGAAACTTTGGATCATTCTTTCATTAAATAAAGTAACATCCATATTAGCAGAATTCCCTGATTGTGTTGGGGGAGTAGTGATTCTGCCCATCCGTCTTGCATCCCATCCCTGTCTTACACCCTCTTTCCACCTGGTGCTCTGATCAGTACCTCTGATGTTCTCTACCTCTTGGCCTCAAACCCAACCTGCTGTAACCTGTTTTGGGATCAGGACTTTCTGCTTGCAGAAAGCAGGCACTGGGAAAGGCCAGAAGACTAGAAAAGGTAGGAACTTGTGTCTTTCTGTCTCATATTTAAATTCCTGTCCCCTGCAGTGCACACATTTTTTTTTCCCCAAATAGTAAAGTGGGTATGATGCTCTGTTCTGAAGGGATTTTGAAAACATAATTAAGTTTCCAAATCGGTTGACCTTAAAATAGGGGAATTACCCTTGGTGGGCCTCAAAATCAAGTGAGATTTTCAAAAGTTTTTTTTTAATGCAAGAGGGTATTCCTTATTCATCACATCAAAGCTAAAAAGGGACATATGGCAAAGAAAAGAGGCAGCCCCCAAAAAGCTAAGGATGTTCCATGGTTGCAAAGCAACAGTACCTAAACCCTATGACTATGAAAAAAATTAATTCTACCAATAACCAATAACTTTGAAAGACAACTCAGGCCAACACCTGATTTTAAAATTCCTGAAGCACACACTTCTGACCTAGGAATATTTATTTATTTATTGTGGTATTAAGGATTGAATTTAAAGCCTTTGTATAAGCTACATCCCCAGCTCTTTTTATTTTGAGACAGCATGTTGCTAAATTGCTCAGGCTGGGATTCATCTTCTGATCCTCCTGCCTCATGCTTCAGAGTGTGGGCATTACAGGTGGGCACCACCACATTCCACTAGATTTTTAAGCTAGTCTGTGGGCACTGATGCAAGCTGTGAAGTCTGCCGTGCTTGGCTATACAGCAATCGAAAGCGAACACACCACACTCCACATGCTCCTTCTGGATCCACTGCCAATTGCTCTTTCTGCTCTCTACAGAGCTCTGGAGCTCTGTGAGTTCAAGGTATCAGCAGTAGCCATGCAGTGCCCCCTTGTGCTGGAAAGGGTTAATACTGCCTTCTGGGCCAATGGCGGCTCCTGTCACCAAGAGTAGCCCAGTCTCCTGAGCCATTCTTTTGTTTCCTTGAATGTTACTTTTGAGCTGAGAAGGATTATCAATTCTTCTTTGATTTACCTGTAGCATTCCAGAAATGTAACAGCTTTTCCTTACTTTATACCATCTTTGTTTCTTCATTCCAAAGTGAGAGTGTTTTTGGTGTAATTCTCGCAAACCCTGTGGCTGTCCCATGTATGCCATGGCTATCCGTATCATTAGACCAGAGTTTCCTCTATGAATCTTTCCCAGATAATCCCATTCTAGCCCTGTCTTCAGCTGGGTTGGCTAATTGGGTGGAATCGATGTATCTGGACTAATCAATTGAGGTCACATATCTACTATAATGATCAGTGTGTCCCATATATCTGTGGCCCTATCTCTGGAGCATGCTGTAGCATCTTTTGCAGTGCGAATAGGCTGAGAATATTCCAAATCATCAAATGCTGGTTCCTTTTAACATAAGTTTTCCCCCTAATTTATCTTTTTTTTTTCTTCCCCATTTTACTGGAAGCAGCAAGGAAAATTCGGGCTGCACATCTGACATTCTGCTTGCAAATTTTCTCCAATAAATTTTATAAAGTGAAAACCAGTTTTATTTTCCATTCAGCAGCACAATTCATCCAGGCTTTCTGCCACTGCCTAACCGGAACTGCCTTTCCTCCAGCTTCTAACAACCTGCTCTCCGTGTCCTTCTGAGATCTCATCGGATGCATCTTTCATGCCTATGTTTCTTGCGACGCTAGTGACGACTAGATAAGTGACGCTGGTCACTGACATCATCAAAGCTTTCTTTTTTAAGCTCCTCACTCTTTGTGTCCTCATCGGAATCATCGTCAACGTGCAAATCTCAGTAGCGAATGTTCTTTTTAAGGAAACGTAGCTATTTCTCATTATACACCTAAATTCTCTCTGGCCTTTACCTAGTACCATATTCCAAGGCCACTTTCACACTTTCAGGTACTTATTACAGTAACTTTTTGCTTCCTGTTATCAAAATCTTTATTAATTTAAACTTTTGGAACAAATTGCTACAAAACGAGTGATTTACATTCCACTGGGAATCAAGGGGCTCTTAGCCAGACCACACTCTGTCAAAACCTCAAGGGGCGAATTCTCCCTCACTTCTCCCAACTTCTAGATTTTCCTGACTTTGTTTGATACAGAGCAACAGAATTGCTGTCTCCGTATCCACCTGCACCTGAAGTTCTCATTGATGTCGCTATGTGCTCTTTTCTTATATAATGACACCTATGACCATGGTGTTTATCATAAATTCCTTATGACATCTTGGCACCCTTAATTATACATGCAAAGATCCTATTTCTGTCATATTCACAGACACCAAAGGTTAAAATAAAGACATCATTTTCAGAGAACAAAATTCAACCTAGTAAAGAAAACCCGATTAATCATGGCTTAAGTCAGCTTCTCTAATTAGTCACACCTTACATGGGCTGTCACATATTGTTTCTGGAAGAATTAAGACATCAGTGAGCTCCACTAGTGTAGAATCCCTGTAAATGTGTGCCAGGTTTTGCTGACATTTTGCCTTATGCATCTTTTTTCATTTGCAGACTTTAGACTGTATCGTTCCACTTTAATATCCCACAACCGTGAGTGTAGTTGAGTAGAAGTGGTTTCTTTGTCTTTTAAGTCTTTCTAGCAAAACATTGGCAGGGAAAGTAGGCTGGAGACACCTGACACCTGTTCCCCAGAAGTCTGAATTGCAGTTCCTCAGGATCCCTTCTTCAACTTCTTAGTGTTTATAATCTTTAGTTCTTTTCTTTTCCTACCTCTGAGGTGAATATGTGCTTTATGTTGTTGCTATAGTGTTTCATCTTGACACTTGCTACTCTTTGTATTAATTTAAGAATCCTTTACTTCTCTGTTCAAAAAAAAAACAAACAAACCCAAGAGGGGGTGATAACTGGTGTTTTCTGACAGATGCATCACTATTTTCACTCTCTTATTCACTCCTCCTCTGTATGCTCTTCCTTGGATAGTGTTATCGTGTGTGGCGGTAACACTCAAGCCTATCCTTCCAGCTCAGGCTCTGTACTGTTCTCTGTGTGATATCCAACTAGGCTGGGCACCTCCACTCGTTCTATGATAACCTGCATTCAGTTTATTGTCTCAACTGCAAATCAAGTGCTTTTTCTGTGTTTTTCCCTCCACCACATATAATTAGTTTTTCCATTATTTCAGCCTCCTGGTTTCTCTTATGTCTGTATTGATTTTTCCTTTCCCTCTGGCATGAAAGATAGTTTATTGTGAAAAGAGAATAAGAGTTGAAATGAGACAGATATGGGTCCAGTCTCTTTCTCTGATTTTGTGACTATTGAGACCCCAGGCAAAGTAACCATGGGATCGCTCATCCCGGGTTTCCTACTGTAAAATAATAATTATTTTGAGTGACTAAAAGTGAATGGATATGAATTGTCTAGAACTTCTAGAGCAGTATGTATTGATTGTACATTAGACACTTAAATATTAATTTTATTTTTCTCTTTGTTGTTGCTGTTCACTTTCACGTAGATGATTATAATAGTCTTCTAGGAGTTTCCACCCTTGTCTTATTGATTATGCATCCATACTCCTTTCAAAGACATCGTCTGAAGACACTGTTTCATGATGTGCTTTTGTTTCAATGACTCCAGTCACTTCTGAGAGCTTACGGAATAGAATCCAATCATCTTAGGCTGACAACCGGGATTTTCTTGGCTCAGACTCAGGGCTGTCGAGTTTCAGCACCCTTTTTTCTCTTCCGTATAGGCTATGCCACAGTTGTGTCCTTGTCTTGCTGATGCAGTTTGCTCTGTTCTCAAACGCTGTCCTTTGCTGCCTGTTCCAGCTTCTTCCCACCCCCACCTCCCACCCTTCACTTAGAAAATCCTAGCTGTCATGTCAGACACAGCTGAAGCTGTTTTTGACAAAGGCGTTTTGGGTATGTGGTCTGGTCCTTAAATACAAATACCCACATCCTCCTCCTTGAAGTTCTCTCTTACAAACTGAAGGAGCTTTAAAAACAAGACAGTATAGTCACCTGTGCAAATAGAACTATTTTACCTTTGAGGAAAGCACTGTGTTACTCCATGTCCGTCACCTCTAGTGAGCTGTGACATATACATGGCATAAAAGTAGAATAAGATGGTTTCTTACTTCTTTTAAGGAATCTAGAACACCTGAAGTGTCAGAACAGATGGATGGATGAGAATGACTACATTTCCAGGCTCATCTGAGGGGAGGAGGTGGGACGAGGGCTAAGGAAGCGCAGTGCTACCTTCCTCACAGCCAAAGAACTGCCCCGCTGGAAAGCAAGTGCCAGCGCCGACTCTGGGGTTTTACTGGTGAGGCTACCAAAGTCTTCTTTGGAAGGTTTCTGAGACCTGACTAGAGAGAGAAGCTTAGGCTGAAATTTTCCTCCTTACCTATGGGCAAAGAGAACAATATGAAGAACCAAATATTCTCCTACAAAAATACTGCATTTTTACCTCTTTGGAAAGAAGTATTTCTTCCTCTAGTTGACTCAGAGGCACTTGCTGCAGTGCTTTTAGCTCTCTCTGCTTTTCTCCGTTTGTCCCCAGCTCTGACCTTGTACTTGTTTGCTGTAAGTGCAGTTGCCGAGGGTTCATGAAATGGTTATTATTTTAGTAAGGATGGGCGTTTTCCTGTATTTCTGACTCCAGTTCTTGAATTCAGTACTCAGGAAATATTTGTTAAATTTATAAATTGATTGTGAAATTTCAGGCAGAACTACCTGAAATTACTGTTACTTTTCTGTGTACCATTTTTCCTTTCTTCTTGGCAAGAGTGAAACAAACATTATGACCCACCATTTCTAGCCCACTTAAAGTCTGAGGTGAAACATTCCACATGTTCTTATTATGCGAGTAACAGGACCTTGGAGTATTCACTCTGACATTGCCTGCAATGAAGCTACACTTACCAAGAAGGCCTAATGCCTTGGAAATTAGATAATTCACATTCCATAATAAAAATATCTGAAGTCCAACTTTATTATAGTCAATTTAGCAAATGTTAAAAGATCAAGATTTCTGCATTCAAAGATCTTTCATTTTCTAGCAGGAGATTCTTAGTAATTTGGAGAGGGATATGTTTTATCAAAACTGTTAAGTCTGGGAGGAGGTTGGCAGTTCTTTTTTTGTGAATTACAGTTTAAAGTTACATTGTTGAGACTTAGTCTGAAGGAATCCATTTTTCTGAACCAAAAGATATGGCAAAATTGATTGATTGTTTTCTAAGTGGGCAAGTATTTGGTTTTTGAAAGCAAGCAAGCCAAAGAAGGAGTGAGATTGAGCAGGAAGCTGTGTAGTTCAAGAAATATTTATGTACAACTGGGAGGAATGGGAGGCAATTTAGATGAGAATCACCTTGTGCTATGTACTGAATTGTGGCTCCCCAATTTTTCATGTTGAAGCTTTTACCTTCACTATGACTGTACCTGGAGATAGGGCTTTTAAAGGAGAAAAAAGGGTTAAATGAGAGTGAGGTCCTACTCTGACAGGATGGGCGGCCTTAGAAGAGGGTAATTCTGTCACTGTCTGTCTGCCTGTCTCTCCCTTTTTCTTCTCCTCCTTTTCTCTTCCTTTCCTTGCTTGCTTCGTTTCCCCTCTCTCCTTTCATGCACGTATTAAGAAAAGGTCATATTGGCACAAGGTGAGAAGCTGAACCCCTACAAGTCTCCTTCAGACCCTGAACTGTCTGAAAAGAAATTCTAACCTCCAGAACTGTAAGACAATAAATTCCTTCTGCTGACGCCATTCAGCCTGCGATGTTTTGTTATGGCAACCTGAACTGGCTAAAGCAGCCTGAACGGAGGGCTGAGCATGCATCTGGGAAAATGCGTGATGAGTAGATTAGAGTGAAAAGTAGTTTTGTCTAGAAAACAGTAAGATTGTTGGGTTTGATGTCAAGGACAGGACACTTTGGCTTTCTAGTAAGAGCTGATTTGTATATCCATTCCTTAATTATACACACTCTTCTTTTGCATTCTTTAAATCCTAAGGTTCACTCCGGTCATTTCGACTTTCTCTCCCATGATCTGTGTGGCTGAGTCAGCCCTCTTCATATCTGTCATAATGGGTTGTTCAAACTTTATATGATGGTTATTCATGTGCACATCTCTTTATGATTCACATGCTTAGCCACAAAGACTGGGAGAGATCATTCATTACAAGGATTTTGTTCTTTCTTTCCAATGCTTGTAATTCATATTTTATTAGATCATAGTTTTCATCATTGATTACTTCCTCATTTATGTTTATGAAAGTTTTCAAATTCTTTGTGTATTGAGGTTAAATACAGAGCAAAGTGCATAGTAAAAAAGCTAATCTTACTAAATCATCAAATAATGCTTATAAAACAGTTATCAAACTGACAAGGATTTTCAACAACAGTTCGTACGTATGGGTGCTGTGTTCAGTGTTTTATCAAGCTTCGTAAAAGTCCTATAAGCTGACTATTATTTTCCTATTTTATACATGAGAAGACTAAACATGAAGAGTTAAGGAACTCCCAAATCTAGCAGCTGATCCAGTGCTCAAATCTGGGTAATTTAACTTCAAAAGATTTGCCCTCAGCACGCTACTGCTATATTTGCTTCCCATTGCTATTGTGACAAGTAGTCATAAGCCCAGTCATTTAAAACAACGCAAATTTATTATCTTATGTTTTGGAGGTCAGAAGTCCAACGTGGGATTCAGTGGCCACAATCAGTGCTGACAGGCTGAGTTTCTTCCTGAAGGCTCTTAAAGGGAATTTTTTTCTTCTGTCTTTTCTACCTCCTAGTAGCTACCCACAGTCCTCAGTTCATGGCGCTCTTCTAGATAATTTTGTTTTTAGTGCAGTCTTCACTATATAATCTAGTATATTCCAAAGTTCCTGGAATTGGGGCCTAAATAGCACGAGCAAGTGGACACATTCTACTTATAAGTACCCTGAGTCCCGTTAAGCTTAAAAACACTTTCTGAGCACTTGGGATGTACCACGTGCTATGCTGGGTACTGGGGTATAAATAAAAATAAGAGACAATTCATTTTCACCACATGACACTCATGTAGTGTTGTAAGTTATAATAATGAGTCACTATCATAAATAATGTTTTTCTGACACCGTGAGTAAAAAACTTACTGCCCACTTTATTTAATCATATTTAATTTCTTGATTATGTCCAAAATCAGTTCTTTGAGTGCTGAACTTCAAGCGGTTGCCTCACTGTTTCCAGCATTATGTAAACTAATGAGTTGAAAATTAAAAAGAAAAGTCAATGATTTTAGTGCACTGTTATGTATTTCAGCATTGCATGTTATATGGTTTATAGTTCTTAGTATCAGTAAAGAGCTAAAGCAAATAATATTGTATTTGAAGATAATAAAAAGACCATGGAAAATTGTATCTCACAGAAAATGTAATTCTATTACAAAACTGTATATATTCATGCCTCAAAAGAAAGAGGTTTAGAGCATTATATGAATCAATCAAATCCCCAAATACACTTCTGAGTTAATCACAGATGTGAGACGGAGTTGATTTAAATTACAGACCATCGACTTCTATTGTTTTAATGATTACCAGGCAATCATTTATGTTGCCTTGTAGAGGTTTTGTGTAGTTCTTTTGTCTTTCCACTAGACTGTGTGCCTTTTAAACATCGCAGACTGGTACTTCTACATATCCTTTTTTTAGAGCACCATACTAACAGAAATGCATGATGACTGTTTATTGAATGTTAATTACTATTAGAATGCACTTCTCAAAATCTACTTCCCCCAATTTTGTTAATGCAAAAGGCAAATTTCAAGAGCACAGTTTCCCTGGACAGAAAGGCAGAAGGAAGATGGGTAGGTGATGAGTAGCCTGACAAAGGAGATGCCTTTTCCCCTGGGCTCTGTAGAGACATTCAGCATCATTTCAGATGAAAGTCAACAGTGGCCAAACCAAGAACAAGAGCTGAAGGCTGATGATAAGCCTGGAAATTAGCAGCAAGTGAAAGAGATGTATATGCAATTGTTTAATTTAGTTATTCACTACCACTGTGTGCAGGAACAATGATACATTTGGAGAGCTAGAAACCCAGATAACAAGGGCTAACCAATGTTGTTGGAAATTAAATGTGAAAAGTTGAGTAATTAAGACCAGCTAATTGGGTGGCCTAAGAATATTCCTGTTATGCATTTGCGCTCTTCTTGGTAAGACTATCCACGGCAAGCAGGACTGAATCCCTTCTGATATTTATTCTCTCTCTAAGTAGCATCCCAGTCTTTCTGCAAGATGGAATCTTGTATTTCTACAAATATTCAGGTATTTTGTATCCTGTTAACTTTCTATAGCATTTTTCTTGGGTATCACAATGAGAAGTTTTGTGCTTCTTGCTTGTATTTGCAGGCTCTTTAGTTAGGACTGAGCCTCCTTTCATTCCTTGAGTTGGGATAAGAGAACTCCCAGTGACCAGCAGACACGGCAAGCTCCTTGAGCACAGTCCTTGTCCAACAGTCAAGATGAATAGATGACTGATTGTTGGACAAGGATTTTCTGTCGTTTTCTCCAGCCAAATGATTTTATAGTGCTTGGTACACTGTCTGTTACTAGAAATACTTCTGCTTGGTTTAGGATGTGCAGAAGGAAGAAGGAAGGAAAACAGCACCAAGACTGATGTTTGCTTTCTTATGTGCTAGTTCTTTTCTTCCCTTTTTTTTTTTTTTTAAATATGCTCAACTAGGATATGGTGGAGGTGCTCCTTACTCTAGCTTTCTATAAGAGTATAAGTTGGTAGCTACCAGCTTTCCATCCTGTGCTTTACTCAGGGGTACATGGCTGCCCTGTAAGGGTACTAAACAGCCTCCTAAGCAATTATCACATGCATAAATTTTGATTCATGAAAAGTGAGTACAAACAGTGTACACAAATTATACATCATTCTTTGAAACAAATTTGCAGGCCCTGAATACCGTCTTTTCCCATTTGCATGGGACAGTCATGGTTGGGCTCATGTTGATCTTCACCGTGTAAAGCACCATTGATAGAGCAATTCAGAAGCTACTTTCTGGGGATGGTAGAACTGTCTTGGCAATCATGGTTCTTGCACAACATTGTGATAGAGCATGCCCACCCTGTTGGACTCATAACACTGAGAAATGGGTGTCTGTTTGTTTGAAGTAGTATATGTTGAGATTTTTTTTATAGCAGCTTAGACTTCATCCTACTGATACAATGACTGAGAATTAAGTAGAAATCATTCTTCTTAACTGCAAAGCTCTTGCATTTATTATGATTAGACATCTCAAAAGAAATGGAAATGAAATCTTAAGGAACCAATTGTTGAGGATTAAATTCAGGAGACTCTGACTTCTTCCTGAATGTGTAAGAATCAGTGTATCCAGAGGGACTGTATAAAGTATCTATGATAAAGACTCCATGTACGTTTTTGTGAAAATATAAGAAACACAAAGGTAAGTTAGGCTCTCTTTTATGAGCTAGATTTTCATTTCAGAGAAGGATGGGAACAGCTTCCTCAGAATGTAGTCTGATAAAATGTTTTTAAGCAGTAGAAAAGAAGAGATCAATTCTAAATGTGTTTTTGAAATGTGTTTTGGTACTGGCTGTTCAACAGCAATTCAGAGTATTTTCTAAGTGTCATCATCTTTGAAGATAAGTTTTTTTGGCAGGGTATAGATTATCATAAGAATGCAAAGTAATACATTTGCATGTATTGCCTCATGGGTGCTTATTTTCCATTTATTTGCACACATTGTAAAAATAGCCAAGTAGTTTAAGAAATTTTAAAGGATGAAAAATCAAAGTGATTTTAAACATACTGAGCTGATTTTACTTTCTGCTGTTATGTGTCATTGGTGTTTGCATTTTTTCCTGGATAGATTATATATTTTGAAGTCAGGGTATTAGGTACCACATCCAAAATATTCCTAAGCATCACAGTCTCTTCCTTCCATGAAAAATACTCTAAATATAAAATTTCCCACAACCATTGCACAATTATGTTAAGTAAATACCTAGAAATATCTAATATTCTAAGTATTAACCAAAGATATCCATGAGGCGAATTACTTTATTAGAATGATTTAATATAAAAACACCATAGCAAAGTTCTTAGTATATAGCTCTGCTTCCTGAAATAAGTTCTAATAGACTTTATTATGCAATTGCATGTTCAAAATGACAGCTTCGTGCTATTTTTTAAAATGTAGATTTTTCTCTGTGGGTAGGTGCTACAAAGTATTCTGAGAGCTATTTTACTAAAAATAAGGCATCTGTGTCAATAACGAATACTTATTGCACAATCTAATATTGTTTGCACCTGCAAAGGTTCAAGAAGGTAACTTCAGGTGAAATGAAAAACCCTTTTATGTAATTGAAAGTGTTCTTTGTTAACCAAGATAGGTTCTTCTTAATAAGGTGCTGCCCTTCTTTAGTCACATATTAGGCACCATGATGAGACGCAGAAGTGGTACTAAATCCATACTTAGGACTAACAATAGGAATAGTGCCCCCAATCTACAAGTTCTCTATAGAACTTCACTGGCTATGAATCACTCACCTGTAAATAGTTTGCCATTTGTGCAGTACTGGTGGACATCCAATGTCTCGCCTCACTTCCTTTTTCCCTGGCTATGTGTCAATGACTATTTTATGCCATAACCTCCCAACCCTACTAGTTGTGGATTAGATTAGCTTTGTTTTCCCCAATCTTCTTAGACTTGTAATTCTCCTGAATTAAACGACTGCACTTTGGTCTTGAGCCATGATGTTTATCTGCAGAAACCTAACACAGATCATCTACAAAAATCTAATTTCAGGTTATTCAGTAAGTAAGCTAAGAGAAGAGCAAATTCATAGGCTGGTATTGCGGGAAATTATGTTTCCAGTCCAAAGAGCCAACACCAAGGAACGACACTGTCTTTACTTCTTTCAATGTGTTTGTGGAAACAAAAAGGATGATTTAAAAGAAGAGAAACAAAATAGAAACTGGAATAATTTGTGATGAACTTTGTAATGTTCTTTAATTAGTAGACATATTTTTGTACATTGCTTTCCATATTAAAAGTCTTGATGAAGATTTTCACGTGTGAATGCATCATAGTCTGTCAGTAAGATGCCTAAAACATTTCTACATAGCATTGGTTTTTAGGAGGCAGCCATAAGGAAATTATAAAGCAACATTTTACAATTTCAGGTGACTTAGACTGGCTCTGTCATGCACTGTACTCCCTTGGTCATCAACTATGGAAGAGTTTGATACACAGCATAGAGACTGGGAGACCTTTAGTCAGACACATATGCTTTCAATGAATCATCATAAGAAAAAGTCAGCAGATATTGCAGGAAGGGATCATAGGTACTTTAGCAACATGCAGGCATGACTTCAAAGTGACTGTTTTTAAAGAATTTTTTATTTTATAGAAAAAATAAGACCAAATTTCATAATAAAATAATAGGAGAATACCAATAGCTAATATGTTATGAAATGTTGTCTTAAAAGTAGTTATTCAGAGTACAAGATACAGGCATAAAAATTTCTCCAAACAGTATTAGCACAAATCCTTCCATTCAATGAACTAAGAGACACTAACAGTATAATTATCTTGAAATTTTCTCCTTCTCCCTTCCTTCCTTTCCCTTTCCCCTACCCTAGTTCGTCTTTCCTTTTGAACAATTTCTTCCCATTTCACAATATCTATTGTACATTTTGGTACTTATTTATCCTTTAAATTTCTCACACTAGGGAGACAATACTAAGATGTTTCCTCATGTGAGTCTGATTTATCACACTTGTGAGTATGATCTCCAGTTGCATCCATTTACTTATAAAATGTCTCAAGTTTATCCATCTTTGTGGCTGAGTAGTACTACATTGTATAAAAATACCACATCTTATCTAGAACACATAAAGAATTAAAAAAAAATCAGACCCCACAAACTCCAAGACTCAATCCAAAAACGAGCATCTGAGATGGATACACATGTCTCAGATCAAGAAATACAAATGGCAAATAATTACATGAAAAAATGCTCCATATCATTGATCACTCTAGAGATGCAAATTAAAAACACTGAGATTCCATCTCATTCCAAAAAGAAAGGCTATCATCAAGAAATCAACCAATAACAAATGCTGGCAGGGCTGTGGAGAAAAAGGAACATTTCTCTACTATTAGTGGGAGTGTAGACTGGTGCAATCACTGTGGAAATTAGTGTGGAAATTCTTCAAAAAATTAAGATTATAGGTTCCATTTGATCCAGCTACTCCCCTTCTGGATGTCTTCTTGGGAAAACTAAAAATATCATAACACAGTGATATATGTGCATGTATGTTTATAGCAGCACAATTTTTAATAGTTAAATCTTGGAGACAATCTAAATTCTCCTTAACCAAGTGATGGATAACAAAGTGAACATTTGAAAGGAATCATTACTGCCTTTAGATGGAATCTCATGCTCATATTTTTATCTACTATAATAGTATGGGATCATGGAATGGGATCATTACATGAGAGTATGTGTTACAAAGACTATAAAAATAGATTTCCATTTATGGAGAGCAGTTTTACAAAAATGGTGGTATGACCTAAGATCCCTGGAAGTGGTACAAAGTGGCTGACAGGAGATGGATATGGCCCACTCATGACATCTTACCTGGACAAGGTTGGGTGGTTGGCAGCTACTCTGCCTCAGAAATATTTTCTTCTCTAGTAGAGATGCATGCATTAGCTGATCTGGGGTCATTGTGTTTTCCCAAAAGTTCCATGGCTTATCTGGGTTAAGAGTCTGGTCACTATTTCACAAAAACCACAACTTGGTCAAATCTGTCTGAACCTTGCTCTTGATGCCAGCTCCCCACTTCATGACTTCAAGAAGTGGCAATGCTGATAATAATGACACAGATTGCAAGAATAAAAGATATTTTATACTGAGCTCCATGCTAGCTCAAATGAATTTTCTTCTATCTTTGTAGAGGGGAATAAACCTTAGATTATGCAAACTGTGACATAACACAGAGAGAAATAAGCAACAGGGGTATTCAGAGTTTCTGCTCTTGATTTTCTCTTCTCTTTGAGGCATGCTTGTTACAGTTCCAGGCTAATCTCCATACTCATGGGGCTCTCTTTCTCAATTAGTCTCCTAAAGTTCTCATAGGAAATTACCAAAAAACCCCAGATACATATTCTCTCATAGTTGTGGAGGCTGAATGTACATATCATGGTATTGGTTAGATTAGTTCCTTCTGGAATCTCTGAGAGAGAATCTTTACCTTTCTTGCTGCTAGCTTCCATTGGTTGCAGGGAGTCATTTGCATCTCCTAACTAGCTTCTGAGCCACTCCAGATCTGGCCTCTATTGTCACTGAACTTACTCCCTCTGTGTTTCTGCATCTTTGCATATACATATGAACATAAGTCACTGAACTAAGGTGCATTCTAAATAGATACAGTTTATCTTGATTACTCAAGAGCCTATATGAAAATTAGGTCAATTTCATAGGTACAGGCATGGGAGGTTAGAACTACAACTTTTTTTGGGGGGGAGGGTCATGATTCAACCACAACACTTGTATTTTCTAGTGCTATTTAAATAACTAGCTATTAATTTTCCCCCAGAAAACTCAGTTGTAGAAAATAAATGTTTATAAGCAATCTTTCCACCTGCCAGGTAGTAGGAATGTATCTTGAAGAAAGGGTGTGCATAAGGAGCCTGTCTTCTTTCTCAGAATGGGAAGCGGAGCACAACACAAATTGGTATACCCAAGCTTTATCCCGACACTGTGATTGGGTGGCATTTTGAGTGATTGCTTAGCACTGCCTTCAGAGTAGCTCAAGAAATGATGCTTCCCTCTCCAACCATGCAGCACAGGTAACATAAGAATTCACATCAGATGCTTCTTCCTCTGCTTCTTGACAGACTGCATTGTTCACGAGCATGTCAGCTTCCCTTGGAAAATGGGTGTTGCATTAACTCCCCATCTACAAATACATTCACTCATGATAAATGATAGGCAGAGTGGAATTGCTTAGAATCAAGGGTCCTCATCAGCTCAGCTTAGAGAGGACTGTAAATGACAAGATTGGAGAGGAAAAAAAGAATCATGTTAGGCTATTATTTGAAAAAAAAGTACAGAAATGTCACTTCTAATTGTTACTAATGCAGTAAAACATAGTCACCGATTAAGGAATCCAAGCAGAAAAGACTCTTTTGGGTCCAGATGGTGAGAGGTAAGGCTATTATGTGTATTGAAACACCATCTGTATTTCTGAGAACACTGACACTATATTCCAATATCCAAGGGGAACCTGTGTGGATTTCTGCTTGCTCTAATTGCTGCAGTACCTGAAATGTATTCACAGACTTTCCATCTGCACCGTATTTCTGATGCCTGCCATGCACCATTTGGCAATCTGCAGTGCTATGCTCTTTTTATGACCCCATCTTTCCCACTGCATCATTTAGCTCCAATATGTTCAGCCACAAACACTTTCCAAATCATTCACTTAGTGACCCAGGGCACTGTTACCTACCACCCACCAGAGAATGAGTCATCATATCATGAAGGCCATAGGAAAAAAAAAGAGACATTTGTCAACAGCTTCTGTGTGTTGTAGAAGATGAGTTCAAATGTAGGACATCACATAGATTTACTGGTGCATGATGGATGAGTCAATTTTTGACAGGAAATGTCAAGTGTTTTCAGAATCTTAAACAATACGAAAGGGAAAGGTAAATGTTTGTTGTCAACCAGCCTCTGTGGGATCACTGTTTAATAATCAAAGCTGTTCCCTCCACCAGTATTACTCTCTGAGAAATACACAAGGGGAGAGGACTCTTGAGTCACTGAGGCATATTCTGGGTTTGCCCTTTCACCTCACAGCTCTTTTTTGGGACCGGGACTGGCTTAGAAATAATTTTCAAGGGAGGCAATTTATCTCTAGCTTTCTTACCTTTCTTGATTCCATAAATTAAAATTCATCTTCCTGTCACTGTCTTACCTCTCAAGATTTAATCAAATGAATCCTCCTTAAAATGACTGTGGAAAAATTGAGACATATATGTAAGCAAATGCAAGTAAATCATCTATGATGTTACTGCTAGCATAGCAGCTAGGTACCACTACAAAATATTACAATGGTTTAAATTCCAAATGTGACTGTATCACATGCTGGTAAAGACACAGAGCAATAGGATTCCATTCATTTCTGATACAATAGAAAATAGTACAGCTACTCTAGAAATCTCTTACAGTACTAAACATAATCTTATCACATGATACAGCGAGCATTCTCTTAGATTTATATCCAAAGGGCTCGAAACCATAGAGTTACAAAACAACCCGCACAAAAAAAATGTGTATAGTGGTCTTGGACACTGATTATCAAATCCAGGGATATTCAGGGCATCACTCAAAAAAATGAATAAATGCACAAATGGTTACACTGTCTAAACATTATCCAGGCAATGAAACGCTGCACATTGTTGAAAATGAACAAAGTATGAAGCCATGAAATGCGTGGAGCAACCTTACATGTATGTTGCCAAATGAAAGCAGTCACTCTGCAAAGGCTTTTTACTGTGTGATTCCAGCTCTGCAACATTCTGGGAAAGCTGTATGAGACCCAGGTGATGACCTGCTAATAGAAACAGATGAATGCAATAAAAGTCAATCAAGACCAACCTCAGCTGATTCTTGGACACTTGTGTAAAAAAAAACAAAACAACAAAACATGGTTAGTAGTGAATCATCTAGAGATTGTTTGTTATACATTATTGCAACAAAAGCAATCTAGTATGAAAACCATACTATTAGTACTCTAAACAGCTACTGAGTTTCATTTAATGATCAGTTTTACATTTATAGAAATACTGTACATACAGTGTAGAGAGTTCTCAAACCGTTCCTACTGCACATATATTTTCTATTACTAATATTTTGCATTTGTGTAAAATAATTGTTATAATTAGTAGATAAATATTGACAATTATTAACCCAAATCTAGTTTATATTAAGATTTATACTTTACGTGATATGACTAAAGGTGTGATGTCAGCATTGTATTTTTATACGAAATGTTTTCATTGCCTTAAAAAAACTCCAGTGTTTCACTTATTCATTTCTCCTTCTCCCCAAACTCCGGATGACTTCTCTTTTTAGTATTTGTATACTTTAAGTCTCCTAAAAAGTAAATTCTATTAGTTAAAATTTACTTGTTTGTGACTGCCTACTACCATGAGTGCTTTAGTTTTCTCTCTTTCTTCCTTTCTTCTTTTATTTCTTCTTCATTCTTGTTGAATCACTGTTCAATACAGAGATGAATCTGATATTGTAAGTATCAGAAGTTTTGTGCACAGTGATTGCTCTTTCTTTCTTGTACAACTATACATTTTTTGGCTTTAATGTTAATTACTCCTTAACAAAAACTGAAATCATCTCAAGACTGAAATCTATTAGTTCATATTCTTTAAAATCTGTAATTCTTTGGAGACCTCTGTTTCTTTGCTTTGATATGGACTGATTTCTTTTTTGACATTTTGCTTCTGTTGCCTGTCCCCTTCTTGGTCCTCCCTTTGTTATTCAAACTCAGCGTAACTTTTGCTGCAGTCTTTAACCTGTAATTTCTATTCCCTGACTCCCAAATCTTTTGTCTGAGGAATGTCTCTGTACTGCATTCACTTAGACAAACTAGAGTTCCATTTCCCACAGCGCCCATTCTTACAGGGTTCTGGGTTAGCACTGGCTGTGTTAGATGCTTTGCTCAGGGTTTGGAACATGGAAATGAAGCAACAATCCTTCTACTTGGAGAGCTGGTGCAGGGTACCAGACACGGTGCAGCCCCCGTACTGTGGCAGACGCTGACTCACCTATCCGGCATGGAGCAGCACCTGGCTCTACACATCCTCTAATTCCTCTAGGACTCTTCCCCCAGCTTCTCTCAGTTCTGGGTCAGGGCCTGCGTAGCTTCACAGAAATGTATATCGGCTTCTCCATGTCACCCAATACACTGCGCTGATAGGTGCCGAACTACAGACGCAGGTTCTTTGCGGGCTTTAATCTGTCCTCACAGGTTCCGGCTGTTCTCATGGCTCCCTATTCATCTGCATTGTCTCCATTTTGCTCTTGTTAACATTCAGATTTTCTCCCCAACTTTTTGTGCGGTTATCCCACAGCGACTTCAGGCTTCACACGAGATGTTTAGACATTGGGACATTAGTGCCTAAAGTATTATCCAATACTTGAGTCTACTTTTCTGTATCGCACAGAATATTTCTGATTTCCTGATCATATTCTACATGATGCACTAATTTTTATGGAGTGCTAAAGTGATTTTCAGATAGATGATGCACGGAACATACATTTTTAAACATTTTGCCTTTCCATTACACATATGCCATATACCATTGCCTTCATATTAAAGGATAGTTAGCTAGACATACAATATTTGGTTAGGAATTTTTTTTCATAAATCTTAAAGATACTACCATATTACTTTTGGCTCCAAATGCTGCTATTGAGAATCTGAAATCATTCTCTTTATATGTGAGACAAACCATAAGCTAAAATAAATCTTTAAATTTGATTTCTTCAACTTGATGTTTTATCTCAGTGACACCTGACTGTTTCTTAAGTCAATATGTATATAGATTTTCTTTGGCTCAAAACTTCTAAATCGCAATCATTTATAGAGTGCATTGTCCCATAATATTATATATGGTAACTCATATTATAGCCCAGAACACAAAAATCCAACACAATCCCTAATATTGGTGAAATCATTAAATGTGCAAGAGTATTAACAAATAACTGGGAGTTAAAATAGCTAAAAAATTTCATGTAAATGTAGATGATGATGTGGAAAAAATAATACTAGAATTCAGCAATAATTTTGGATGCCAAAATACTCATTTATACACATGTAAACTCTTAGAACCCAACCAATTTTTATACAGAACCAATTCACATGCAGTATTAAAAGTATCATACAAGTGCTCAAGCCAACCCACTTAAGCCATTGTAAACATTCTATGGCTATAATGTTTTCCTGTAAACTATACAACAGTATTACAGTTTGGAGAAATGGTATGAGATTATCACAGCTGCAAAAATCATTAAAAAGACTTTGGTAGGTTTGTCTGAAAATATATTCACAGGTATAGGCAAGTATTGCCTGCACAACACCTCATTTGCACAAGAAATAACATCAAGAATTAGCAAATTGGATTATAACAAAATTAGAAAGCATCTGTACAGCAGGGGAAACAACCAATGGAGTGAAAAAGTAACCTACAGAATGGTGAAAAATTTTGCCAGCTATTCCTCAGAGGACTGACACCTAGAATACATAGAGAATTAAAAAATTAGATGCCCTAAATAAAAGACCTAATCAAACATGGGCAACTAAAATGAATAAACACTTCTCAGAAGTATGAATGGCCAATAAATAATGCTCAGCATTTCTAGGAATTAGAAAAATATAGATTAAAGCAAGACATATACCCCCTTACTTCGGAAGGAATGGCTTTTGTCAAGAAATCAATAACAAATTCGGGAGAGGCTGCTGGGAAAAAAGATACCCTCTACATTGCTGATGGGAATATATACTAGTACAATCATTATAGAAATCAATATGGAGATTCCTCAAAAAAACTGAAACTAGAAATGTCCAGTTGACCCAGGCATTCCCCTATGGGTATATTCCTGGAAGAGTTAAAGACATCATGTTACATGCATCATATTACATACATACCCCTATTAATAGCACCACAACTCTTAAACTAAATCTTGGAAGCAGCCAGACTGAGCAGTTTAAACAACAGACATATTGTCTCACAGTTCTGGAATCTGGAAGAACTGTGGTCTGGGTATTAGCATGGTTAAGCCCTGGTGTGGGCACACCTCCTAGCCCTAGATGGCTGCAGGAGCAAGCTTGCAGCTGTCTGTTTGTATAAGGGAACTAATCTTAAGAAGGGGGGCCCCATCTCCCTGGAACACTGGAACATAATTACCACCTAGGCCCCAGCTCTGAAAACTATAACATTGGAGGTAGGGTTGCAGCAACATGAACTTGGCATGGAGGGAGAACGCAACTCAGTCCATAGATGTGGGTGCCCAAGTATATATCAGTAGGGCATCTCATCCTTCCATTCCACATGCTCATTTCATTCAGTTTCTGTAGAGGGCACATCACATTGCTGTGCTGTGCTGGAGGAGCAGTCAAGCACATGCTGGGTAAGAGAAGCAAAGGAGTGCTCAGATTGCTCCCTAACTGACTCTTACCTTCTCCTTTTAATTTTAGCATCTTCCTCTCTCAGGATTTTGGTGCTACTTTGTGTCTCCGATTTGTTTTCAGCCTCTCTGTAGTTCCCCTTGAGTTTTTCTGTGTACACTTCTTGAGTTTTTGCCTCTTCTATTTGCTGCTCTGTTGTTTTTCTCTGAAACAGTGGGGATGGAATAGAGAAGGTGCTCAATAAATAATTAGAAAATGATAAATACAAATGTTGTACTTCATTTTAGCTTTTGTTACTTGGTTACCTCTGCTATTATTTTCATCTTCCAAATTTTATTGTCATCTTTGTTCTCCTGTCATCTTAACTCACATTCTATTTAATTATGTGGACTTTAGCCAGTTTAGAAACATCTTTTTAAGTGGGTTTTAGGGAACAGTGAATAAAATATGTCTCATATTACTATGTGTACCTGGATCTGAAGCATTGGTTTACAATTATTTAACAATTTAAAAAAAGTTTTTCTTTTAACTGCCTTTTAAATCCTCCTAATAAACTCAAGAGGTCTACAGATAGGAACATTTGTATTTTGTTTTGAGAATCTGTGGCTTCTACAACTTTGACTCTCATCCATTCTACTATTAAGGTTGCTATCATTTTTAAATTCCAGCAGCCAATCATCATCTAACCATTTGTAATTTTTCCACAAAGTAAGTGCACTAGACATCAAGAACTCTTGGGCTTTCTCCTTTCCTTGAACTTTAAATAAATTATGACACACTTATTTTGTAGCAAAATTAGGTGCCAGGAAAGATCAGAGAATCTATCTTCCATTTCTCAGAGAAAGGCTGATCATCCCAGTGGTATTTGTATAATGACTCACTCATTATTGATTAAGGGTTTAGAAAGTCTGAGGATTTAGCATTTTGAGAATTTAGGAGTAATTTATGGTAATAAGCAATAATGGGAAGATAACTTCTGTGTGTTTTGTTGCTAAAAGCATCTGTCAAATCCAGATGCCAGGAGATATTAATGTGAAGAATATTGTCATAATGCCCATTTCTTCCTGAAGTAAAGTAACTCAGTTACACAGTATTTTGTATTCTAATGCTCCTTTTGGCTTATTTTCTCTTGGCTTCTTACTGACGAGTGACTTTGGTTATAAGTTAGGGAGGCAAAAGTTACAAAATCTCCTGTGTTCAAGACTGTGCTTTTGTGTCTGTTATGACACATCTTCTTGCTGAAGATAGATGCCTTTTATCTTCTCAGATTCATTTTTCTCAATTGGCTAAGCATTTCACAGACTAATAGGACTGCTACCCATCTGTCAAAAATTAAAATGTTATAAACTGACATCATCTGATGAGTGCCACCAAATGAAAGAAGTTTATAGAGTTTCCAGCATTGCTTCTGTCCTTCTTGGGCAGGAATGGCATTCTTGTTCTAAAGAGAAATACAAATCATGTTACTTTAGTTTTAAATTCAAGAATTCTGTTGAATTCAAGAACATATTTATGAAGTAAAGGCATAACCTGCTGTGATAGAAAGTACACAGCTGTATGCAAGGATAAAGGCAAAGTTATTGAGCAATTAGATAGCACACATTAAATAATAAGAAAGGACAATGGCGGGAACACTGCCACGCCCAGCTGTAACCGGTATTACCTGTTAGTTTCTAGATGGTAAGAAAGTTTGTTGGGCACACAGGGAAGGCTCAGGGCACACAGGGTGCTCATGGCAGCAGCTACTGACCAAGGCACATGGAAATATTTCACTTGATTAACAACTGCCATTATTGCGCTGATACCCTCTGGAGCAGTATCAGCCTGAGTCAGACTAGATTTGAATTTCTGTCATGGCCATTCTTTAGAATGTCATCCAGAGCCAATTTCCTAACCTCTCTGAGTTTAGTTTTTTCCCTCTGTGGTAACAGGCTGCTGTGGCTGGGCTGCAGTCTTCCCATGTGTCATTTTGCAACGTGTGTTCAGATTTCCGGGTACATCCAGATGGACATTCTAGGTGTATCAGATTTTCTATGGCAGACAAAGACTCTCTAAACCTGTGTCCTTTGGTAAGGAAGACTTATAGGAGGAACTACATACTATGCTACTGCCAAAGACAGGAAGGGGTGGCTGTGAGTGCCTTGTGCAAGGCCACCTCTGTAACAGTCATTGCCAGATTGTCACTGCTATTATTGTCTTCAAGAGTTTATGCACTTCAAAAGAAATCACCCACAGTGAAAAGAAAACCCACAGAATAGGAAAGAATTTTAGCCAATAATCCCTCAGATGAAATGCTTATATCCAGAACATATAAAGAACTGAAAAACATCAAGCCCCCCAAATTCAAAGACCACCTCCAAAAATGGGCATCAGAGATGAACACACAGTTCTCAGATGAAGATATACAAATGGCAAATAAATATATGAAGAAATGTTCACCATCACTGGTCATTTGAGAAATGCAAATTAAAACAGCATTGAGATTTCATATCACCCCAGAAAGAATGACCACTATCAAGAAATCAAGTGATAACAAATATTGGCGAGGATGCGGGGAAGAAGGAACACTGCTCCATTGTTGATGGGAGTGCAGACTGGTGCAACCACTGTGGAAATCAGTATGGAGATTCCTCAAAAAACTAGGATTGGAGGTTCCATTCAATCCAACTATTCCTCTCCTGGGTATTTTCCCAGAAAAATTGAAAAAGTCACGTCACAGTGATATATGTGCACTCATATTCATAGCAGCACAATTTGTGATAGCTAAATCTTGGAAACAACCAAAATGTCATCAGCCACAGAGTGGGTGAAAAAAATGTGGCATTTTTATGCAATGGAATACTACTCAGCTATAAAAAAGGATGATCTTGAGCCCTTTATAGGTAAATGGAGGCAACTTGAGACTATCCTCATTAGTGAAATAAACAAGACTCACATTAGTAAATATCACATTGTCTCTCTAGTGTAAAAAATAATAAAAACTGACAGAATAATGGGATCCAAAACATATAATAGATATTGTGAAAGTGAAAGGGAAGTGCTCTAAAGAGTATAACGGTATATATAGTGTCTAAGATAGATAGCCATATTACTGAATTTCTGTTAGAACATTGAACAGAAAGATTTGCACTGTCAATGTGTAAGTGTCTACCCACTATGCTTTGATTTTGTGACTTTGTTAACTATTTTTAAAGACAACAATGAGCAATGTATCGACTAGTGATTCTATGATGTTAAATTTTTTGAATTCAGTATTGTTCTCCCCTTTTCTGTTTTTCTATTTTCTTTAATTTTCTTTCTTTGAAAAAAAAAGAGAATATGCAATATAACCACCATTGTTAAATTTTTTTCATTCTGTTTTGAAAACCTATGTTGTTATTGTTTTGAGTTTTTGCTGTTGTTTATATCTTTTGCTTTTCTGACTTTTCTCTTTTACAAAAAAAAAAAAAAAAAAGAAGAAGAAGAAGTCTCCTGTGCCAAATCTGGTGGCTTATAGGTTACTGTGGACTTTCTATGCTAAGATCTATGTGGGAAAGATGGGTGACTTTCTTTTTGTCTCAACTAACTCAGTCTGAATTAAATTCAAATTTCCCACTAATGCATCTGAAGGTAAGAATCTAAATCCCATTTGGAATTCTAGCTGTAAGAAAGTCAAAAATATTCAGCTTCCATTCCTCTGAAGTACAAGAATGCAGACTGAAGAGCTTGAATGAGTTTTGAAAAACCTGGTGCAGATTATACCACGTAGTTCGATCCTTGGCCTTAGACGCAAAGGCCATACCTGATACATTCATCCTAAGTGTCACTTCTACTTTCAAGATTCTGTGATTGATTGTGAGGTGTCTGAATACAAATCTGCACAGTAAAGTTGACCAAAGCTTTTACAAGTACCAGAAAAACATTACTAACATTTGAGTACTGACAATTTAGAGATACAAGGGAATTTGACAGATGAAAAATACATAAAAGGTAGGATTAAAAGAAAGTTGCCCCAAAGACCCAGGTCTTTCAATCTCAAAATATTTGTTGTTTAAATTATATCACAATATATGAATTTATTTTTTAAAAATTTTAATTTACCTGCAACTTCAATAATAGGGCAATTCAAGTCTGGCATGGTAGTGCATGCCTGTAATCCCAGCACTTGAGAGGCTGAGGCAGGAGAATAGTTGTGAGATTGAGGCCAACCTGGGTTATAAAGTGAGGCCAACCTCCTCAAGGCCAGCAGAACTGCATAGCGAGACCCTGTCTCAAAAAGACAAGAAAAAAAAAAAGACAATTTAGTATTACCTTCTGTTAGTGAGGAGACTTCCAGTTCAGTGATTTCTTTCTGCACTTATTTTGATATAATTAAGCACACTGTGTATTTTTGGAAAGATAAAGAGTGTGGTGGTTAATTTCCTATGTCAAATGACTAGGCCGCAAGTCCTCAGATCCTGGTTAAACATTCTTCCGTGTATGTCGGTGAGTGTCTTTCTGCATGAGATCATGAAGTTAATATTTGAATAGAGGACAGTGGGTCGCCCTCCACAATAGGGGTGAGCCTCATTTGATCTCTTGAAGTCCTGAACAGAGGGACAAGGCTAAGTAGGGGAGGTTTCGCTCTCTCCCTGCCTGGCTGTCTTTGAGCCAGTATAATTGTCTCCTTCTGCCTTTGAACCTAGACACAGGCTGGGGAGCGTACTATTACCTCTCCTGCTTCTCAGGGCTTCAGACTTGGGTTGGAGCTGTGCCACCATTGTCTCCGGTCTCCTGCCTGCACATCCTGGGACTTCTCAGCTTCCATAATTATGTGGCTGAATTTCTTGTAGCAAATCTCTTTACGTTTAGGTTGTATATATAAAATATATTAGATGATACGTTCATGGATGCGAGTGATATATATTTATACTTTATAAATATGTGATACACATTTAGGATAGATGCACACTCTATAGTTTTGTATCGGGCTTGTATAGATGTGTGCATTTCACCTGCCTCACTGCAGAACTCTGACCAATGCACTCAGCTCTGGGGAGCAGTGAAGGAATCTGTATGTTTAAAGCTATAACCTCTGAATTAATCTCCACATATATAAGTGGGTATAAAAAGTTCCAAAAGGAAATTTAAATCTCTTTTCCGTAATTTACCCAAGATCATATAAACTATATAAAATTGAGCTTTACTTACTATAAATGCAAGAATTGTGAAGGATTTTTTATTGACTTGATAAAAAGCCATAAGCAATATGGGAGCCATATGTCAGTTGAACTGTTCGAGTTTTGCAATATTAATTGCAGTTAATAATGCATTCAATTTACAGACTGGATAAATTAATGATATGAAGCCATCATTTTATATTTTATACATATGTTCAATGTACAAAAATTAATTTTTAGGTAGGATATCAGAAAATTCAGTACCTCTGGGAAAAGATCACAGAGGAAAGAATAGAAAATGATGTTTGTTAAACACAAATATTTTTTCTTTTACAGAAAAAGATGATTTGGGGCCATTTGTCACAGACTCATTATCTTGGAGTTGCCAACATGTTCTCAAAGGAAATTTTATGAATTCAAAAATGCTCAGAGAATTATAAGGGGGCTATTAATTAGTCACAATTTCCAAATCCAGGATACATTTCAGAGGCAAAGGCGTGTGGGGGTTAGCTGGGTGCAATGCAGGATTGCAATGCTGTAAGGAGTGGTGTGGAGTCTGAATGCATCTCTTACAGGTTTTATGTGTATGTGGAAAATAATCATGAGAAAAAAATCACTGAAAGAAGAAGGAAGAGCAGCTCTTAAGATCGTTCACTTATTTCTCTGTCTTTGCTTCTCTTTTATTAATGACTTACTTTTTTCTTTTCCATTATCCATGAACAAGGCACGGATGGTTAAAAACAACTCTGAACTGGTCACGGTCATGACCCATGTGCCCTCAAAGTCTTCTTAGCCATCATTTTCAGAGACTGTATCTTTATCTTCAAGAGTGAAGGGGTAAATTAAAAATCGATTTAGAAGCCATATGTAATTTATGAAATAATGTAGGAAACATGAAGAGGATTTAAGGTATGAAATCATAGAAAAGAGAAAAAAAACCTTTCCTTGCACACAAGGGATATTTGAAAAAGGTCAGTAATACAAGTGACACTGGTTTAGTTCTGTATGAATTAAGCTCCTATGTGTGTTTCTAAGCTATAAATTATCAGAATGAATCCAGAAATGAAACATAACTAATTCCCAGGCAGTTAAAACAAAGAAAAAAATCTAATTTTAGACAAATGAGAAAGCTTTCCTCTGCTTGTCAGCCGCATTCACAGAAAAAGACATTTTGTTTTTTGGTTAATTCTAGTGGGTTGACAATGAAATGCATTTTCTTTGTGAAACCTCATTGGTGGTAAAATTATTTTTATGTAGTTGTCTTCCTGTTTTGATGCTCATTAATGCCCAGTTTTCCTCAGACTGCTTATAATTGTTTTTTAATATGTGTTGGTACTGCTGGGTTCTCATACTGTTCGTTCTTGGGAAATATTTGTTTTATTTTAATCGCCACCAAAATACCAAATTTCTTTAATAAGCTTACAAGTGAGTTTTTCTCAAGCCCAAGAACAGGAGGAGATTTTTTTTTTAAAGTATCTTACTTAAAAGCTTATGGTCAGGAAAGCAGATTAGCAAAGTACTGTCATGCTTTGTTTGAAGTTGGATTGTCTCAAGGAAAAATCATACCGTAAATAAACTGAGCTAGGCTTCTTAAAACTTTGGGTTTTAATGCTTAATGAAATGCTTAATGAAAGCATTTTTCCCAACCTTTTTAATCTCCATGTAATATTTTTATTTTTATTAAATGCACAGATATAAAAAAGAGCTTACCTCGTATTTCTAACTGTATCTATGGTAAGTTTAAATGTAGTTGTTGAACCCCATCTTTCTTCAGTTTCTATGCAGTTAGCAAATCATATTTGGAGAGGCATGAGACACGGTTAGCAGCCTGAGCTAAGGGTCAGTGTTTATGTTGTTTCATATACTCACCTTACAAAGCAATAAAAGCTGAGTGTCACACAGGATGCCCGGTAAAGGAGACAAAAATAGAAATCCAATAATGTTTTCTGAGTTTATTTTTTTCCTTTAGAAATGAGAGTTTTAAACAAGGAAAGAAAGTACCTTTCAACATGGGGCTATCTTTTCACATGATACTTTTGAAATTTACTTTGATTATCATTGTTCCTTTATGCAATCAAGAACCTGTAAAGAACACATCTGTTGAGTCCCTGCACCTTGCATTATCTTTAATAAAGGTCAGTGTAGAGTGGAACCTAAACTAAAAGTTGTAAGGTCCCAGCTCTGGAGAAAGAAAGACACTGGGAAGTGGGAATTAGAGCCCAACGTTTCAGTAGAACTTATCACATATACATTTAATTTCGATTGCTCACGTAAAGCTGAAGGGTGAGAAATCCTCTTTCATCTGCAGCTTTTGTTTCCATTGGCATAAAATACAAATTAGAAAAGAGAAATGAAGGGCTACTTAAGGCATCTTTCAAAGGCAATTTTGAAACAATTTTGATGGCGTGATTTTTGTTTCATACCCTCCTCATGAACATAAATTCCTTATAATATGTGATTTTATTTATAACAAGTGTCTGGAGAGCCAGGAAAAGAGAATTTCTTTGATGGCTGGAGAACATTGCTTTAGAAAAACTAGTACATGTTCTTGGAACCAAAAAAAAATAACTATCCATCTTTTTAGTAATTACCTAGTGAAACCCCAAAATATGCCATGGGACCTGGGGATATAGAGAAGAGCATCATTTTTTCCTTGCCTTGAGAAAAGGTAAGTGGGATGGACAACTGTGTAGCTAGATGATTACAATACAAAATCATAAAGGCTACTACGACATACAGAGGGGTTGTCATGGAGTAACGATTCCTATTGTCTGTAGTCCAGAGGGTCTCTGACCAGTGATTGGTTTGAGTTTATTGAATAGGTAAATATAGAAGTTACCTTCCATTTTCATAACAAATCAGAGTTTCCAAGCTGTTTCAATATGTCATGTTATGTGATGCACAAAACCAACTAATACGGACACTCTCCCTATGAGGGATTGGGCTATGAGCAGAAAATTAAGCACTCAAACCCCTCAGTAAGGTAAGTAGCCATAACAACATCCAAGAGCTTCATGGTACAGTGCACACCGTCACCTTCACGGTGCATAATTCTGCGAGTTGAGTTCAAGACCCTCTGATTTTTTTTAATAATTTAGGAAAGCCCCACTAACAGACAGACAAAGATTCTCTTCTCTACCAAACATTACACAGGGATCTCTGAGCCCACTTCTCCACCAGTCCTTGAACTTGGGTCTTCTTTTACCTTTCCTAGTCCACTTGAGCAAATGCCTTGCTAACTCAGTTCAGCTGGACTCCCATCATCCTTAATATCTGACCAGACTCTTCATCTTCTGCCCTCTATGTTTGGTTATGCTGAACTCTCTCCTGCAGCAATGCTATTAGGTCAATTTAATCAGAATGCCTCTCAGTAATTTTCCATCTACTGAACCCCTTCACTTTGGTCATGGGCAGTACATTTTTATGTCTTTGCTGCATTAAGAATTGACACTAGCAATAGTTTTGACATCTATTGCAATGGTCCCAAATAAACTCCTCCTTAAAGTTTTAACAAGTGATAGAACTTTTTTCTTTAATAGTCATATCTAAAGTTGAAATTGTACTTAACAACTAGCTGAGTCTAGGGCAATGCAGTAGAATAATTAATTATTGTCTTCCCACAGAAAAAATAAGACATATTAAGCATCTTGAAAGTAAAAATGTTATCTTCTTTACCTTTTCATACCCATCTTTTTATACCTAACATGGTGCCTTTATATAAATGTTTAACACATATTTGCTGACTCTGTTACCATGGGTGATGGGGTTGCAGAGGGACTCCTAGGTTTTTGTGTGAAATGAACAAAGAATTGTATGTGACATGCAATGGGAAGGAAAGAGCAGCAAAGTTTAATTAGGAGATAGCACTTGTTCAGTCAGTGCGCTTCCACCAGCAAAAGGAAAAAGACGTGAGCACTGAAGGCACTGAGTTTGAGGATTTCAAACACTGTGCCTTGTCTAGGGTGCCTCCCAGTGGGTCTTCCAAAGCACGACTGACAACGTGATTGACAGGGCGCTGACTTACGTCTGCTATGCCTGTCGTGCATGTTTTTTTCCTAATCATTCACTGTTACAATTGGATGTGTGAGATGCAGACCATATGTAGGAATCTTCATTGAGCTCCAGGTAAGAAAGTTTACTGTAAGTCATGCAGGAGGATTTGGCATGCATGGTTTGGGATCTTGGAATTACCCAGAGCAGGCTCAGAGGTCTTTGTTTTACTTATTTCTGCCTCTGGGTAGTCAGTCTTGGGATAAAGGCTGGGGGTTTTGGCCAATGGGCATTGCCTAGACTCAGGTAAGTAGAGGGGAGTAGTCCAGGAGCAAGTGGAGGAGACTAGGTCAGTAGCCCCAATCATAAGATCTATATTAATCCTGCATAAGCTTGTATTTAACAGGTGACTTATGTTTTATTATAATTCATCTTTTTATTAAGACCTCATTTTCTTTTCATAATTAATATAGATCTTGAACCTAAGGTCTTAGTTAATGATATAATTATATTGCAATCAAGGATTAATCTCAGTAAACCCCTAAATATAGTCTTTATGTTATTCGCGCCTCATCTATTTTGTCTGTTCTGTTACACTGGCAAAACAAAACTTATACTAAGGCTCATTCCTAAAGAGACACTAGGAAAGCAATAGGTAATCCTCTTTTGTTCTGGCCTCAAGTGTTTTAAACCAGGGCAGAAACTTCACATATTGCCTAGTATTATAGACAGCTAAGTGAGGTATAAATATTGTAGGCAGTCAGATAGGGAGAGACCCTCCGGGGAGTCAGTGTAGAAGATGAGAACACATTACAACTGTGGCTGGAGGTGCCATCTGTCGAAGGCAGGCTTCAAGATAAAGATGGAATGACCAGGCCCACGTGCCTCCCCCAGGGATAAGCAATAAACTAAAGCTTATACTACAATTGATACCACCTGGTCCAATAAAGTCTAGACAGACACCCAGGTGCGTGACCAGGACCTCCTGATCCATCTTTTCCTAAAATAATCTTTGTTTTTTCCATGTACACTTGCTACATGACCTGATTCCTCATTAGGTCAAAATTGCCCAAGTGAGTATACTTGCAGTCTTATTGGTTGATCATAACTTTGACCCACTTTGTGCCCACCTCATGATTTTGTACTTAACTCCGTAATTTTGCTCCATAAAACTTCTTTGGAAAAGTAGGCTCATTGATAAGCTACTTCCAGGTCCCCTCCTGTCTCTTGAGAGCTATCTCTGTCAATAAATTTTTCTTGCTCTTAACCTCTCGTTTCTTAAAAATCATTCTTCAATTTTGGAGAACAGGATCTTGGCATTTCTGACATCAAGCAGGTTGTGAGTTATATACACTTCTCCTGTATCTTTAGAACAAAACAAAACCACTTTTCTCTCTGGAATCTTATTTCTTAGTTGTGATTATTTACCTGGGGCACCAAGTGCCAGACCTGAGCTCATTTTAATAAACTGAATAGAAAAGTCAATTCATAGTTTCAAAATTATTTTTTAATCTTATATGTAGTAACAGCTGAAAAGAGTTACTTACTTCTCATAATGGGTTTTAGAATTATCTCATTGCTGAGGGAATTATTTGAAAAACTAGATCTAGTGCCTGCCCTGAAGAAACTTGTAATCTAATTGTGGAAAGACAGTAAACAAAAATGAAAGATCCTTACAGGCAAAATCAATTCATAATTTCTTACTTTTAAAGGCTCCAGGGAACGCAGCAGAAATTTTCATTGCATAACTACTGTCATATCTTCTGGTGAAAATAAATCAATCTTTTTTTATGTATTACCAACTCAATGGATTCTGTGATGTGTATACTAAGAAATGAACTGAAGAGGTAAACAAGAAGGAAATCACAAATTCAGAGATTTTCAGTTAAGACTTCTAAAAGGAAGAGAAAAGCAACAGAAAACATAGCACTGATACATTTTTGAGAACCAGGAAATGTGCAGGTGTGATTCCCCTGGTAACCTTCAAGTAGAGTATATGAGTTAGCACAGTGGTTTCTCCTGTTTTTATACTGCAATCAAGGACTTGATTATTTCTTCAATGTGGTTATTTTACATTTCTTCTCTCCTTTTCCTTTCCCTTGTGCTTACTTTACATCAAAGCTTAAAATCTGGTAATTGGTTTTAATTTGACAGAAATGCAAATTCTTGGCAGCAAAGTAAAAAGAATGGAGGCAAAATTTAGAGAAAATTTTAAAGATTTAAATTGTGAAATCAAGTTTTCAGAGGAAGCCACCAAATAAATTTCTGAATACAAGGACATTATCTAAACCCTACCATATTAAAATGTAGTGTATAAATTACAGGAAGTCTAAAAACTGGCACATAAATTGCCCTGAAAGTAAGTAAAATCTTGTCTAGTATAAATTTTTTAAAAAAGCAATCACTGTACCTTTTGCTAACAGTAATGTTGAACAGTTGATTTGATGAACACTTCATGTAAATGGACTAAAAGTGAAAGATTACTCATCAGCATCTTCTCAACATAACTTTTCTCCCTTTGGACTCCTAATTGGGTTCTGTTGGTGACCCTTCTTAGTGCCTTTGGATGCCAGGACTTCTCAATCTACCGTCATTTTCAGTTTAGTTAAACCCTACTCCTCTTGCTTTGCTTTGCTTTGTTTTAACAACCCTTTCAATGTTCTATTAAGCACTGCTGGAAAAATTCAGAGGAGCTGGCCAATAGAATTTGGCATAAGTAGGCCTTCCATGCTGTTCTGTGGTCCTTTTATTCATTATTAACTAACTTCCTAAAGCATTTTCTTTAGCAGTTGCTCTAATTCTTCTCCAGTTTTTTCCAGTCTCAAACCATACTATTGTCTTCTTCAATCTGAGTAAGCAAAGACTGTCTTCTTACTCAACTCATAAGGAATTTCTTTCCTACATCCTCTCTTCTTTAACCCAGAATTCTTCATAATCTTTGAGTAGATGGTTTCATTAAGGATACAATGACATATTCAAATTAGGAACATTCAAGAAGGAGATGCTTATTGAAAGATCCTTTACAAGAGTAGAGTCTGTGTAGTATCCTAGGGTAAGAAATCTCCCTGCCCATATTGACAAGTGGATAGGTCTAATGGAGGGATTCAAAAAAGGCGAGGGTCCTGCATAGCTGACCATCTTTAGTGGACGAGTAACCTTTGTTTGAAAACTGCTGCCAGCCCAAGGCAAGTTTGAAAGCTAAGGGTTGGAAACTGACTTTTCTTTCACACCTTCTTATGATCTCTTGCCCGTTTTCTGCTGCCTACAGATGAGGTGCATATATTAGCTTGCTGGTGCTGAAATCAGGATGAAGCATGAATCTTCAGGGACAAATAAAAGGTATATAGCATAGATTTCAACAAAAATGAGCAAAATAAAAGAATAATAGGAAACAGGGCAGTCGGATCTTTTATGAAAGGGCTGAGAATTGAAAGATAGTGGGAGAAAAGAGGGCAAGAAGAAGGATATGAAAAAAGAATTAAAATGAGTGATGTATATGCACCAACTCCACAAAAGGAGTGCAATCAATATGTACTGCAAAAGCATAACAACAAAAATAACAATAATTAAAAGTTCTATCACAAAATGAGATATGGAAAGAACCAAATGATTTGTTGTGGCTATTATGTAAAATAGTAATTTAAAATTTCACAAAATATAAAGAATTTCCCCTGCTCTCAATTTTTGCAGAAGTTCAGAGTCTAGAAGTAAAGATGTATAAACTCAAAAGTATTTAAACCACATATATTAGGAATGTAAACAAATACATTTAAAAATAGTTTTCCAATTAAAGAAAAGTGCCATAATGTAGCAACATATAAAATAGTTCAGCAACTGAGAAACAGAAGAGATACCTTCTGGGACAGCAAAATCACAGAGAAAATTTGCATATGACTGGAATATTTAACAGTGAAGAAAATTTACACGTATGGAATTAGAGATGCAAGGAAAGATATTCTAGCAAGAAAGAGGAGAATGGGCCAAGGCAGTGAGGTGTAAAAATGTGGAGTCCTTATAGAACTATCCAATAGCCATAAAATATGGGGGCTTGGCAGATTGCAGTGACAGTTTGGGGAATGCTTGAGAACTCACACTAATGAAAAGTAAAATTCTTGTACTCACTATGTGGAAGGATCATTTTCGATCCTGAGCATTTATTAGTGTTATGTATGCAGCAGATGGGTGAGCCAGATACTGTCATTCCCATTTTTCAGGTGAGCAGACTGACTCTTGGGACAATGGTAAAAAATGTCATCTAAGTCACAAAACCAAGTAGTGTCTCTTTTTTTGGAAAATTCAATGACATAATCAAGTATGTTCAAGGCAAATACAATGCCCAACATGTAACAGCAGTACAGTAGATGTTAGTTAGTCAGTGTGCAGATTAGCTTAATTGTCAGCCAGGCCAAGGGAACCTGAGATAGTTGGTAAAATATTATTTCTCTGTGCATATTCATGTGTGTGTAAGGATTTTTTTCAAAAGATAAGAATGAGCATCAGTTGAATGAGTACAAATCACCAGCACAACAGGGCCAACAACCAGCCAATCTATTGAGTATTTGAATAGAATAAAAAAGCAGGAGAAGGTTACGTTCACTCTCTCCATTTGATCTGGAAGATTTATCATTTCCTATCTTCAGAAATTGACTTTCCTAGTTCTCCTATCTGTAGGCAGAGGTGAGGATTTACTTCTTTGAATCTCCATTTCTGACTTGGTCTAAATGACGCCATTGATTTTCCTGAGTTTCCAGATTGCACGTTATAAGAATTCTAAGCCTCCTTAATCAGATAAACCAATACCTATGATAAATTAATCTTTGTGTACCTCCCTGTGTATCTCTTATTGCCATCTTTATTTTATTTCTATAACCTATTGGTCTTGTTTCTCTGGTGAACCCTGACAACTAAAATATTAGACACTTGAATTATCTTGACTTTTGACCTGCCATAAACCTAAACCATGGTAGTGTTGGAAGAAAGAGAGGAAGCAGAACATTCTGAGTGTGAGATAGAAAGGACATGAATGGGGATAATAATGTCTAGGTAAAATCATGTGGATTTAGGAAATATTATTAAGATCAGATTTATATAACTTGGAAAGTTATAAGAAGACAGGGCAAATAAGAAAGCAGAGGGTGAAAGAAGAAAAATCTCAAGTGAACTGTGTTTTATCTTTCTATTCCTGTTATGTAGAGAGTTTCCTCATCTTCCTAATTATCTACATCGGCCTATCCTTTTGTCATTCTTCTGGTCCCCACATAGTAAACTAGAATGACCAGGAACTTTATTTTGTTATCTGAGGCATCTCATAGTTTCAATTCAAGCTGTTGTTTTTATAGTTTACTTGGATTATTGCAATAATCTAAATGTTTTCTTTATATCCTATTTCTTCTCTATAAATTTATCCTTTCTTTTTTTTTACATTAAAAATTATAAATGCTTCCTTTTCCACTGAAAAATTTCAGGGAGTCCTACTTACCTAAAGAATGGGTCAATGCTAGACCATATAAGAAATACTATTTTTCAGTTACAAAAAGTGAGATAAATGCCTGTGTATTTCATGGAATGCTGTTCAGGTAAGAAAGTGAATTGTAGAGCTATCCGTGCAGTGGGAGCTTAGTTTTCATATTGAAACAACTTTTATTAGATTCCTGCTCTGCACCTATCTTTACATATATTGCTGAAGGTTGGAAGAGTGCACATTGATTTAGCCCTTCTTTAGGTTAACACTGGAGAAAAGCTTTTTCTACACATGCCCTTAGCCTTGAGGAGGTCTTTATTAACAAGCTTGGTATTACTTCTGTAATTAAAATTTAAAAATATGGACAGCATTTCAGACACACGACTTCAAACTATGGTGCAAACTCGGCGTATTGAATATTTTAAACTGAAGCAACTGGAGAAATGCCAGGCACAGGAAACGCGCTGCTTCTCTCTTGAGGGTCATGAGACCGTCGGAAGAAACAAGCCCTTTCTGCAACTAAAGAAAACGAGCGCCCTAACTGCTGAGGACGTGAAGGTGGAGGAACACAGAGGAATGGGGTGAAGAGGCCTTCACCGCTCAGTTCCTACCCTCTGTCTTGTCATGTTCTCCCACAGTTTTCTCCAGTCTTCATCACATCCAGTATAAAGCACTCAGATGTAACCATTTCTTTGGGTTGCCGTTTATGTCACATGCTTTTCTCTTTTCGATCTACTTTTTGTTACAGAGTTCAAATAGAGAACTCTACGGTACAGAAAGGAAAGGATCTTTTATTTCTTCCTTACAGGAGAATAAAACACAACCTGTTGGCATTAAAATTCTTCCATTTCTGAGCCCGAGTTTAGTTATTTTTGCTCCTTTCTCATCATACCTCAGATGTCTTATTTTTTGCTTCTCTTCTCCCTAACTTGGCAACTTTGGCCAAAAGTTTATGACAGTTTTCTTATATTGAGCCTGGACACAGACATGCACTTTTTCATAACTTTAGACACACACTGCAGTTAGTTATGGGATATAGAAATTTGCTAACTCAGATTTACAGTCTGATACAGTTGAGCTGTTCAGTGGTTTCTGAGTACGTCCTGTTCTCTGCTTGTAAGTTTCTTCCCGTCTGGAAGATACCGCCCACACTGACTCTCTATTGGAAATGATGCTAAAATTTGTTCCTCTCTGAGGCCTTTTCATTCTCTATGTTGGACATGAACTTTCCTTCTTTTCTACTTTGTAATTTATTTTTATAACTCTATTAATACATTAATGTTTTGTTGTTTTGTTTAGACATTGTAATACATTTTAAGAAGCAATTGTAGACTGTTAATAAACTTTGTGCAATTAAGATATATTTGGATTTATATAGAAATGAAAAAACTATCTAGAACATTAAATCAGGCATGTCTGCCATCACTGTTTAAAACAAAGCTTCAGAAACCTGTATTTTGTAATTTATTCCTCTATTTATTAAATTGCCATTATATAGACCATTGACTGGAGCTGTACTGCCAATATTTCTATCTAGAAAAGTGGGGTACAAGATTCTTTATAAAAACTGTTTTCAAGCTTTCCATACTTACCTTTGCTAAGGAAGGACACACTTGTTTCTGATGAGCAATAAATTACTTTGAATCTGTAGATTTTAAGAAATTTCAAACAGCTGCACACAAACCACTCTTAAAAATTCTGAAGTGGAAGAGAGGCATTCTTAGGAAAAAGAGGAAGATATTTTTATTTTAAAAAATTCATTTGGACATATTTTGATTAATGTTGAGCTGGTGAGTGTGTGGAAAATTTCTATTTTCTCATATTATAAGCATTAAAATAATATGAACAGAAGTTTTTAATAAGAAATTTCACAGTCCAGTATGTCACCCTTGGAAAGTGTTTTCCAATTCTTGGTGCAGACAAAATTGTCCTTTTGTACTTTTATGGAACTTTGTTCAATCACACATGTAAACTTTACTGTGTGTTTTAATATTTCAATTTCTTATTGTTGACAAGTTTCCCAATCATATATTACAAGTTCTTGAGAGCAGGTACATTTTTTTTTTTTGACATAGCAGACACTTAACATTGTTTGACACCTTAAGTGCTAATTGCTTTTTTGAGCAAAGTGTGGAGACTCCTTAGAATTGGTCCTACTAAGTTTCAGCCTTCTTCTAGAGCCATCTTACAGACCTACACTAGGAAGTGTATCTTGCATTTTAATTTTTTCTATATTTTTTCTACATCCCATGCTAGAGTGATTTTTCTTTTGTGATACTTGTACAACATGATACACCTATATCATAACTTGTGATCCACTAAATTAATTATTTGCAAGTCTAATTACACACTATAAGCCTATAACTCAATGGAGACACAGTTGATTTATATACCCCCATGATAACTAATAGTTAATAAGTGAATAAATGAATACATAAGGTAATGAAATAATCTTGGATTTTATATACTTATCACTCAAAACAGTCTCTCAAATAATGTTAAATTACCAATAATCTTTCCACCCATCCATTCATCCATCCATTTATCTGCTTTTCTATTATTTCTGAAGCATGAAATAAATATACTTGAGATTCTATTAGGAATTGTAGAAATCACTATAGCCCTGAAGACTGTACCAATAGACTAAGTGCAGAAGAGAGGTCGCTTGATAGAGTAACTGGGAAACAGCCTTCCCCCATCACTGAGCTTTCACATTCTATACAACTGAAAACAATTTACTACTATATTGAAGTTGGCAGTTATTATGCAAATTTGAAAAAATATTACCAATTGAACTATAAATGCAGGGACAATATAAGTTAATGGCATATTCAGCACTTATGATAATGTTGCAAAATACAGAGGGTTCATCACTTGCTGGATAGAGGGAAATAGTATCGCTCCTCAAGCATTTCTCTTTTCATTTTCTTCAGTAATGACATTGCTTTATGTGAAATGCATTACGTCCCTGCTGACATAACTCAAGACAAGCAGAAGAATCCTATCTTGGTTTCAGAGGATGTCCCATCATGCAAGTCTGTGGATATTTCAAAGACTGAAAAATTTGAGTGTGACTATTTTATCTCTTACCACCATAACATAGTACTTCAGTTCTTATGAAGTAGAACTCTTTCAAATCTTACCTGTATTTCCCTTTTTGATAAAACCAGTCTCCAGAAAATGCAGCTTCTGGACCCCTTCTCCCCTCATATGACCCCTTCTCCGAGGGAGTTTCTTACAATTTCCAAGGAAACACTGATTACCTATTTCCCACTTGCATGAAATAATAGGGCATTTCATAGTTTCCTGTTGAAGCTCTGAACCACACCTGCCTCTTAGTTAAATTGCTATGCCATTGGTAACATATTTGATAAGCTCTATTACCAGGTACTTTTAAAGCTATTTAAATTATCTTTTAATATTCCTACTTATAAGTATTTGTTAAGATAGTATATAATGCACTCAGCTTTTTAAAGTTAATTTTATATTTACAACACTTGCTAAAGTTTTATGGTTTAACTGTGCATTCATTTGTTTTTACTTTGGCAGATAATATCAATCTTGAATGATGATAATTTTGGTTATTTCTAATTATTTTACTTTTCATTTGCTTTTACATTATTGTGCTGAATAGGATTGTTAGTACAATAGTCAATAGACTGAAAAGAGGACAACTTTATCTTGAAAGGAGCGTGAAAGGAATATTTCAATTCACTTTTTTCTGGGGGAGTTAGAAGAGAGTGGGATGTCATTAATGAGGTGAAGTAATTCCCTTTTAGTTCTGATATTTTGAGTCTTTTTTTTGAATTCTGAAGATGTTGAAATTTTATCAGCTATTCAGATCATTTTGTTGTTGCTAATTTCATTAATTGTGATAAATTCTTTAAATTTATTTTCCAGTGTTAAACATCATTGCATTCCTGGGATAAAATACTTAGTTTTGTATTACCTTTTTATGCATTATTGGAGTCAATCCTGTAATACTGTATTTGGTACTTTTCTAATATTATCTGCCATATTTTGACATGAAAATGTCATAGACATAAATTAAATAGAAGATTGTCCATTTTTTCTTTCTTTTTCTCTTTTAAAATGGAAGTATTTCCTTTTTGAGTATTGGAAAGAAATTGCTAATAAACTAAAGATGGATTTATTTTTTATTTTGTGGAAGAGCAATTTAATGGACATAAGAAATCTGATGATTTGATATTTTAGTTTCAGCATGTAACATAGTATTAGATATTGTGTATAATGAAGTCTTTCTAATATTGTACCTTTTCCTTTATACTACTTATTTGAGCCTTCTGCCTTCTTGATTACTATTATAAAATGTATTACTAATTTTATCACTCTCTTGGCATTATTGCTCTTATCTTTCGTGTTTCTTTATTTTTAGCTATTGGATATCATACTTACCTTCTCTGAATCCTCTTTGGGTATATTTCATATCTTTAGCTTCTTAAATTAGATACTTAGTTTGTCAATTTCAAATTATTCCTCTCTTCTAATATATAGGATCATTTTGTAGCTGTATAGTATTTTATAAATTGTTTTAGCAACTGTAGCTTTGGCACATAGTATTTTTGATATGTCAGTTCTACATATTTTGTCATTTTCAATGTTATTCTTTGGTCTATCAGTTATTTAGGAGTTTCTAACTTCCAAACACATGGAATATTTTTATTCAGCCTTTCATGTTACAAGTGGATTCTAATCCACTTATATTACAGGCAGATACAGTGGTTGCTTTTATTACAATCTTTCAATCTTTGTTTAAGTAGAATTAATAGGCTAGTAGGTGGAAAACATTTTTAAACTGTTCCAGGTTTGCAAAAAAAAAAAAAAAAGATTCTGTCTTCTATAATTTTGAGTGGTGTTCATTATAACAGTTTTCCTATCAATTTTTTTGATTATTAAAGTGTTCTGTATTTTTACTGGGTTTTATTGTTGCTGTTACTGTCTTAGGTCAACCACTACCTGAGTAAGGAGGTACTATGTATATAAATATCCACCTTGAGGATAAGATTGCTCATTTCTCTTGTAGTTCTGTCACTGTTTTTTTTTTTTAATGCTATGTTGTTTGGAGGATTCAATTTTAGACTGTTTATAGCTTTCTGGTTAAAATGTTTTACTGCCCACCATTGAATTCTAAGATACATAAAGGCAAAACATATTTGTTTCTCTTTTTATTTACTCCTGTAGCCAACTCTGTTGAATATCATTGTTGTGATCAAATACTACATCTCCCAGAGATGGCCAGAGTAGTGGAATCATCAGATGGTTCTAGAAGGCACCACTGAGGTGCCATCTCAGGGCAAGCATCTAGTGAAGATGAGACTTTAGCCTCTAGGGTGCTGTGCACACTCCTAGTCAATGGCTATATATGTGTTTGGTGCTACCAATATGTGGTGTGTGAGGAACAAAAGATAAATCAAGAGCAGTTTTATATTGATAACACAGATACATGGTCCATAGGAAAAGAAGACAGAAATAAACAAATAAATACCAACGTATACTATGCATTAATTTTTAACATGGGCATCAAAAGGATACAATGAGGAAAAAAGTTTCCTCAACAAATGGTGCTATAAAATTAGACTTCCACATGCAAAAATAAATAAAACTGGATCTTTATGTAATGCCATACACAAAGTCAATTTAAAATAGACAAAAGACTGAAATATAAGACCTGAAAGTATAAAATTCCTAGAAGAGAACAAAAGGGAAAGAACTCCTGAGTACTGGTTTTAGCAATGGATTTGTAGATACTGCACCAAAGCTTCAGGCCACATAAAATGATAATATATAAATAGGATTATATGAAACTAAAAAGTTTCTGAGTAGCAAAAAAGAAAAATACCAACAACATGAAAATGGTAACCTATGGATTGGGAATAAATATAAATCTCATATATGATAAGAGGTTACTATCTAAAATTTATAAAGAACTCATGCAACTTGGTAATAGATAAACAAGTAATTAGATTAAAAGTGAGAAAATGATTTGAATACATGTTTCTCCAAAAGAGACGTAAAAATGGCCAATAAGTATATGAAAAGGTGTTCAATCATCATGGAAATGCAAACCAAAGCTACTGTGAGATGTTACTTCTTACTCATTGATATGTTGCTATCAAAAAGTTAAAAGAGAGAGAATGTTGGTAAGGGTGTGCATAAAAGGGAAACCAACTATTATACTGTTGGTAGAAATGTAGATTATGAAGTCGTTGGAAAAATAGTATGGAAGCTTCTCAGAAATAAAAAAAAACCCCAGAATTACTATATGATCAACAATGCTTCTTGTGGTCATAACTCAAAGGAAATTTGATTACCATGTCATAAAGACATCCTCATGCTCACGTGCATTGCAAGCTTATTCACAATCGCCCACATGCAGAAACCATCTCCATCTCCATGTGACTGGAAACAGAAAATACAGACTATGTACAAAAGAGAATATTACTTATTCTTGAAACAGAAGAGACATTCTGCCATTGGTCACAACATGGATCAAGCTGGGAGGCATTACATTAAGTGAAAGAAGTCAAATGTAGAAAAAATATTGCATCTTCACACTTACCTGTAGAATTAAAAAGTCAAATATAATTAGAGAATGATCAACCTATAGAAACCAAGGTCACAGGGGTGGAGGAAATGGAAAAATGTATGTCAGAGGATACAAAGATGGAGACATAGGAGATGAACATATCTGGAGATTTCATGTACAGTATAAGGACAATAAGTATTCTGACAATAAATAAGCATATTTTGGGTTGTTGATAAGTGACTCCACTGTAGCTCTTGCCACAAAAAAGATGGATACATGGATATGATTCACTATAAAATAACATTTTACTCTTTCTAGGTGTCTTATGAATTTAAATGTACAGAAAACATTATTTAAGAAAATTAAGGTTGGTCTACTGTACCACCACTCCTTGTGGTCTACCTGGGGAAAGTTTTGCTTTTCTTCCCTAACATTCTGGTCTTTGTGAGTTTAAAAGTTCTGGTTTCCAAATCCAGATAGATGTTTGCCAGGAGAAACAGCAAAACACCCATTAACTTGACCTATGTCTCCTGCCCAGACATTTAGATTCTTTGTTCCAAGAGATCAGGAGACAAAAAGAATTTTCTTTCCTAGTGGGAAAAAATTGACCCTGATAATTGGGAGGAAGAAAGTTGCTGTTACACTCTAAGGACAGACAGAGATATATGTGGCACCTAGGCAACCCACTGGGACATCTCTTAGGACTTCCTGGTCCATCTCTTGTGATGAATGATGGCAGATAGCTGCACACAAAGTGAGGATATGATCAGGACTCAGACTCCACAGGGATGAGGGTCTAGGTCCTGCCACCAGGTAAGACAGCAAGAACAACAAAGTTCTAGGTGTGAGAATCCCAAATGAACAGCAGAGGGGAGGTGAGCTGCAGAATGAGGGGCTTCTTGTATGTTTTCTCAACAGAAGTGGTTCACCAGACTCCTGGATGAACTGTTCCCAGAGACAGACAGACAGACAGACAGACAGACAGACAGACACACACACACACACACACACACACACACACACACACATACACGAAAGCAGAGCTTTCTGTGGACACTGTAAGCTACATTCCATTCCTTGCTTTCAGAATTAAAGGACCCATTTCCTCTGCTGCTTGGTGCATCCCTGCCTGACAACCCTCAATTTCAGCAGTTTCTGAAAATTGTCATTTCCCTTGACTGAACAAAGCCACATTCCTCAGCACCATGTCCTCTTTTATTTCATGACTTTGCTTTCAATGTCTGTGAACATTTCTCACTTTTTTCCCAGTTTTAATAGTTACAAAATCAGATTTAATTTTGCTAATCTTTTCTATAATTTATATTGTCTACTTTATTTCCTGTTCCTAGTTTTAGCTTTTCTTAGTTTTCAATTTTGTCTTCACACTCTTTTTGATGCTGTACATTGATAAGATTGAGCTTTAGATTTCCTTTTGTATGTAATATATGTGTGATCATATTTTTCCTTCTGTATCTGATTATTTTCCACTTTTCTCTATAGATTTCACACAAGTTGTATTTTATTTTTTCCTATTCCTTACTTATCTTTTATTCAGATATTATAGCTGAGTTGTTTTTAAAAGAGCTTACAATAGAATATGTGATAATGGAAATACATAATACTTGCCCTTTCATCTTTTTAGATGGAACATTAGAATATTTTTCCTCAAAACACACATTTAGTTGTTAACACTTAGATTTTGCTCTTATATCAGATATTTTGCTCAGTGTGAAGATAGGGCAGTCTCCTGGGCTCTTCTGAGGCTGTGACACAGTCTTGAGCTTTTTTCATTTTATTGCTATTGTGAAACTAATAATTGATTGAGACTTTCTTTCTTTCTTTCTTTCTTTCTTTCTTTCTTTCTTTCTTTCTTTCTTTCACCTCTTTCCCTTTTTTTCTTTTTTTGTTGCTAGAGCCTTTGCATTGAACTATATTCCCAGATCATTCTAGTTTTTATTTATTTATTTATTTATTTATTTATCTACTTATTGGTACAAAATTTTACTCAGTGTCCAAATTTTCCAGGCTGGATTTGAATTTGCAGTCCTCCTGCCTCAGCTTCCTCGTGGGCTTGGACTCTAGGCACTTATTACTGCAATGGGTTAAGAAGAGGATCTTGGGCAGCTGTAGTCTAGATGACTTTCATTCTCCAAAACTTAAATTCTTAAACTGAAGGTGAGTTTAAGAAATCAGAGTTCTTTACCGAATCCCTTTTATTTTCAGTCATCTCCTCCAATTCAAGAAATTAGCAAAGTCAGTTTTTTTAAAGAACTTATCTAAATTTTTTCTTCCAGACTATATGGCTCTTTCTGGGTGTCCCTCATGCAGTTTGGGGGTGTCCTTCACCGAGATGTGGATATCCCTTATCAATTTCCACACCTTTCAGTTTTATTCTCAAACGTTTCTCAAATCTGTGTTTACAGACTTGATACCAGGTGCTGGGATCAGTGTCGATGGTGTTTTTTGTCTATTATAACATGAGTCGTTGATAAATTAATTATATTCAAGACTATAAATATAGTTTTATTAAAAGGACATAAACAAGACCTGTCATTCTGAAACTAATAACTGGCTGGTTCTTGTGTGCCATGGATGGACTGGGAGAAGTGTGAGGAGTTGATTATCAGTGGAGCTATTATTTATCTAAGACTGCTGAATCCTCTTCAAAGAACTTGTCAAATGCAGTTTTATGCCAGCACGCATGTTCCTGCGTTTTCCACACAAAGGAAAAATCATATTCAATAAGCAAATCAGCATGTTTATCAGCCAGAGCCCTCCAAGAATCAGAGCAAATAGTATATATAAAGAAACATACCTGAGGGCTTCTACCGTAACAGAGACTGAGCAGTTCCATGATAGACCACTGAGGAGAAGAAATGCTAAGAGGCTCTGTCTGAGTCCCAAAGCCTCAGAGCGAGGGAAGACAAAGTTTCCAAGTTCAAAATCTGGAGACTGTTGTGTTTGCTGTCCAACAAGAGACGAATGGTGCCTCAGCAACAGGAGAGAAACAAACTTATCTTTTCCTTTGCCTGTTTATTCTAGCCGTGCACTCAGCTAACTGGGTGGTACCTGCCCAAGGTGAGGACAGCTGTTCCTTATCCAGCCCACTGATTCAAATACCAGTCTTCTTAGAAGGAGAGATCTCCAGAAGTAGTGCTTTATCAGCCAAGTATATTTTAATCCAGTCAAGTTAAAATTAACCATCATAACATACAATGTTATGGAAAGACAGGTAAGCAAAAATACACAGCTTTTCATAACTTTTCCTCATCTCTTTCAGTAGAATTTATTTATTTCTGCCTATTATGCTATCTGCAGTGAAGATTTCACTATTTCTACTGGCCATCAGTACTTGAAAGGAGTGAGTGCCTAAATGTAGCATATCTTGGTAGCATGATTGGGGAGGGGAGGGTCATATTCTCTCCTTGCCATGTCTAAATGAAAACCCCTCAACTCTGGACTTTTAAAATAAAATTGTGCTTTGTAAAAGACCAGTAGACTAAATGTGTTTTCAATGTTAAATCTAGTTTTTATGCTAGGTGGTGATTTTTGGGATATGGTAATGCACATGGTGAATAGTTAGGATAAGTGCATTTCTGTTTTATATAGAATATATCCTTGTTTCATTTTAAATGCAGGATGTGAATTTGGATCTCATAGTTTTACGTATAGCATTTGATTCCATAGCATCTTCATTTAACGAAACGCTGCCTAGCTTATGTGGGTAGGGTATGATTTGGATGTGTCTCCTAAGGATTCACCTACTGGAAACTTGGTCACTAATACGGTGGTGTTGTGAAATGCAGTCTTTAAGAGACAGAACCTGGCTCCACCCTCAGGAGGGATTAATTTAGGTCTTGATATTCCTGCAAATGTCAATGGTTATGAAGGAGCCCAGCACCTTCCTTGAATCTGTCTTCTGAGTGTGTTACTCACTAGTTCAAGCACCTTGAACTACTGTAGTGTCCTTCACCATGAGGCCTTCAGCAGACATGAGCAGATTCTGGTACCCTGCTCTAGAATCCCAGGCATACAAGCTAAATACATGCCTTTTCTTTATAATTTGCCTACCCTCTGGTATCCTGCAACAGTAAAACCATATAAATGAAGACAAAAAATTCATACTGAGGCATAAAGTTGTTGCTATAAGAAAACCTGAAAATTTAGATGGAGTTTTGAAACTGAGTAATGGGCAGAAGTTAAAAGAATTTGGACGAAGATGCTGCATAAAACTCTAGACTGTTGTTATTAAAGCATTATGGAGGATTCTGGTGAAATCTCAGAAAACATGGCTATTAGGAAAGAGACTGAACTCTTTTAAAGATTGGCTAAGTAATAATGACCAAAATGGTGGAAGCAATATGGGCTGCAAAGGCTATGCCATCAGGGTGTCAGACAGAAGGAGGAACAGCTTACTGGAAATTGGAGAAGAGCCAGTCCTTGTAACAAAGTACTTGATTGCATTTTGCCCATGACTTAGAGTCTTGTGGAAAGCTGGGATTAAGAGTAGTAGATCAGTGGAGGAAATTTCCAAATAACAAAACTTTCAGGCTGCTACACAGTTGCTTTTTAAATTAAATTAATTTTTTTGATATAGAGAGGTTCTGTATAATTCAACCTGGCCTTTAACTCACTATATACCCCAGGGTGGGCTTTGAACTCATGGAAATCGTCTGCCTCAGCCTCCCAAATACTGAGATTACAGAACCAGTTTGAATGGTTCTTTTCAACAGTTTGTGATCAGATTGATGGCAAGGGAGGCCTTGGAGACAGAACTCATAATTAAAAGGAAAGTAGAGAAGAAAGATTTGGAAAAGTTGCAGACTGGCCTTGGAAAGAATAAATGGAAAGCATCTAAGGATGGGGGCAGCAACCATTAAATAGTGATATAAACACAGATAAAGAGAAGTTAGGTGCTGAACATCAGGACAATGAGCGACACAGAGAAAAAGAGAGAGAGAGAGACAGAGAGAGAGGGAGGAGAGGACCTGAGAGCATCTTCAAGGATGCTTTTCTCATCATAAGGCCAGAAGCCTCAAAAACAGAGAATTTTCGGTCCCATCCACTCTATTCAGTCTCCCGGTTATCTTGGGATTCAGCTCCCCATATAAAGCATTTCAGACCCACTCCAGCCATGGTTTACCAGGCATGGATTCTGCCACTGCTTTGAAAGGAGTTACATCAGACCTTGGCGGCTTTTATGTGATATCCCCAGGCTGGGATCATGATAGCTTCCAACGATATTTGAAAGGAAAGCTTAGTGGGCCAGACAGAAACCTCTATTTCTGTGACTCTCCACTGTAATGCCCAGCAGACTGTGGGGGTGAAGCCACAGCCATGGCCCCGTGATAGAGCCACTGATAACATGCAGTGAGCACCAAAGCTGTGGGATGTGGGTCATCCAAGACCTTGGAGGCCACTTTCCTCCCTGTGTGAACTGGATACTGATCTCATAACTCTAAGATTTAACATTTGCCCTACTGGTTTTCACTCTTGTTGGGTAACCTTGTTATTTCTGTTCCTCACTTTCAAAATGGAAGTATCTGCACTGTGTCTGTTCCATCTTTGTACCTTGGAGGCATGTCCTTGTTTAGATTTTGTAGGCTTGCAGCAGAAAGTTTCTCTTGCATCTTGGATGAGACTTTGGACTGGGAATTTGAGTGATGAGGGAGTAATGGAAGACACTAGGACTATGACATAGAATGAATGCATCATGCATCGTGAGAACAGCATAATCTCTGGAGCCGGGTTAGAAGGCTAACACTGAGATACAGGTTAAGTGTATGCTCCAGAGTTTCATGTGCCAGAGGCTTGGTTCCCAGTGAGGTGAAACCTTTAAGAGCTGAGGCTCAGTGAGGGGTGACTAGGTTGTGGAGTCATTCCTTTGGACAGGCTTAATGGAATCGGATTTGTTTCCTGGAGTGTGCATTCTTATAAGGCAGTCTGATGCTTTCCCCAGTGTCTCTTCAGTATGTGCTGCCGTTACTCCCACTAATGTGATGTTATCAAAGTGAAGACTATGGCAGAGCCTATGCCCTTGAATAAGATAGCAGTGCTTGGCCCTTGAATCTCTAGAATTGTGAGCTAAACCCAGCTTCCAGTATTTTATAGCAACATAAAATGGAATAAGACAGCCTTTAGGGGTAGGAAATTTATATAACACTCCTTTTTTTTTAACTAAGTTTATAAAAGAATGGTCTATTTAATAAATAGAAATATAGTGATTCAAATTAAGTTTAGCTAGTAATATAAACTCAAAATTGTCTTTTTTTTTTTTGGCAGCAGGTATCAAACTCATGACCTTACTCTTGCCAGGCAGGCTCTTGTGCCACTGAGCTATATCCCTGGCCCTGTCATTTTTTTTGTTTTTAATAAGTTTAATTTTCACAGTGTGGTTCTTGGCCAGGAATCAATGTACTGACATCACGATCATCAACGATCCTGGATTCCACTATTTTTGCTCTTTTACCTTCATTGTAAGCGTTCATCTCAAGGTCAGCATTGACTGCTCTTGATGTACCCATTATATCCTCATTGCAAACATCAGGAAACAGAAAGGAACGCTGAAGGAAAGGCCTGCTTCTTTCCAGAGTAGTACGCAGAATTTGCGTCCACCTTTTCACCTTACATTCCACAGGAAAAATATCGGTTGCCATCTTAGTTGCATGGAAAGCTGGAAATTTTTGTTTTTGTTCCATATATTTTCAGCTGAGAATGGACAAATGAGATAATGATATTAGGACGATCAGCACTTTATGATCGTGAATGCTCTTCAGTACATTATTACCTACCTTAGGTTCTTATTTGCCACTGCAACTTATTATCCCACAGTAGTGTCATAAAGCAACATAAGTTTATTGTGTTACAATTTTGGAGATCAGAAATGCAAAATGAGTTTCACTGGGGGCAAAATCAAGGTGTTAGCAGAGCTATGTTCCCTCTGAAAAGTTTGGTACAGAATTTGTCTCCTTGCCTTTTTTTTTTTTTTGGCTTCTAGAAGCTGCCTGTAATCTTAAGTGACAGTCTCCCATCAAGCCTGTAATACATCAGGTGATGTTCACTTCTGTGACTGCATCTCCTTACCTTCCACTGCTTCCATTAAAACTATCACTCACCTTTGTCTCCTACCTCTCTGTCTCCCTCATTTAAGAATCCTTATGAATATATTGGGCTCACATGGATAATGCAGGATTTTCAAGGTCCTCAATTTTAGTCACAGTTGCAAAGCCTTTCTGGCCATTTAAAGTCATATATTCACAGATTCTGGTGATTTGGATGGAGATTATCTTCGGGAAGCATTATTCAACCCTCCCTTATAATATGAAAATTTAGCGATCACAATTTAGAGAACATATCAAATGATAAATATTATAAAGTAGTTTACTCCAGGAAACTGAGGCAAAATGATTATAAGTTCGAGCCCAGGCTGGGCAACTTAGTAACTTAGCAAAAGCCCATCTTGAATTTAAAAAGGGGCTGGGGACTCAAGTCCAACGAGAAGGCCTGGGTTCAATCTCTAATCCTGCAAAAACGAAAACAAGCCAACATAAAGTTAGTTAATATTTTATTTTGAAAATTGTTCTGAATTAAGCAAAACATGCACATGTTCTCAGTTAAAAACAACAACAACAACAACAACAACAACAACAACAACAACAAAAATACTGAGCTTAAAATGTGGTTCCTTGTATCCCCAAGGCCCTGAGTTTGGTCTAACCCAATTCTAACAGGTCTAACTGGTCCATGCTGTTTTAATCTTGAGACTTCTCATTCTTTGGATTGGAAGCTGGCTTTCTTTCCAAAAATTTTCCTATAGTACTTCAGTTAAAGTTTTCTAGAGGAAACATTGACGTTCTGCCTTGTGGGATATTTTATTTTTTGAATAAACTTCTTGGTTAAAGTGAGAATGGTATCCTGTATCTTTCTCTTTCCCCAAAGATGCTATCTTGGTATGATATACTGATTTTTGTGCTTACTTTGGCAGACTATAACCCACAGTTTTGCAAACACTAATTTACGAGTTTCTGCAAAGTAACTTTGAAGATGTGATTAAAGTTCATACTCAGTTGGCTTTAAGTAAGTGAAATTATCCTAGATAGCAGGAGTAGTCCTGAGTTAATTGCTTGAATGATTTTAAGTGCAGAATTAAGGCTTCCCTGAAGAAGAGAAATTGTGCCTTTTGATAACAGGTCTAGCATGTGCTTCGAAAGATCTGATCTGACCTTCATATTTCAGCTTTACCTGCTCTCACCATCATGTAAGTTATCTCTTTGCAATAAATCCTCAATACATATTGATATTGGGGAATGAAACTCCCGACTTACTATGTCCAGTAAGAGTTTGTGTTCTCTAAAATCGAAGAATGAATTTTAGGAACAACGGAGGTTAAGAGTAGAATATATTTACTGAGAGAAAGAAAGTAGAATATATTTACTGAGAGAAAGAAAGCTTCTGTCTGAGAGAGAGAGACACACACACACACACACACACACACACACACACACAGAAGGAGTCCCAAGAGGTTTGCCAAAGACTCTGTCTTTTCCAGGGAATTTTATAGAGTAAAATCATGGGGTGAGATGGGTTCAAGGTGGGGAAAACTGGGAACTCACAAGGCAGATGGGCATAAGGTGGGACATAGCTTTAGTTAGCCAGTAAGATTAATGGTTCGGGTGAAATTGATTATGCTGGGGACAAATGGGGAAGCGAGTTACTTAGAAAGCAGGCATTCTTAGAGAGTCCTGACCCTTTCCTAGGGGGTTGGAATGGTGACTCCTGGCTTCCTCAGGCTGATAGGGAGTTATTTAGAATATTCATTCTTATAATATGGATGCATTTGTTTGATCTTTTGTCTTGAGGCCTGGCCCACAGCAGAGATGTCTGTCTCCCCCTCAGTGGCAAGGTATCTGGGCTTCTGCACTTGCTCTTTTGAGGACCTAACCCTGTCTCACTGCCTATATATATTTCTAACTAATTCAGCTGCCTGCAACAGTATCTCTGTCTCTCTTTGAACTCTGACTGTTATCAACTGGATACCTGTTTTATTATAGGTCTTCTTATAATGTTAGTTGACTCAAAACAAACACCCCAGGATACTGACACTACATGTGGGTACTTTATATTGAAATTAAGTTGAACAAACACATCTAATGTGGAATGACTATGTATCGACTATTAGAAAAAGATTAAACTGTTTGATCTCAAAAGTTTTATATTCATTTTTTAAAGTCTACATGTAGTTGTATTTATTTTAATATGAGGATTCATTTGTTCATTCAGCAAATATGTATTTATTGTCTATGTTCTTAAACTATAAAACTACAGTAATGACCAGTGTGTAAGAGATTTTGCCTTCTTTGGTTACCCTGGTAGGAAAATAGAAATACATAGGCTGATATATTCCTAGTTCTTCCCACACTAGCCAGAGAACTGAGATTTACTGCTGAACACACTTTAGCTCCTTAAAATTCAGAGTTGCACACTGATATGTTTTCTATTGAAAATATTTATTGTTCTTTCCAGATAGGAGGGAGGTAGAAGCTGATAAGATAAGGCAATTTTCCTGTTTTTCACTTGTACTAAGAAGAAATGTCTTGTTTTAGTCAAGAAAAATGGGTATCAAAAGAAGATGGGAAAGCTCTGAATACCATATCAGGAAATTCCTGGAATGCCAAGCTGTTTCCAATAACAGTCTGTCATTGCTTGGATCAAACTATTTCGCTGAAAAGCAATAAATGCTGATTAGCCTACAAATACTGAATGCCAAGTAATGCTCATAAATCTGTGAGCCACTGAACTCACATTTCAGATTTTTTTTTTCTTGCCTTGGTTCTTACTAAAAGAGAAGATTATTGAGTCAGAAACTTCTATCACTAAAAACATGGTCTCTTAATTTTGTACTTTCAGGCTTCCTTATGGTTCATAGTAGCCATTTCCTACCTTTGTTTTCCACATTTTTTTCATTTCTTCATTGAATTCCTAAGTGCATATGATCTAATTCACAATTTCATTTTTTGAAAAATAAAAATGTCTTATAACATCTTCTGAATAACTCTGTTCTTTTAGTAATTTATTTTTTAATCTACTTTGTTTTTGTTAGAATTGTTGCCATTTACTGAGTTAAAATTCATGATTTCTCTAAGAAATAAAACAGATAGATGCTCAGAAAAATCAGCTTCTATCAAATAATCCATGATGGACTATCAAAGGATGGTGGCACTTTATTTTGAAAGGATTGCTACATGTGATTTTTCAATAGGGTTTTCAACCATCGTTTTTTCTTTAATCCTTACTGAATGACTCAGAATTAGACTATTTTCAACATACATAATTACCATGTTATCTGTGGAAATTTGCAGTAGAAAACCAGCAAAAATGTTCTTGCTCCCAAAATGGTATTTTTGAGTGTTTTTTAAAAATTTTTTTATACTGTGTATTTTACAAAAAAAAATGCTCCTAAAAGTTTTTCCACAATCCTTGGAATTTTCACTGAGACTCTTCAAAGGAGCAGCAGTCAGCGTTTCCATCACTGATGGATAAAGGAAGGTGGTAATTGTCTTTTATCCTCAACACAAGGGGCAGGAAGTTGATCACAATGTTTGAAGGACTCTAGGAAGCACTGACTAACTTAATTAACCCTGCCATGAAAAAACGAGAGCAGGGTGGAGGTCAACCTTATCCTCACAGCAGACATTCGTGAATAATTGTCTTTTATTTTAGAAACTTTAAAAAAATTCTAAATCCACTTTTGATTAAATGAAAACCAGTAGATCTGGTGAGACATCTTGCCTTGGTAACAAGAAACATCTTGTGAAAATCAAACCATTTAAACCACATTTTTCTTTCTTTATAAATAGAAAGTCAACAAACTGACCCTCTTAATTCTAATATTAATGTTCCATGGTTGGTTCTCACAAACATCCTTAATTCTTTGAGATGGGAATTTTGGCTTACATTCCTGAATACTTATAGGAAAAACACAAAGAGTTGTACTTTTGACTACTAACTGGTACCTGTCTAGAAACCACTTTTATCGGAAGAGTAAGACTGAATTAAGATGATGGATCTGAGGAAAGAATCATGGTACAAATATCTTACTTATAAAAGCAGCTGCCACTTCCACACACAGGCAGAGGTATGATTCTACTCCTTCATGAGTTTGCAGTCTTAAAGGAGACTTTTAACAAAAAAATACTGATAAATCACACAAAGTAACCCCATTTTTTGGAAAATTTTTTATTTTAAAAAAGGATAAAAATAAGGAAAATAAAACAGAATGAAACCAATCAAAATAAACCAGTATAAGTGATAAAAGTGCTTCAAAACAATACAAAATTAACAATAGTTACCATAATGCAGTTTGTTGTCTACAAAATAGTTGCAGATAATTTTTTAAAAAATTTTTTGGTGTTTTTGAGACAGGGTCTCGCTATGCCATTCAGGCTGGCCTTGAGCCCACTTTGTAGCCGAGGCTGGTCTCAAACTCGCAATCATCCTCCTGTCTGTTTCCTGAGTGCTGGGATTACCGGTGTGAGCCACCATGCCTGGCTGCAGATAATTTCTGACATAATAAAAACTGAGCATAACAGAATAGAATAGAAACAATAAAAACAAAACAATGCAATAAAGGACTTCAAAACAAGCCACTAATAAATCCAAAATGGCTACCATAATATGTGTTGCTATATTTTAAATAGCTGCTCATGCCATCAGATTTAACATATTCAATAAAACAAAAGAGAACAAAACCCAACCCAACAAAACAATGAAAATGATGATTTCTAGGTGGGGATCTCTTCCTGGTGAGGGCTTGTGCCCTCCCCCTGCAATCTGTGAGTGGTGCTGATTCACAGAGGGAGGCTCTGGCTCTCTCCACTCCAGCAGTGGCCCACGCATGGCACTGGTTTCCAGGCAGGGACCATCTCTTTGTGAGACCTGGTTCTCTATCCACCATCCACAAAGGGCTCTGACTCATGGAGTGAAGCTTGGGTCTGGCTGTCCCCACTCCCACAGCAGCCCACACATGGTGCTAGTTCCCCCAAATTTTAAACATGTTTAGGGCATTAAGAAATTCAAACTGTTCCTAAAAGTAAAGATTTAGAAGGAAAGTTTCATGTTCCCCTCATTTCTTGCTCATTTCCTAGAAGTAACAATCTATAACGTAGTAGGCCCCTCCAAATGTGTCGGCGTGTGGACCTTTTGTAATGTAGTGATATGCACTTCTGTGTATGCATGTGTGGTTCTGATGGAATTCTGAAATGTAAATCGTACCCAACCAGACTGTAGAGTGCGAATGTATACCCAGGCAGACTGTAACATGTTAGTGTATGCCCATATAAAGGAAACAGAGACATGAAAATTGCACAAAAGGTTAAAACTATGCTGTGATTGGTATCTAGCCTTTGGAGATCAATCCATTGAGTAAGGGCTGGTACAAATAAAGCTGCATCCTGGAAGAAAAACCTTGGTGTCCCATCTCTCTACATGAGAGTCCCACAGTGATAATGGTAAATAGTATATCTTTCCTAAATTTTCTTTAACTACATAAGTATAACATTTATATTTTTTTCTCAAAAGTATCATTCATATATATGTTGTGTTCCATGAGTTTCACTCTTCTGTTAGCAGATACAATGTTTTGAAGATCTTTTTATATAAATACTTATTACTCTTGCATTATTTCTCAAAGACTAAATTGTAGTCCATTATTCCTTGTTAATGTATCATCATATGGACAAGAGCACTAATACGAATTTCATTGGTCAAAAATATGTAGAAGAGATCTAGTGTTGGTTTGAAAGAAAACAGAAACAGAAACCATCCATGGGTCCAAACCCAAGGGAGTCTGTGATTAAAAACTAAAAGATGTACTGGTATATTTTGTATCCAGTTTATTGTTAGGTTTATTCTAACAAGGGAATTTAAAAGAAGTCTTGGAAAGGAAATACTATTTGAAATAGATTTTGAGGAGTGAATAAAACATTGCTATAAAGAAATGTGGTGGGAGAAATCATTCTAGTCATAAGGAAAATCCTGGGGGATCATGAAAAGCAGATGTGATAGAACTGCTGTAGGAAGTAACTAAAAAACAGGTGAGAAGAGAGGATGGTTGTTAAGCAGAGTTGTAGATGATAAAGTTAGAAATATAGATTTTAAATGATAAAGTTAGAAATATGGTTTGGGTTTCAATAGTGCAAGAGTAATTTGGGGTTTAACATTTTTAGCTATGGATTAGTGGTTTACATTTTTAGCAATAGACTGGTGGTTTTCAATGGAGGATGACTCTGTGTTCCCGAGGCTGTGTGACAATATTTGAAAACCTTTGGCACGACAATGGCATGGTTGGGAGCTACTGGTACCTAGTGGTTCAGGATGCTGCTCTACATTCTGTGAGGCACAGGAAAGCCCATGTTCTACAACAAACATGCTTCCAAAAGCGTCAGTACTGCTGAGACTGTGAATTACAAACAACGCATTACATCTTACACACCATCCATAAATAAACAAAAGTTTAGCATAAAAATGTATATATGTGAAATTACATAAAGGGAAATGAAATATTTTATATAACTTTAGGTATTCTTCAATTTTTAGTCATTGTATAACTTATTTTTCTCTCCTCAAAATATTCATTAACTCTATTAGAGTGAAAAAAATATGAGTGAATTTTCTTTATTGTTTAGGATGTCTCAGTTTAGCTCTCTGTGTAATAACAATCCCAAATCCTGTTTATTTATTAGTTTGGTTCTGTTTGGCTTTACCCACTGCTAATGTTGAAAACAATGCCTTACAAATGAATACAGGTACAAATGAAATAAATGGAATAAATATGCCATTATATTTGCTTAATAAATCATGACAATCATTTTTAAATCTTACCCATTAATCTTGCAGAATTTCTGTTGAAATTTAAGAGGAAAATTTCTATCATTATTATCATCAATTATTTATTATTTCAATTATTTATATCAGAAAGTGTTATATTTTTATTCTATTAGCAAGTATCTTCTAAATCTAATAAAATTTTGCACTTGGGGTATTTCCACACACTTTAAAATTTGAAAATAGGAATTATTCAGAGCAATAAAATCACATATGGACAGATATATTCCCAAATATCCATTTTAAAAATACTTTCTGTATAGCATGAGTTCTGTTAGCTTGAAGTTACTATCTCACTCATTGCTAATTCATAAATTTGATTTGTGGGTATAGATTAATGCATTTTTTCAACATCTGCTAGGTAGTATAGTTCTGAAAAACACTCCTCATTTCAGAAGAGAAAAACTTATTTGGAAACTAGTGATTTTTGTAAAGGAAACTGCATATTTCTTTATTAAATGTTGTTTTACTTTTTAGATAGTCTGGCATGAAAGAACCAACAAACCTTTACATTGTATATAAAATCTGCACAGCACGTTCAAGCTAATTACAGAGTAGTTCTAAATATTTACTAGACTTTTTAAAACGGAGTGACCATGCATTACATAAACTCCTATGCTCGGCAGTGCTATAATAAATAACAAAGGGATGGTGTCATATGTATGGATCTGGTCATGTAGTCTCAGCCAAGTAGAATTGCTGAGACCAAGGAGAGTGCTGTGAATAATGGATGGTCTAGTTAGTGTTAGAAATGTGCAATATTTCTAAAGTTTCTAGATAAACATAAACAGGTAGATATTTAAATGGTTTCTTCATCTTCTTCAGGAGACATCTGCTTTGGAAGAATGAAAGCCATCCAACATTTCTGAGAAGAGCAGTAAGAGGTTAATGTTTTAGGGAGTTAACATAGGCTGTGATCTGTTCTCAAGGCCAGTTAAGGAAAAGATATTTAAGGAAGACAGATTAAGGTTAACAGGCCCACAAAATAGCATGCTCTAGATAAATTGAGGAACACAAAAAGATATATAATGTTTTATTTTATCAAGTTTTATGTGTATTGAATCCATAATTATGTAACAGAAATGGTCAACTAAATCAATAGAGATAGAGAAAGAAAGCAAAAGAGAATAGAACATCTTAGAAAAAAATTAATGATACAATAGAAATAAATGTAAGATGGGGATTATGGTTTTGGTCTGATTAGGGCAGGAAGAGATGAGTTGGTCTGATGATCCTAGTAACTCCTGACTTTTTTGTCTAGTGGGCTTCATTCCTGCGATATATAAAGAAAATTTCATTTGAATTTCAAATGAATATTGTTACAGTGTTCTTCCCTACGAAAATAAATAGTACAGCCATGGAATATTTACCAGTAAACTCTAGCTCTTCTCCATTAGTCATTATTATACAACATTATAGCTGATATCAATTAATCTCGTGGAAAATTTTCAAGAGTCTTTCACCGGAAGAGAACAAATATTTTATCTTAATAGTAATATTGCTTTCTTACATCTATATTTTTCTTTAGAGTTAAAAAGATGAATTTTAACTCTAATTTCCACCACCATTGTGTGTGCTAGTAAATGATGAGAGTTATAAATCTGTCTCACACAGAAAAGTACACTACCATTTCTTCATAGCTTATCTTCAGCCTTGAGGATTGCTGTCCACCCTCAACCAGGCTGTAATAAGCTTTTTAAAATGCCAGTCTTCCTAATTTTGAATCTGTAGGTAGATGGCAATCAGTGTCCTTTCCTGAACAGAGAAGTAACTCCATACCCACAATCTTACCAGGGCACCTATACACCCACTGTAATTGCCAGGGATCAAGTACCAGATAATCCAGGGGCCTTGGTTACTTGTAGGTATCAGCTTGTAAACATTATTTCTGAGGGCAATCTGGGAAGAAGTTTCCAGAAGAGATTAGCAGTGGAGTGTGTGGACTGCTGTCACTGATACGGGTGGGCTCATTCAATCATCTGTCAAAGTTCTGAATAAAACAAAAAGAGAGGAAAGGTAATTTCCTGCCTGTCTCTTGGACCTACTCTTTATTTCCTGTCCCCTTTTTTTCCCTTTCCAGACATGAGAACTCTGGGTTTTTCAGACTCTGAGACTTGTCCTTTCTTGATTCTCAGGGCTTTGATTAGGACTGAAGGACCCTATCAGTACCCGTGAACTTCCAACTTGTGCAGATTGACTGATTTCTTGACTTCCATAATTCCAGGAGTAAATTCTGATTGCAAACTTCCTCTTAACATCTATTTCTAGACATCTTACTGGTTCTGTTATCCTAGAGGACACCCCTGAAAATGTTCAAATTAACCAACCCCAGCTGGCCTGCCTTGTCATTTCTTCTTTTCCTGCAGAAACCACAGCAAAGGTGCATGTCCACAATTTTCCTTTTTTGCTCTGCCTGACTCTTCTGCTAAGAGGTCTTGCATGATGTACTCTGCTCTTCTCAGGGAACTGTGAGTATAACAAACTGTGAAACTCTTTCCAGGCTCTGTTTCTGGATCTGCCTGTGGCCTTATTGTACATCACCCCAGGGTAGCAAGGGTAGGGCACAGGTTTGGTAGAGGTTAGGTGAGTCTTGTTACCTGTTGCACCTTAAGATACCTCTCCCAAAGCACTTGTTGTATTAGTTTGCAATTACTTGTTCAGTTGCAATTGATTTCGCTAGTCCAGGAAACAGCACTATCCTTATCTAGCCCCTCACTCTAGTATCATTCTTGGCATATGGTAAACGCTCAATAAAATAATGAGAATCATTGAAACACACCACTGATGAAGTTAATGGACAAGGTTTTAAGTATACAAGAGAAGCATAAGGCCATGCTCTGGTCCTACTATAAATAATTCTAATAAAGACGTCAAGTGCTATTTCAGACAAAAACCATATGATCTTCTGAAGTGTGCAGTTCACTTGAAAATTATAACATTGTAAGACTTTCCTCAATCAAGATTTATTTGTAAGTGTGTTTATAAAGTGAAGTCATTTGTCCTACCTTTTTTATGCCATCATCCTCTGTCTGGTCCGGATGCTGTGGGTGGTCTGGAGCTGTGCCTGCATCTTTTCTCTGGTGACACATTCAATCTCGCAGCACCAGAGAGTGTTGGCTGCTGACAAACAGTTCACAGTTGAGACCTTCTCTGGTACTGGTCTTATACAAAAGGAACTGCCTCACCTCAGGTGGTATCTGCTTTAAGGGGCATTTGCATCAGATGAATGTTCACTGCAGAACAGGCCATTTGGTAACAAGTCTTTGGTCTCCTCATGGAACATTTCTGAAGTGTTATCCGTACTCCAGTGAGGTTGACCAAGGTCTCTGTGGCCCCTTCTCACAGATCAACTTCTTCCTCTGCTAATCCTGTTCCCTTTGCTTCTTTCCTACAAATATTTCTCAGGTACCACTCCCGAGTTCTTCCAACAGTCTTCTAAATGCACATATATGAATTAGGGTTTGTATATTTGTTTCCCAGGGAAACCAGGTTAAAACACTCAATTACAAAATACGGCGCTGCACACTTAATTTCAAATATGAAATGTACACTGAACAGTTGCTTGACCTGATGTCTTGATTGATTTCTCACTTTTGTGAAGACTAGGTTTTGTAAGCTGTATCAAGAAATAATAAGACATTCTTGGGCATAAACAAATTGATATTTTATCACCATTTTTTTTCATTCTCCCATTTTTGTTGATGTTTTATAAGGAGTTATTTAGAATAATCAGTAATGGCTGCTTAGGAGAAAACCTCTCTTGTTTCAGTTACTTTTCACAGTGCTATAGACTTCATAGCATTTTGTCCTTAAAAAAGCTTGACTCTTTATATGAAATACACGAATTAATTTGACACTATATTTTACACATCATAAATGAGCAAACATACCATACTGTTTATAAAGGATTTATGATCTAAAGATACTGAATGAAAAAAAAATTATCAGAAGTATTTTTAGCTTTCAACAAGAGCTACATATTACTATGTAGTTATTTTTATACTATTATCTAATGCTGCAACAGTTTTCTTGCAACTATTTTAATCAACCTCAACCATGCATAATTTCCTGAGGGAAATCACACACTTATGGGTTCTTTTTTCCTCTGTTCCAACTCAGCTCCTCCTTTACTTCTGAGATTCACAATGTGTTTGTGATCCCTACAGAAGTCTGCCAAGCGATGCTAAGCAATGGAGAGGATGATTGAGGTACACCAAGACTTTAACAGCATCAAAGGGACATTTTTCCTCCTTTCGTCTATATCTGTTCTAATTTCTAAGACCACAACATTATTGAGAAATGCTCACAAATACATGGTGAAAGAAGTGGAAATTATTTTCTTCTAAAAATAATTAAGGAAAGAGCACTTGTAGACTTGCTAAGATTAAAATAAACAAGTGGAGAGAAGTAAGCGACATCAGTTTACTTTGCAAATTGAAGATTGATTGGATTGATCTTTGCTAAACATATTTTTTTTTTTGCTTAGGATAAAGCCATTTTGGAACAGTGAAGGTGTTGGACCACCGTAGTTTAAAGTCAGCTGTCATTTGATTAGAATGCAGTTTACAAAAAAAAAAAAAAAAAAAAAAAGCTTGTAAGAGAACTCACAAAAACATTGATGTCACTCACCTGGCTTAAATATGTTTCAGATAATTTTATTTCTGCCTTCTAAATCCACTGTAATTGAAGGCTTATGAAATAGGTGACATTTTGAACTTGCTTGTTTTAAATCTAGAAAAAGCATCCAGATTCCTGGCTTTTGACCTAGAGGTAGGACAAATTGTTCACTGTTATAATCAACGCTGTCAGTCTTTCTCCTCGAAACACCTGGCTCTTAGTAATGAAGGCCTCTTTAGCAAAGCCATCTGTGATTTGTGAATCTTGGCTAGGGATGAGCAACTGTGTGTTCATCCCCTGCTTCTGCCTGTCTTTCAGCTAATTTTATTCTAGTAGGAATTTCAGTTCAGCTGTGGAGCATCGTGGTTAAGTTTATGATCCCATAATCGGATCTGGGCTTAAAACCCAACTCTCACTGCAACTCTAGCAAGTGTATTCAACCTAGACTTGATTTTACTCTGCTCCAAAATAGAAATAATTATGCCTCATTCTTTTAGTGTTACTATGAGGAATACATAGGAATTGTGTAGAAAACACCCCCATCTCCCTGTCTGCCGTAGGATTCGTAAACTTGTGTGAGACTAGCCAGGGAAGAGTGGTATGATTTAGTAGTGAAAGTAGTGGACTATGGAACTACATATTTGATGTCTTGGCGGGCAAATCTAGTGCACAAAATGGAATAAAGGTGGAGGTCAAAAAGATGACTTTATTGATTATAGAAGCTAGGCTTCAAGGTTTGTGTGAAAGCCAAGTGAGCATCATACATCGACCCGTCCTGCCTCAGGCTATGCCACTATAGTCATGCGGTCTCACTGGGGTGGTCACCTGTCCTCTGCCCAAAGCCACTTCTTAGAGAAAAGGGTATCTGGGTATCTCAGTTAATTCTCTGAAGTCTTCACTCTCACCAGTGATTCCTCCTTCCCAGAGGGAAAGTGACAAAGGAACTAAGACACAAAATCACGTTTATTCAGCTTAGTAGAGGGAAGTATCAGACTTTAGAAGAAGCCTTTGGGGATAAGGTCCATTAAAAAGTTATCCTTATTAACTGATGGTGATTTATTTTCTTTATGTTATCAAAATGTGAAAAATACGTAAGAATTATTTGTTCTTCTCACCATGCTTTTCCTAAGTGCACATAGTAATTTTTAAAACACAAGTCAAGATTAAATTTTTTAAAAATACGTATGTATGAAAAAATATATGTATGATAAAACAACTCTGAGAAACATTCAACTGTAAAAAATAAATCTACCACAAACTCATCTAAAGAACAGTATAGAATCTAAAGTATTTGCAATGGTATGGCTAGAATAATAAATTATAGACATAGGAAAATAAGATATTACAGTTTGAAAGAATGAATTTGTAATCTCTAGTGATATATATATATAGAGAGAGATTGAGACTTTGTATTCTAATTTGATGTATAGACTGAGAAATGTGAGTATATATTCATTTGCAAAATATAAATTTCACTCAGAAATGTGACATGTGTTGATGTAGCATCTCTACTTGATTTTCAACATATAGCTGAGGAAATGAACTGCTTGCTGTGTTAGTTTGTGACATTCATGAATATTTCCTTCGCACTTCTCTGTATTTCCTATACATCACGAAGTATGTTCCTGTTCCTCACTGTCTCTACCTACAGATAAGAAATACATAGCAGTAGGAATAGTATTTTAATGTGTTCTAAAACAATGTTTCTATAAAACCAAAAATAGTCTCTATATGAAGCAGAAAAAGTTTCTCAGACAAAAGGAACTAAATTGATGAATAGGCAATAATTTTCCTAAAATATACGTTATTAAAATTTAGGTTAGCAGTGACACAAAGGAAGCAAGGACATTTATGAGTAATTAATTTTTTATTTATGACAAGCAATTAAGACTTATTACGTCATGAATTTTTAAAATTATTGATGAACAATGACATCCTATTCTATTATTTTTATTAGCCTGTATTAATTGCATACATGTAAAAATATCAGCATAATATTTTAATACATGCATACTGCTTGCATGGGACAAATGCCATATTTCTTCATCCACCGTGGTCCTTCTTCCCGAATTTTAATGGTCACTACTCTACATTTAGATTAACTTCTTTCTTAAGCTTTTGCATATTAAAAATATTGTACTTATCTTTCTGTTTCTGGCTTATTTCATCTAACTCAATGTCTTCCAGTTCCACCCATTGTGCTGCAAATTACAGGGCTTTATTCTTCTTTATGGCTGAGCAGGATTCAGTGGTATGTCCATACTACATTTTCTTTACTCATATACTGATGGACACCTAAGTTAATTCCATTTTGTACCTGTTGTAAATGGTGTCACATAACATGGACATGCGTTGTCCTGCCTTCTTCTCCTCTGGGTACATACTCAGAAGTGAGATAGCCGGACCATGTAGTAGGCCTATTTTTAGGTTTTAAGAACTCCTGTATCTTTCTCTATAATGTTATGCTAATGTATATTTCTGTTAAAAGTGTGTAAGAATTCCTTTGTTCCCTCATCCTCACCAGCATTTGTTAGTTTTTGTTGTTGTTGTTGTTATTGTTTTTGTTTTTTACAGTAGTAACTCTAATCTGAGCAAGATGATATCTTACTGTAATTTTGATTCTTGTTTTCTCAAAGGTTAAACATTTTGAGCTTTCTCCCCTGTATTTGTGGGTAACTTACATTTTTTCTTTTGAGAAGTTACCCTTCAGATCATTTTCCCATTTTTGATAGGATTGGGGTTGGTTGTTTAGAGCTCCTTATATGTTTTTGATACTAATCATTTTACTGGATCGACGTTTCCTTTGCTATGCAGAATCCTTTCATTTTGGTGTAATCCTGGTTTTTTTTTGTTAGTTTTCACACAGGATCTCACTGTGTAGTTGATTACACTATGCAGTCAGCCTTCCAGACTATCTGTCCATTTTTGGTTTTGTTTCCTGCGCTTTGGAGGTCACACTCAAAAAGGATCGCTGCCCATATCAATGTCTTGAAGTATTTCCTTTACAATTTCTTTTAAGAGTTTTACAGTTTCAGGGGCTACTTCTGGGTACCATACTGTTCTATTAAGTTGCATAAATCAGTTCCTCCAATAGGCACTGGCCATTTCAAGGATGAAAGACTCCATTTGTGCTATTTTCTTCCCAGTGCCTTCTTTAGGCTCTGCTGTGTTTCACAGGTGTCCATGGTAGGAATATTTACTGGAGTCACCAGACATTTGTTACATATATAACCTCGGATTGGAAAGGTCAGTGTGAACAGAGATTTTTCTGACTTATCCCTGGTTGGTTACTTATCCATTAGACATTAGTATTAATATATGATATTATATACATTTGAACACATGTGTTTTGACTAGTCTTTTCTTTCAAGCTTATGTTTTCAAACCCACAGAATCCTAGGTTTAGGATACATCAGGGTTGATATCTCAGAGAAGTTTATTCATTTTTTTTTCATTAATTTTCAAGATAACCCTCTGGCTTTCACTCCAATTTGGGTAATTTGGAGGAGGAGAAGTTCTGAAAAGTCTGTCAAACATAATTATACTGTGCAGCAGTCCTCCCAGTAATGGGTTTGATGCTGTGGCTATTTTTGAAACATACCTGCACTAATATACAGTGCTTGATTTTTTTCAAGTATTTCAAGATATTTGCCTGTTATGAACATGGATAAAATCGTCCCACTTATGGTTTATATCAGATGAGCACAAAGTTACTGACTGAAAGGTAGAAAAGTGTAAGATTCTAAGTATGATCTAAAGACATCCTACATGTATTTAAGTAAGGGCTAGGGACCTTTTGGTATTTCTGACTCCAATTTGTCTTCCCAAGCTGTCTCTGAAAAACAGTGGTACTGCCAAAGACAAGTTTTACCAATTCCTTTGCAAAAATAGGGGAACAATTCAGTTGAAAATTATGACTCTTTCATTATGTATCCATGAATATTGTAATGTTATAGGATGATGGTTTCATAATATTTTATCATTGTTTCTGCTTCTAATGTAAGTGGTTATTATCTGACAGTTAAATTCCAGGACATTCCATAACATGAACTGGTTTTGTAATAACACATTGTACAAAATAAGCCATATTGGATGAGTTTACATACTTGGAATATGGCTTTACATTTTTCATTTTCTAAAATTTCTAACTTTCCCCCTTCTACTTTCTTTTTTATGTTGTGCCTGTTTGCACAAACTACAGTCATAAAGTTCAAAGGAATCTTACTTCTCATGGGACTACACCTAAATCACTGAAGGGAAGGACTTTCCTGATGCTATGTTTAAATACTTTTAAAATCCTCAGGATGGAGTCTATTTTTATTTTCCTCAATTATGAAAGCTATTTTACTTTGGCAATATTTTTGCATGGCTTCCTTTTCACACTTCCATATGGACTGGACTATTTTTCGTAGGATAAGACTTTTTAGCTAGGCTCAACTTGCATTGCTATTAGAATGCTGCTTTCTAAAAAGTATCAGCATTTAAAGTTTCAAGTACAACTTCATTTGTTCAAATAGCATGTCATAATTTAGAAAGCATTAGGAGGAAGCCTTAAATGACTAACAAATAAGTTACTCTACCTTGTTTTATATTTAATGCTTTTATTGTGTTATTAAACAGGCAGATAGAAAGGAAAAGTTGAAGAATTCCAAAATCAGTGTTTGTAAGGAAGTTTTGGTGATTTGTTTCAAAGATTAGCTGCATACGCAGTGGGCTGTAACATAATGGAGTATTTATTTGAAGAATGGCAAAACATCTGATCGAGAATTGCCTGGAATTCATCCTGACACTAGAGTTTCTGACATGATTCAATCCTTGAAATTAAGACACTGATGATTTCTGATAAAACACACATGAGTCAAGGAAGGGATACATATCAAATAATTACCCATCATTATTACCACTTTCTTCTTTTCCTTTTTACCACTTTCTTTTGTTTATCAGATTAGCTAATTAGTCTGCAAAGAAAGAGCAAAGGAAAAAGGCAAATTTCTTTGATGTGAGAAGAAATTCATAACATAATTTTGTAGTCCATTCTTGATCTCTATCCATTGTGACACACTTGGTGAATAATGTCCCAAAGCAAACCTACTTTTGTATGTACAACCATAGTTATGCGCAGGTCCTTGCATTTTAGAAGCAATTCCTCTCCTTACTTGAAAAGGTGGTCACTGTAGAGTTTCTGACCCAGGCTCTGTGATTAAATGGCTTAGACTTAAATCCTAGCTTTGCCATGTACTGGTTTTGAATCCTTGTGTAAATCAGTTAACGTTCCTGGGTTGCATATTTCCTTAGATAAAATAGGAATAGCAATTGAAATTTGCTCATACAATTGTTGGGGAAATCAAATGATTTAATTCATGGAGCACATACAACAAAATTCAGTAAGCTCTCTGTCAGGGGTGTCTATTATGATTACCATCAACTTTTCTATGGAAAAAAATATCAATTGGAATGTAGGTCAGAGAGATTAATATTATGTTCATACTATAGCATTCTAAAATAGTGGCCGCTATAAAATGCAATTGGTTTATAAGTAATAAATATAGTGCCAGCATTTAGCAGACAGAAAGAATGGTGTAAAACCACTTTCATTGCCCTAAGCATCACTGGGTTTTGTGCTGGAGTTTCTCAATGAATGTTTTTTACTCTTATAATTCTCTTGCTTTTTAAGTTTTGCTGCTGGTTATTATTTCATGCATGTAATTATACACATGATACAAAGTATCTTGAAAAATGATAAAACAAAATGTTTATCTGTCCCTTTCCAAGCCTTCCCTTGACAAGTGTTCTCTCCAGCTCAGGGGATAAGGTTTGAGGAAGCAAGAAATGTAATGTTTCTTCTGCATTTTCTAAGTCTGATGAAGCCTCGATGTGAATGAATGGTAGAACTTTAGCCTTTTATCATTTCTAGTCCTTTAATCTGCACATCTACAAGCATTCTCTCTGAAATTTTCCAAAATAATAACATAAAAAAGAAAATCTGTTCACATATTGAATTATCTGTGAGACTCAGCCAAGTTACACCAGCTGCACTGGCTTGGTTCCTACATCTGGGCTCCATGGGGGGTTAAAAAAAATCCATGAACAGTGTTTTAAGAATTTTGGCAACATACAGGACAGGGAAATTAAAAAGAATTCTTTGCTGAAAACAGAACTGGTGGAAAACAATTCTGTTTGCTTGCTATAGTTCACGAAGCAGTCTAATGGGCCAATTGTTAGGATATAAACAAGTGTGCCCAGAGTTCAGTCCAAAGCCACTATGTCCCCCTAATGAAAGCCAATGGGTTCACTGGCTGAGTCCCAGGAGGGAGAAACTGCAGTGGATTTGCTAATGATGGGAAGTATAGAATGGATTCCCCATGTTTACTATTTTCTAACCTAATGAGTAACATTTCCCAAAAGCCAACATGCAGGAGCAGGTGTGTACAAGTCTTGGGTGTTTTAACTCAATTTTTATGTTCCTTTCTTCAAATCATTAAGTAACACTGATTAGTTTCTTTCTTTGGTCCTCCATGGAATTTATTTATTCAAAAAGTGATGCATGCATTTTGCAGAAAGATGCCAGGTCTGTTTAACTGAACTGTAATCTTATGTAGAAGAGGTTTTTTTTTTTTTTTTTTTTGCCCAAAACAGACCAAGAATTATGGACTCAAAATTAAGTGATAAGATTTAAACTTTGAAAAGAAGGAAGACTGTAAGCAGTATGAGGAAGGACTCAATAGTGTTTAAATTTTTAATTAGAAAGGTCAGATAAACATATCATTTCTAAAAATTTCCATCACATTCTCTGTTTAATGAGAGATTCATCAATTACAACTCATTATCTATTTGACAGCCCTGGGCCTTGCCATCATCAAGAAATTTGTAACTGGAAATATATTAAATAATATCAAATAAAAATGAATAAACACAAATATACAGTGGATCAATGTTTCATATATTTGAAACATTTCAAAAAAAATATGGAACAATTAAATTTAGATGTTGGGTCCAAGTCATGTTTGGAGATAAATAATCATTTGGAATGCGTGTAGCTGGAAAAGTCCTATGGATAATGAGAGAAGGGAGGAGTCTTTCTGACTGTGAAGGATACATGTGACACAAGGCCTCTAAGAAGAAGTAGAATTAGTTTCCCATTGAAAATTGTCCTGGAGCGTGGTCTAGGAGAAGCATGGCAACTATTGGAGGAAGATGTGATAGTTTGTAGGCAGGATGGCTTCCTTGAAGACACTCCACAGGAAGGGAAACTTTGATGTAGCTTTATTATATAAGGTGATTTATAGGTCTTATCTAATCAGTTTATGTAACAGTGGCAAAACCAGAAATCAGAAATCTTCAATCCAGTGTTGGTTCCAGGTGACATAGCTTAGGTCAAAGTTTGTTAGGAATGAATATGAAGATACAGAATTGTTAATATTTCTTCACTTTCTGTTTTTCAGATGTGAAGGGAATGAGAAGTAGCAGGCCCACAGTTCTTGAATCCTGTGGCCTGTCATGATCAGGAATGGCAAGGAAAACAATTATATACAGGACATATAATTTATAGTTTTATTTTATGATAGTCACCCAGAGTCAAATATAAAGAAAGTGTAGGAAATCTGTCCACACCCTGAAGACCTAGAAAATCCTGCTGAGGGTCTGGATACCATGGCGATAACCTGTATGAATTCAGTTGAAGACCTAGAGCCCATAACAATGCCTCCCATGAGTCCACCTGGAGACCTAGAGCCACGACAATGACTCCTGTAAGTCTGTTTTCATGGATCTGCACTTGGAAGACCCAAAGGTCAGCAGTAGAAGCTAGAAAGTCTATGCCAGCAGGGTGAAGGATCTGCCCCAACAGGTTCTGCTCTGGAGCCAGGAAGTGATGCTCTGAGTAAGGACCAGAGCTCCCCCAAAGTGAGCTGCAGCCATTCTCAGCAATAAGGTCTCAAGTTCCTCAGATGATAACAGCTAAGTTCATAACAGGGAAGCCTGCATGACAAGCTCCTCTAGGGAAACCAACAGCTCCAAAAGAATGGAGAGCTCCAAACAACAACAATGCAGTGGAGAACCAACACCACCTTCCTCTTCCTCTCCAGGTCTCCTCTCCAGGCGACAATCCTCAGGTGGCCCTCCCCGCCCCAGTCAGCACCACGCTGCTTCAGTTCAGCTGGTATTAAATTGATCTCCAGCTTTTAATCCACAATACCTGTGCACTGTCTACTTTCAGAGAGGGCTGCTTGAAGTAATGAATCTGAAGTGTAGGAAGAGGAAGAGAAACCAGATAAACCGCATCCTTTACACCATCGTGCTTCATACACTGCCAGATAACTTTCACGGCACTTGTTTACGGTAGAAGCAAAGGGAGAATGAAGGAACTATTTCCATGGTCTCAGTGGCTGCCTTTGCCAGCCTTCCAATGCAGAACTGGCCTTTGAAATTTGAACTATCTCAAAATAGTACAAGGCCTTCCAGTTAGATCAGAATTCTGTTTTTTTTTTTTTCATATAATGTAATGGGCCATTTAAGCAGCTATTCTTTTCACTATGCTTTTGTTATTTTAATGTAAAACTAGTATTTATAAATAAAGAAAATATAAAAAGTACTCTTGTATAAAAAATGAAACAAAATTTCATAACAAAATAATTAGGGATAAGCAATGGTCAATATACTGAATATATATGTTAAAAGGATGGCTGACAAAATGTCAGAGTATATGAAGACAAAAAAAAAGAAGAGAAAAGGATTCTTACAAAGAAACAAGTGAGTTAAGTAAGAACGAAACTTTCTTTTCAGTAAACAAAAGACAATAGTAGTGCTTTTAATTCTATCTCTTTCATACACGTTTTTTAGACCACAACTTCTGCTGTTTGAACCAGTTGCTTTCATGAAAGAATGAATGCATGTTATTTGTTCCACTATTTGTTACTGTATAATAAACCAACTTAACTGTAATGGCATTAAGTAGCAAATATTTATAGGCATTGATAGTTTTAGGATTTGACCAGAGTCTGCCAGGTAGTATGCCCCAGAACCTCCCATGTGACCATGGTCGGATGGTAGCTGGGACTGGGCTCCTGTTGAAGGTTTCATCTCTCATTTGTCTGGCATGTGGATGGGAATAGTTAGGGTTCCTTGGTATCTTTTTCTCTGTCGCTAAGCATTGTCCATGCTATCTCCCCATCATAACACTTGCAGGATAGCCTGAGTATCCTGCTTAAAGTTCTGAGTCCTTTGAGAGGGCACAGTGAAAGCCATATCACCTTTTATGATCTAGTCTTGTAAATCAATGACATTTTCTCTGCAGTTTATTCTTTGAACCAAATAACTAAGGTCAATCCATATTTAAAGGATGGGAAGTCAGACTGTACCTGCCGAGAGGAGAAACTTGAAGAATTTGGAGCCTTTTGTTAAAACTGCCATGGTCTCCAAAATCTGCTCTGATAGTGGAGAATTGGCAATCCTCATTGGAGATGCCAATTACTTCTCTAATTCATTGCTAGAATCGCCATATTTCTTCATTTTCATTGCCAACATTTGTTAAGAATATAATAGAAGAAGACAGTGTCCTGGGAATGTGTATGACAAATTCAGGGGTGCCATCTCTGCCTTTTAGAAGTTTCCATTTGTGGTGAGCAAAACAAAATAAAGCACTGGTCAAGGGAAATATCCAATGCTTGAAAAGGATTTTAGAGGCTCTGTTATATGTCAGACATAGTGCTAAGCTTCTGGACTACAGTGACAAATTACTCCAGCTCAGTTTTGGGGGTCAAACTCCCATACATGCTAGGCAGGTGATCTAATACTGAGCTACATTGCTAGACTAAGGCTCATTTTGCATATTCCAACCACTGATCGTCTAATCTCCTTGATAGCTATAATGAAGCAATTTCATTAAGACCATTCGCTACTTTGCTAAAACATTTTCTTCAACAGCTTTAGCAATCATCTCTTGTGGAATCTTCATTGATACATAGTGGTGAAATATGATCCTCTTTCTTTGATCACATCACAGTGATCAAAATCGGATGCAGCCAATCTTGATAAATTTTGTTCAACTGATTTGTTTGGGAAACCACTTTCTTGCTCTTCTTTTTACTTCTTAACCTCACTGTCCTATTCTACTTTTCTGTCTCTTTCTTATCTCAATATTGGGATATTCTGAAGTTCAGTTCTAAACCTTCCCTACTACTTGTGCTTATTTTTTGCTTGAATGATCCTATTCCCTCCCACAGATTTTAATGCTACTAACAAGCCAACAGCTCCTAAGTGTGTCTTTCCATCTGCCTTGGTCATTTATCCAACTGCCTACTGGATCTACAACCTGCTACACATTAAACAGCTATAAAATAGAAATTTCGGTTTCTCCAAAGACTTGGTATTCTACATCGAAATTAAAGAGACTGCTCTCCATTCTCACAACAAAATGCCTTGAAATAATTTTTGTTACGACAATATCATTCAAAGGCCTATGTGCGAAGTCTTTGTCACCACTTGTCCTGTTACTGGAAAGTCACGGGACCTTTAGGAGGTTGGGCCTGGTAAGAGGGAGTCAGGTTATTGGGGGTTTATCTTTGACCCTAACCCCTTCTCGGCTTTGCTCTCTGGTCCCCATGAGCAAACAGTTCTTTTTGCCACATGTTTTACTTTGGTATTCTGTGCTACCTTGCCACAGGCCCAAAACAAAAGGTCCAAGTGTCCCTGGATGGAAATCTCTGAGCCAAAATAGATCATTCATCTTTCAAGTCAGTTATCTGAGGTATTTTTTTGAGAGTGATGAAAGCTGATAAAATAATATTGCTTTTTTCTTTTAGTCACCATATAAAGTCCATTATCAAATTCTGTTGGTGTTAAAAAATCTTCACCAAGCTATTTTCTTAGTGTTTCAGCAGCTACAACCAACATCTCCTATCTATCTATCTATCTATCTATCTATCTATCTATCTATCTATCTGTCTCCTGGATCACAGTAGATGCTTCATAAGACTGTTACGTAAATGAATGTATTCATAAAGTAGTAGAGTAGCATGAGAATACTGATTGTTCCTATCATTGTATGAACATATTTTTTTAGGAGTAGCGAGAACTATAGGGTGAAAATTCGAGGTTATATCAAATCAGGGAAGGCATCCAATCTAACCTGAGAACTTGTAAGGCATATTGGGTGTGGGAATTTATCCAAATCCCAGAAAGAATCTCCCTAGACACAACCGTTCAGTTTGGAATGCTAGAGAGGTAACATTCTACTATAAGATAGTTATTTTCAGAAAGTTTAACGGTAACAGCTGAAGCTGTTTTTTCCCTGTCTTTGTCTGATAAATTCAAAATGACGTGAAGATTTAGACTCTTGCCTCATCTCCCCTCTTTGTAAATTTCTTTCTGCTAAGGTGAAAGTAACTTTCCTTTTTGCTTGAGTGTTTGGGAAGAACATTATTATTACTTACTTGTCAAAGAAAATGCATTTTTCCCCCTAAAAAACTAAGTGTGGGTTTTTTTTCTTTTTTAAACTTCAAGTATCTTTTCAGAAAACTTCCCCAGAAGCATAGTACACTGATATCATAAAAGCAAATATCATTTTGTGTCTTGATATTTTCAGAGGAAATAATGAAACTTCCCCATTTCTCAGAAGCATGACTTGGTAATCAATACCCCAAATTTTATTTTGAAAGAATTTGTGTATCTTGGTTATTTTTATTCCCTAAATAATGCCACATTTGGTTTTCAAGCTGTGCTATTAAGAATTTGTTATGTCTTTCTCTCTGTCTCTCTCTCTCTTTCTCACTCATTTGTATTTACTTACTAATTTTTGATCTGAGATATTTCAGTTGTATTTATCCTTGCTTTGATTACCAGGTTGGCACTTTCAAAAGCATTTCAACAAGATATATTAAAACTAGTTGAAAAGCAAGAGTAGATTTAGCTAAAAAGCTCTATCTTTTTAATTTTACCTTCTCCAACTGACAGAATCAATTTTGTTTTAAAAAAAAAATCTGGGCAAGCCTGGCAACTATCTGATTGTAAACATTCCCTCTATGGGAGGGCCTGTTGGGAAGATCAGTCCTAAGGCAAGTTGCTCAATCTTTACTGTGCCAAATAATCGCTTTGTTTCTTACCTGAAGAATTCAAATTTGAGTGGGTTCTTGGAGGTGAAAATGGGTGTTTCAAATAACTGGAAGAAATGGCATCTTTGAAGCTTTGCACAAGACTCAGAATTTTTTTCCTTTCCTCTCTTCCATTTATGGTGTAAAAAAAGTATTAATAACAACAGTAACAAAAGCTAACATTTACTGTTTCCTGTCTGCTGGAACTGAAAAGTACTCCCTGAAGTAGTTACCACTGAACACACATTCTGCAACTCAAGAACTTGTAGTGATTGGAGATGTGATTAACTTAGTAAATGAGCACTAGACAGGAGCACTCAAGTTTCATCTCTAGACTGATTCTGAAGGTGGCAGACAGATAAGGCCTCTCTTCCTCTCTGACTTCCTTTCCTCTTATGCTGGCTCCGATACAAATGCCTGCCCCAAGTGGCTTTTCTTTCAGAAGTCTGTAGGTCATAGAGCAGAGTCATATTGCTGTGCAAGGGCTTAGACAATCCACCTAAATGCAGAATGTGCTCAGTGCAGGCCTGGCTCCTCAATTACTGTCCCCTTTTAGCTCCTGCTACTGAGAAATCCCCAGAGCAAGTGTTAACCTTGCTCATCCACGCTACTTCCTTTCTTGGCTGGAGGTCAGAGAGAGTGAATTCCGGATCCAGCATTAAGTCTTAGGAAATAATAACCCCCTCAGCCCATGGACTCACAATCTCAGCTTTGAAACTGAGTTTAGGTCACTGCTCAGGTTTATTTCTTTGATAGGATGTAGGCCTGGCTTCCAAATACACAAAATTCCCCCCCATACAGTATGTATTGGCATGCTGCCTTTTACACTTACAATAGCAGCTCTACAAATATGTAAGTCTTGAATTAAACTATCTTCCAATTTAAACCCCATTCTCCAAGAACTAATATATCTGTATTAAATAAGTATATCATTCATGGAATGGGAATTTGTATCTAGTAAGATCATTTTTTAAAGAGTGGTATTCTTTCCTGGAAAAGTTTTAAAGGCAATTAATTTAAAAGGAATTTAACTTGATTAATTACAGTCACTCATGTGTACTTTGTTATTATTTTTACATCTGTCATTTTGCCCACTCTTCTTGAAATTAAATTTATTATACACTTTTTTCCTGTGGAAGCATTCAGTTGGACAGCACTTGGCTTACAAGTATAATACAATAAGGGCTACAAATTCCATTATTGGTAGTTAACATATAGATTGTTATCAATGTATCATCAACTAACTGTGCTTTCTCCGCTAGAAGAATTACAGTGAATCTAATCCTCTGGGTAATATGAATGATGTTAACTTGGGGAAAGATTTCAGTCCTTACGGTTGGGAATAGATGTCAACAGTTTCAGTGAGGCTTCCAAATCCAGATGACCTAGTTAATTTTATTTCAGGGCAACGAACAGATGGCGAGTGTTCTCAGTCTATCTGGCATTAACGTGCACTCTGTCACCATAAGACTTAACGGTGGCAGATGGCAGTTGCATTAGCAAACATTCAGTTCTCTCTCTCCTCTATTCTTCCCTTAGGACAGAGGAAGGCCCGGCCATGGCTCACAGCTGAGTCACTCTGCGGCCACCTCTCCAGTAAAGCCTGAGGAATGTCAAGTCACCGGAAGACCTCAGTCATCAGGGATTTCCGGTTCACCTCAGGCAACAGGTACAGCTGGGGCCTCTTCAAAGGCCTGTGGCTCTTACAGCTTCAGGGCTAAGCCCGCCTGGGGTCGGTCCAGTGCCGTCACAAAGCCAAATGGAACATGTGTATGTGATGGATGGGATTTTCTTGCCCTCTCATGAAAAAGCAGCTGGATATATAAACAGCCTTTCTTGGCCTTTGTGGACTTTTCTGGATAGAAAAACAACCAGCCATACTTAGCCGTGTTTTCCACCAACATGAATCATTAAACTCTCTCGGTGGACCGCTGACAGCATCAAGGCAGCACCGTGGATTTCTTTTTTTAAAGGAAGATAGCTATTTTCCAAAATCTAGATGATATTATGTTATAGATACTACACTTGGAAGTCTACAGATTCATGAGTGACAGCTTAATTGCCGCACAACTATGATAAAATGATGTTACTGTTTAATTTTTGAACTCACTCTAAATCACCATATCAGAGTTAGTTGAGACAGGAAAGTTTCTATTTTGGGAGATATTTGAAGTTTTAGATAATCGATAATATAATCTGCATTTTAAAGGACTTTACAGAATAAAAATAAGTCATGTATGCCCCCCAAAGTGAGTGAGTTATATGATCATTTTCTCTTGTTTTAGGGGCACATGTTTTTCAGTAAGACTTTAAATTTTTAAGTTTTTCCACATCCCTTTCAATTTTGGTATCTCTCAGTCCTAAGCAGGTGAGAGATGTGCAAGACCCAAGCAAGAAAAATGTGACTAATAATTTAAATTACACATATTCCACAATGAAAATTTGCTAACTGTAGAGCTGTGAAACGTGGCAGAAAAGTCTGTATCAACCCACCCTGTGTAAGAAATGGGAGAAAACAAGCAATGCCTGGGGGCTTATTACTTATGGTCACCTAAAATAAGTATAAGGACAAAATTCTTCTGACCCTGGTCAGGGTGACTACCAGTAAACAAAAAATGCTTAGCAGTAAGCTGCTGTTTCTTCTTGGACTGAAGCTTTGTGTCACTGAAGAATGATATACAACCACTTTAGCAGTTTAAATAGTACTGGTGTTATTGGTTGCAAAACTCAGGGTACATTATTCCCAGCGTATTAGCTTTCAGGAACTAACAAACAGCTCGCTTAAATGTTTTGACAGTTCATCAAAATGATTTAGAACACAGCAATGCCAATCTTTGAGTTAAAAATTTACTTTGCTTTAGATGCATATGTTAGGGCAGGCATTCTTCTGAGATTTTGGATCTATGAATATATCGATTAAAACATAATGGATTTAACGGAGTAACAGAATACAGTCATCCCATCTAATGGATGACTTCATTTCCAGTATTTTAAAACATCTTTTAAAATTTGACCGGGACACTCAACAAGTAGGTTACTTTTATATACATTTTATTAGCTATTTGCTAGAATATTTCTTTAAGCAAGATCTTTAAAAAATTCTGAATTTAAAGGAAAATGTAACTTTTCTATTTTCATAAGTAGAATATAGAACACACTCTTTTTTTCCCAGTGATTATTGTAAAAGACTATAAATTAAGTGAATTCTGGTATCCTAAAAAATACAGATACTTGCTTTGCTTTATTGCATTTTTCTTTCTTTCTGAGTTATTCATACAATTGATTAAATACTCTGCTTTGGTTTTCTAGAAAGGACTAAGTAAATTTATTTGTGTTAATCTCACAAGAAGAGGTGCCAAATGTATTTTTTCTGTTGGTTTTGGAGGTATTTTTGGAGTTTATAAATATTTTGAAACATAGAATCATTGAAATTTAGAGAAGTTATAGACTGAATTCATCCTAATGTGGTAAATTGCAGAGTTTGAGACTCAAATAAGATTATGAGGTAGAATAAAGCTGTCACTTACAGCTTCATGTTTCATTGTCAAGGGATGCACATCTGCTTTTGATGCTGATACAACTAAATATTAATATGAAGTATCTATAGGATTCTAGAATGTAAAGACAAACAAGAGGGAGGTAAGACTTAGCTACTTATCTCAAGTGGCAACCTGTAAAGAAAAAAATTGAAAATCTCCAATATAAAGATGAAATGCAATAATACGAGATGGCTACCACCAGAATCTTGAATATATTCTTTTTATCAGGCAGCTGTCTTATAAAATAAATGCCAATGTTTTAATCACTACTGGTTTTTATATGCAGGATATGTCTTACACAATGTGGTAATTCTTTTACTATGTGGAAGAAAAGGGTAGATTCTTGGGTAGCTCCTGGAAGGCAACTAAGAGATAAAGAAGGTAAGGAGAGTCTTGATTCTCCAAAGATATGCTATGCAAAGGTGATCTTATCAAACTTCATAGCTTTTACCAGCTTCTAATCAGGGCTATGAAGGGAAGAAGATGAGTAAAAAATTCTTATGAAATATTCCAAGTACTCTGTTAAATGTTTTATATTATACTTTTTCATTTGGTTCAGTATCCTGATGTAGGGAATATGAAACACTTCCATATAAAAAATGGGTTGACCGTGGTGAAGAAGTTAAAGATTTTTCCCAAGATCATGTGACAAAGCTAATAGTTGAATCCAATTTTACTGGAAACCCAATGTTCTTTTCTTAAATAGAGCTCTAAATTGATTAAATTTCATAGGCAAAGAGAATGAGATATAGAAATTCTTGCCATATAAGTGCTTGGTAAATTTCAAAAGACCAAGATGTTAGGGTTAGTCTTTGGAAATTAGATCATAATCACTGACTAGTATCCAACAGGTGGTTGTTAAATAACTGTTGTCCAACTGCTAAATAGCTTGGAATTGGATAGGTGGACATATTTACACCATGGAAATTGGCAACTGCTACAAATCAGGGCTTTGTTTCCACAGTATCATCCTAGGTCCTAGGATGCTGAAGTTAGCACAAAATGTGTGAAAGTGAAATATTGGAAGAGGAAACCAGAAACATAGATTGAAGTCAATTTGTACAGAACCCAAATAAATATGAGATAACTGTCTTTTGGGAATGCCAATTAGATCATGGCACTTTTCAATTTATAACCATTCAGTGGATCCCAAATAGAAATAAAATCTAAACTTCTGTAGAAACCTAGAGGATGGGGCCTGTGTTTTCTCCTTTTCAGCATCATATTTGTACTTTTTTCTTTTGTTTCCCATCAAACTCCAACCATGCTGGTCACCTCATCTCATCAGGACCTTAACAAACCAATCTCAGTCCAACTTCAGTTCTTTGCATTAAATGCTTTTCCTGCTTCAGTTTTTTTATGGCTGTTCTTTAGATCTCAGCTTGTTACCTTGCAAGAAAGGCATTTATTGACCTTCAAATCCAACACAGCTGCCGCGTCATTCTCTTTCACATCTGTCCTTGGTAGCACTCTGCTTAGTATGTAATGGTGTGGCTCAGTGATTAAATACCTTTCCTCAGAAGCCAGACTTCGAGGGCCCATTATTCCTACATCACTTATTAGCTGTGACTCTATCTGAGTTGATTTCAATTTCCTATTTGTAAAATAGGATGTAATTATTTCCTTGCAATGGAGTTTCTGTAGGAAGAGGAATGGTGACTGGTTCATGACTGCATTCAAAATATATTATTTTCACTGATAACTGATACTCACTGTCCAATTTTCTCAATTAGAATATAATTCCAGTGAGTCATCTTTCCTCTTTGCTTTAGAGGGTTCCTATTACTTATTTGGAGAAAAGGCAATGGGTTTAGAGGAAGTAGTGTGAAAATGAGCTGAGCATTCTTGTTTGCCTTCTTGAGTTCTCTCAGCTTTCTGTGTCACTGATGTACCTATGACTCCAGAACAGTCTAAATCAGCATGGTGTGAGTATTGTGAGGGCATGATGGCCACGAGAGCTTCCACCCTCTCTCCATAAGGAGGACAACATTCTGTAGCCCATGGTGGCTTAAGGAATGCAGGCCTAGTGCTTTCAGAACTTTCATTTATGAAGAGGAGCCACAAAGGTAGACTTTTTAAAATTTGGGATTAAATTACTCATCTAGTAAATGTTTAGAAATAATTAAAAAAAATTTAAAAGATGGATGACCAAACACAGCAAGTCTACAGGCTGATTTTGCCTGAGGAGCACCATTTACAATTGTGACCTTGAACTTGACCTTTGGTTTTCAGTTAGGAGGTCAGTCCTCTCCGCTCACTGTCTGACTTCCTCCAGGTAAACTGCCTGAACCATATTTTGTAACTTCATTTTCCCGAGTGAGCTGCAATTTCTTGAATCATGTAGTTTTCACTTTCCTGAGTAAACTTGGGATATTCACATTGTTCCCTCCTTCACACAGGCTTCTTCACAGGGTGCCTTTGTCCTGGACTTGGTCCCTGGGGTTGAACAGAGTATTTTTCGAGAGCTGCCATGTTCATACCAAAGTAGAGGATGCCATGGAGGCGAGGATAAGGGAGGCGGGCAGTCTGGATTTTTTTGTTTAAGTGTTTGTTACTGAAGAAAAATGTCACCTAAGGGGAACAGTTTCCATTTGTTATTTCTCCCTTCCTCTTTTTTCCTTTCTTCTGCTCCACTGTTAACATAGTCTGATCACTATCCTCGGTCTAGTAACATTCTTGGAGTGACGCTGGGAAGGTCATTATGACAATACGCTCTTTTCATTTCACTTTACCTTTTTAGGAATATTAGTCTGGGGCTATGGGTAATCTAGAGTGAGGGTCTCCAACTTTTTTTTTGGATCATTTTTATTGTATGTGCTATTAATTAAAAAAAATTAAATGTGTCCACATGTATGAATACTTATTTACTACTTCATTTGCAATCTAGTATTCTAATGCACTGTGTACATTTTAGAGACCTTTAAATAGGATTTTAAAGTAGCAAGAAGACATAGATATGAACTCTGTGGTCTTTTTCCATGGAGGATTATAAAGTTTACTTCATAGAATAGATATCTCTGGATCTAGAGACAAATTAGATTCCAGAGACAGTGAGTGAATGACCTGTATTTATTTATTTATTATGAGAAATTTAATCCAGGACCTTTACCCTGAGCTGCACCCCCAGCCCTTTTTGAATTTTTATTTTAAAACAGTGTCTTGCTAAGTCCCTAAGTTCAGTCTGAGCTTAGACTTGAGATCTTCATCCATCCAGAGTGCTAGGATTGCAGGTATGGGCTACCATGCTGATTTTGAGTTGATTTTTTAAGGGTCAGCTTCCCACTGGGATGCTGAAGAGATGGAAGTGCCCCAGCCAAGAAGCAAACCGAATTTATCTTTGCAGTACAGCTATTGAGAATCTCAGCTGATCTTAGGATCTCACAGCTCTTTGAGTTTTTCTTAAAAACTGCAGGTTTATGTCTCTTTAAGCTGTTTTATCTCCTTATGTGTTGGGGCTACACAGACCATTGAAACCATATTAAAATGATAGGAACTGCTTGCAGATCTCACTTGGAACAGTGAAGCTGAGAATCAATCCCAAGTCACCAAGATTGCTTACTCCAGATAATGTGAAGCCTCCACGTGCTTGCTGAGCTGTCTGACTGCAGCACTTGGGCCTCAGCTCTGCTACTCTCTGTGGAAAGAGAACTGGTGAATGTGTCTCGGCATTATGGTGGTGTGTTTACTATACTCTCTAGATTAATGATTTTATAAAGTCTGGCCTTAACCACAATGCCTGGACCCAAGTTAAAAATGAATGTAGCATACAGGGCTTTCTTTTCCTTCCCAAGTCTCAAGGGTAGATTTCTTTTTAACAGCTGTTCACTACTTGACTAGAATAACAGTACTTGTGAAAATGTCAGAGAAAGAGCTAGTGACACATCTGCTCCAATATTCCATATTTTTGTAAAGCTGGAAAACCCAAAATACTTGATTGTAGGAAATCCCAATACTCCTGTAAGCGTAATTTCACTTTAATTGTAAAAGGTCATACATGCCTCCTTGTTTCTTAAAATCCTCCTCTTTTCCCCAAGAATACAGTTAAATAGTGATGCTGGTTTGTTTGTCAGATATTCTTTGCATCTCAGTAAAAGGTGATGTACCTTTACATTTTACTAAGTATTGGGTTTATACCATTAATCCTATGTCAATCACTGGTAACTATTGCAATTATGTACATTTTGACTGAAAAAAAATAACCTATGACCTTGAAAGTTTTTCTATCTTCTTGTCATTTCAGGGTGTCTTCTACATTTCTTTACCCTGAGCTCTTCAGAAATTAAATTTCATTAGGTGAAATCATCCTTTTTCTAAAATAAGAACTCAATCTGACTTGGACAAAGGTAAATTATACATTCCTTTTACTAAGCTGTCGAGACCAATAGCCTTGCTTTTATAGTCTTAATTCCCTGTGAGCAACTGTGCATGTGTGTGCTGTGAAAAAAAGACAGTTGGTTGAAGTGTCACATTTTGACAAATATTATCAATGGTTCCGCGTTAACCTGGGATGACACGACAAATGGTATTCAGTTGAAGTTATTTCTTGGGTTGTTGACAGTTTAATCAGTAACTGGCATAGGCAGATAGAAAACGTGTTTACAATATCTCTGGTGGGTCTAGAAGGTCAGGATGTGAGGAAATTCGGTAGTTGATCTGCCTTCTCCACCTTGTGGACACCTCATGGCTGGGAGTAGCTGTGGGCAATGTTATAGGAACAGAAATCTGAATTACAATGGCCTTTGCCAACTAATTTGAATTGATCATGTTAAGGCAGGCAAAGGCCTCCCACACCGGGCTCTGACAGCATTCTGGACTAACCCATTTGTCTGCTCTTTGCTTCCATGGGCATAAGGCATCTTGATTGTTTACACTCATTTCTGTGTAAGATTACTGGCAATGGAGCCTAGTTTTTTCATGACCATCACAGCTGTATTTTCTGGAACAAAAAGCCCCATTTGGAGTTGTCAAGAATTTAACTAATACAAAGAAATAGAAACTGTTTCAAAAGCCAAAGAGTGAATTTTTTTTTATTACAATGCAAACAGAACTAAGTGTGTCTAAGAATCCCCTTCCAGCTCATTCACTTTGTCTCAGCCTGAAAATCGAATCCATTAACCTTCTGCTAAAAAACAAAAAACCTTCAGCTTCTAAACTGACACATTCTAATGGGGTTCCAGTCCTTTTCTGATCAGGCTTACGATCCTCTATGTTTTCTACAGCTTTGTGTCTGAACCTTAACTTTATTGTTTTCATACCACAATTGTTCTCTACTCCATGTCTTTTAATTCTTCTTAAAATGTTGAAAAATAATGGCCATCAAAAATCCTTTCTGTGAGCCCCAAAAAGATTCCTCAAAAATTAGAACTAGAAATTCCATTGAACTAACTATTCCCCTTCTAAGTACATGATTACAGCAGTACAGTTTATAGGCGCTAAATCTTGGAAGTGGCCAGTATATCCATCAGCAAATGAGTGGATAAAAAATATAGTATTTACACACAATAGAGTACTACTTTGCCATTAAGAAAGATAACCTTGAGTTCTTTTTAGGGAAATGGATGTATCTTGAGACCATAATATTAAGTAAAATAAATCAGTTGCACACTTAAATATCTCACAGTTCCTGTTATATGAAAAACCCACAAGATAAGTGGAAAGCAAAAAAAGATAGTTATTAAGAAGTCGGAAGGTAGATCTTTCTTGAATGGAAAGGGAACCAAGAGGTGGAGGAGGGGAAAGAGGAGAGGAAGAGAAATAGAATGGGAAAAAGAATTAAGATATGCTACATGTGTTTATCAACTCCACACAAGGAATGCAAACATTATGTAAGTAAACATGTACTAAAATGAGAAAGTTCTTTGCTCAAAAATGATTTATTTTTGTCCATAGGATTTTCTGAGCTTTCCATTCTCATTTGTTTGGTTGGTCTTGTTTATTAGCTAGTCATGAAAGCTCACTCCTGAGGTTACTTATGCTTTGAACTCACTTTGAGGACTAATTCTGTATGGGAATATTACCTCCACAGGGCAATTGATCTTGATGTTAATTTCGTTGTTATTTCTTTTTTCTCTAGTTTGCAGAAAACAGAATTCCATATTTCATGTTCAAAAACTACCTTAACTTTGATGGGCCTCATTACTAAATATTATTGATTCACTTCATGCACGTTTGAAGGAAATCTCAAATGTACAGTAACTATATGTGATGGAGCAACTAAAATGCCTACTTTTAAATTGCTCTTTAGAGATTTGATCTCTTTTTGATTAGTGCCCATGTCCTCAAATATTATTGTTGTCTCCTTACCAGTTTCCCTTACATCTCTCTTCTCTTTAAGATGACTTTCTGAGAATCTCCCCTTAGTATTTTAAATTATCAGACATGGTAGCCATTGTTAGTGGTCACAAATTTCAGTCCTCCTGTCTATCCCTGTTATGAGACTTAATACTCTAACCCCCATGGAATGTTAGATGGACTCTGCTAGATGGACTCTGGCTAATGAACTGTGTGTCAATGTGCTGTGCACACTTCCTGCAGAGATGATGGAAAGCCTCTGTGTTCCCCAAACCGGTTTTTCTGATACTGTGACTACCAGCTCTAGTCCAGAAGGAAGATCACATTAGCTTTCTTTACCTGATTATATGACACAGAACTGCTGGACTATTGACTCAGGTAGACTACGTAGTATAGGCGAGAAATTTACCTTTGTTGTTTTAAGTAACTGGAGCTTCAAAGTTCATTTGTTACCCAAGTAAAAGCTACTCTCTCCTGATTAATAAAATCACTACATGTGGAACAGCCTTTAACAATAACAGACCTAATTTCTACTGGCAGAGGAGGCATAAAACCTCCAATCTTAACAAAATGACAAATCCATCTTCATGCTCATAAACTGTGAAAGGAATGAGTTTTTTCAGGCAAGATAACATTTTGATTTATTAAACTTGGAGTAATTCAGATACTTAATCTATTTTAAGCATCCAAAATGCAAATTGCTTTTTGGTTTGCAGATTGGATTTATTTTCATAGCACTCTGTTCTGCAAAACTATTGTCTTATTCCTAGTTTATTTTAGGAAACTTTTGCATATAAGGAGGCAATTGAGTACTTAGAGTTGTAAGAACAGCTGGGTTCACGATTCCACCCCACCCACAGACTCAGCTGTAGTATGGTACCCATGACTTCCAGCTCCCCTTGGGTCCAGAAATCTGTATGTGTTTCACCTCCCAAGCCTGCCTTGAGTGTCTTTATTGTCCTTGATTCCTGAGGGGCTTTCCTCAATAGCTGATCTCTACCCTCTATTTAAAGCTAATGTTTTGACTCTACTTGCTTCCCACACCCTCATCTGGGATCTGTGTATCAATCTCTGTTCCTCAGTTAAAGCTTATTTTCCCTTCCCCTCTTTCCCACTTGGTCTCAGCTCCTGCAACTTCAGCCCAGCCTCACCATAGTCTTCGCAAAAGAGATCAGTAACAAGAAGCAGACAAAAAAAGTGAAGAGTAATAGAAATTATTTTTGTGTGTGATTTCAGGAAATCATTTTCATTGTTTCATACTCTTTGTGATGATAGTTACATATACCCTGGGTGATCAGTAGGTTACCTCTTAAGGGTATTGTCATCTATTCAGGTGAAACTTCTGTTGCTGTCCTGAGTGAGATGTGAAAAGATAGAGAAAAACACTTTATAGAAGATTGTTTTCTTGTTATTCAGATATGTCAGGGAAACACAGTTGGAACGAGAATCTCAGTTGTTATCTAAAGTTCTTTGTCTTCATATGTTGTGCCATAGTTATGAGTTATTGAGAGTGTAATTCTCAGTATTGTCTCTGAAATAAGCTTCCGTGCAAGGTAGCAACCCAACATGATAGCCAGGAACTTCTTGTAAAGACCTTCCAGTGCTCTCTAGTTTATTTAAATCTCTCCATAGTTCTTACAAACAAAAAGGAGCAACTCTCAAAAAATTTTCAGTATTTGTTACAAATCTATTTCAGTCTGTATAATTTGACTGAGTGGAATTATTTTCCTTGCATTTTTTAATCTTAGATGATTAAGAATGTCAATCTTATCATAAGAAACAATAAATTTAAAATTAAATAACAATCAACTTCTCATCTTTAAAGTTTCTATTTGAAAGAAAAACTTTAAAATATAATTCACTTATTATCAAAATTCCTTAATTCTTTATGATTTTCTTTCTGCTTAGTCGTATAAAATTGATGATGACCTCTAGCAAAATCTCATAATAATTTCAAAAATGTTAACTCATATTTTTACATTAAAGAACTTATTTAATTATAGCATAATTATTATGGAAAGTCTAAAAGTTTTATTATTATTAAGTTTTGCGGCGCCCTTTTCTGTCCATGCCGCGTCCTAGTCCATCCACGCCTTGTGACAATCGCTTCTCCAGGAAAAGGACACCGCATGTGGGAATTGGGCACGGGGATCTTGCAATGTTTTGTACTGACAATTGTAATTTGTGTAGTTCACATGTGTATGTTTTTATGTAATGCTCAATATGGAGTCGAGGGTGGAGACTCCAGGGGGGTTGCTGGAGGCCCTCTAGATAACCCCTTTGTGAGGACTGATTGTGGGGTTTTGCCTTCTGTGAATAATGTGAGAGAAATGAAAGAGCTCATGGAGGAGGATTTACAAAATTCCTGTGAG
>PVLA01001939.1:129649-307916 GCA_004027455.1 Hydrochoerus hydrochaeris | reverse complement strand
TGTCAATCTATTTCTTTTTATAGGTGAATTGAGGCCATTTATATTTATGGATAGCACTGATATGTACTGGCTTGACTTTGCCATGTTATGTTCCAGTTGTTTCTTTCTGCTTTTCCTCTTATTTAATTGCTTATCCTACCTGGTGGTTTCTTTCTGTTGTTGTTTTGGGGATTGTGGTCATTTTTATCTCTGTCTAGTACGTCCTTCAGTACTCTTTCTAGGGTTGGTTTGGTGGACATGAATTTCTTCAGTTATTCTTTGTCATGGAAGTATCTTGTTTCTCCATTAAATTTGAATGAATGTTTTGCTGGGTACATCAGTCTGGGTTGAAGATTGTTTTCTTTCAGGGCTTGAAATACCTCACTCCAAGCTCTTCTTGAGTTGAGGGTTTGTGCTGAAAAGTCTGCCATGATTCTAATGGGCTTTCCCTGATGGATGAGTTGTGTCTTTTCTCTGACAGCTTTTAATATTCTGTTTTTATGCTGTATGTCTGAGATCTTAATTATAATGTGTCTGGGTGCAGATTTATGTTGATTTTGATTGGTGTTCTATATGCCTCACTTATCTGCATATCAGATTTTTTCCCCATGTTTGGGAAATTTTCTGCTATTATTTCTGTAAATACTTTACGTATGTCATTTGCCTGGACTTCTGTATCTTCACTAATGCCCATTATTCTTATATTGTTGCTCTTGGCATCATCATGAAACTTCTGGATTGTCATTTCATGCTGCTTTATTATTTTTAAAAGTTCTATCCTTTCCTGATCACTAACTGTGATCCTGTCCTCAAGGTCCAAAATCCTATCCTCAGCTTCCTTTAGGTAATTTTGCACACTTTCAATAGAATTTTTTGTTTCTTGGATGTCTGTTTGAGTTTGTTTCATGAATTCTGCTTGTTTTCTATATTGTTCATTCAAAATTTCAATCAGTTTCCCATGCTCATGTACTTTTTTCTCTAGTTCTTCTTTAGCTGCATTCAACAACTCCTTTACTAAAGTTGTTATTTCTATCTTTACATGGGAGACTACTTCTAATTTGACTTCCTCTATAGCCTGATTCAGTTGTTTTTTTATTTCACTGGCTATCTTTTCAGAGATTCCTGGTGTGTTACTTTTGGGGTCCTCTATTTCAATGTCTCCTGTACTTGCTTCTGGTGAACTAGATGTTTGAGACTGTATTTTGCTTTTTTGTTTTGTCATTTTCACTCTGCCTGGTATTTTCTCTGTGTAGGAGGGGATCACACACACTCTTTTCAGACACACCAACACCTTACAGTTAATTGGAGGGGATTTTTACTACTGGCCCTGTTGATCCACTGTACACCTCTATTTTAGGGGTATACTCACCACATTGATACAGTCAATCTGGCGTAGTCCAAAGTTCACCACCTGGGAGCAAAGTTCCAAATTTTCTCACACTACCTGGAGCCCGCTGAGATCTTCTGATGTTCCAGGTCAGAGGGTGGGCCCATCTGTAGCAGTCCAGGGCAGTTTTCAGTCTTGGGTGGGCCTCCTAGATGTTCCCGGTGGCAGGGCAGGCCCACACGGGAGGTTCCTACCCCTGAGGCGGGCTTGCGCTGTGTTTCAGGTGGCAGGTCAGGCCCTTGGTGGAGCTTCTTGGCAGCCTATCCCCTGATGCAGACTTGGGCTAAGTTCCTGGAGACAGGGCGGGCCCATGGTGGAGGTTCTGGGCAGCCTATGCCTGATACAGGCTTCTGCTAAGTTTCTGGAGGCAGGGAGGGCCCAAGGTGGAGATTCTGGGCAGCCTCTGCCTGATACAGGCTTCCGCTAAATTCTGGGAGGCAGGGCGGGCCCATGGTGGAGGTTCTGGGCAGCTTATCCCTGATGCAGGCTTCTGCTAAGTTCCCGGAGGGAGTTTTTGTATTTTCTTAATAGATTTTGTCTTCAACTGTTATTTGAACATTACAAAAATCCACTTTTAGAGTTTTATTTATTGCTATATCCCACATATAGCATAAAAGTAGGCATTTACTCACTTTTTGTGGAATGAATGAATACATACAATTATTTTTCCAATAAATGCTATTTTGTGGGGGGCATAAAGATAGTAAAGATGTGTCATAATAATTTTTATTCACTTTTCAGTTTTCAGCCAGCATTCACTAGAAGTATAACAGCTTATTATGGGAATTTGCTTTAGTTAAAGTTTAACCAAAGAAATAAGGCTAAAAGAAAATTAGATTGATGGGAGAAGTGAAAGAGACAGAGATAAGTATAATGATTGATACTTATTACAAAGAATTGTATTATATGATATTGGGGGTGGGTTAAGGAAGTTCAGCATTCACAAGGAAGGCTGAACAAAAGGCTAGAAACACATGCATGGACTACTGCTGTTCATAAGGGAAGGTGTGGAGAAGAGACAGCAATTGTAAATCCAGAAGTTATTTGCCAAGAACAGTCTAGTTGGAGTCTAAGGAAGATGGTGGCTCAACAAGCAGCGAAGTAAAGATCCTCTCTGAGAGAAGCAGCTCAGATGCTAGAATAAAGCATCCAGAAGAAGACCAAATGGATGAGATGGATCCTCTTGTCCCAAGAAGAAACTAAGGGGTGGGAGAGAAAGGAAAAAAAGAAAAGTGTGGACAGAAGGCTGTAGCCAGCTGTGCTCTCACTGGAGCCGGTCCCATTGTGTATGAAATGCTGCTGGAATCCGAAGACGTGTAGTTGCAGTGAAGTTGAGGGTTGGCAAGCCCAAGGGCCTCGGAGGGAGGACATGGTTGTGGAGGGGAGTGGTGGAGCAAAGAACAGCACTGGCTCAGAGATCTGCATTGGCTTGGCTTGTGATGAGTATGGGACTCATTGCTCCCGTGGGAATGGGTGATTGGCCAGGTACATTTTGGAGTCTGGCAGGATAAGCCCAGAACCAGAACTGGAATGACTTCTGTCAGCCACTCCTAACACAGAGCAGATTGGTGAGAATTGCTTGGAATGAGTCCTGCCCCATGCACAATCATATAGCCAAGGGAGGTCTCCCTGAAGCTACCCTTAATTGGCCCCAACTGTGCGACACACACTAATATGGTGAAGACTCCCAGTGGTTGTCCAGCTCAGAAGGGACAGGCCAGCATGCCCCATCCCCACCGGTACTTCAGTGGCCATCACCAGACTGAGGAGGGCAGCAATCCCTAGCCAGCATGTTTCAGAGTAATTGTGGCCAATACAGGAAGTGCCAGGTACCATTACTATTCACTTGTTTGGAAGGAACCAGAAACATGACAAGAGGAAGAAACAAAAGGAAGTCTCCAGCCTCCAACCCAAACAGTACTAGCCCAGGAGAAGTAAACAGAGAAGAGATTGTGGGTTTCACACCTGTGGTTTTGGAAAAAGCAGCATCTAACATAAAGAATTATCTTTGTGATATTATAAAAGAACTCAAAACAGAAATACTAATACATGTAAAGGAAGATATATGAAAAATAATAAAAGAAATACTAAGTGTCTTTCAAGAAGACACAGATGGAAGAATGGAGGAGCATAGAAAAAAGGAGGGAAACCTTCAATGAAGAATATTAAAAAAATCTAGAATACATGAAACAGATTCAAAGAGATTACCAGGAAATTAAAAACTCCATTGAAAGTTGGCAAATTTGCTTGAAAGTAACTCAAGATAGACTATCAAACCTTGAAGTCAGGTTTGCAATGTGTGATCACAAAAGGAAAGATCTCTTAAAAATAACAAGGAACTGGGAAGTAACAATTCAAAGGGTAGAAGATGACAAGAGGATCTATAACTTAAGAATAAAAAATGTGAGTGAAGAAGCAGGGGTAAACACAAATTAAATACAAAGGCTATTTACAGAAATAATTAAAGAAAAATTCCCAAGCATAGGCAAAGGAAATGATATTCAATATATATGAGGCATACAGAACTCTAACCAGCTATAACCAAAATAGATCTATACCCAGACATATAATAATCAAGATCCCAGAAATTCAACACAAGAACAGAATATTAAAAGCTGTCAGAGAAAAGAAACAGATCACCTATAAAGGAAATCCCATCAGAATCACAGCAGACTTCTTGACACAAATCATCAAATCAAGAAGAGTTTGGAGCAAAGTATTCCAAGCCCTGAAAGAAAATAACCTCCAACCCAGACTGATGTACCTTGCAAGACTGTCTCTCAAAATTAATGGAGAAACAAGATGCTTCTATGACAAAGAGGAACCTGGGGAGTTTGTGACCACCAATCAAACCCTACAAAAAATACTGAAGGACATTCTAGAGAGAAAGAAGAAAAGACCATGGTTTCAAGAACAGTGGCAGAGAGGACTCACTGAATGGGGCAGACAGAGGAATGAAGGGGAAAAGTAGACATCCAATGGCAGAAAAATAGCATGGCAGAGATGAGGCAGAGGTTGGCCATAATCACTAACATGGATGGCCCCCATACACTAATAAAAAGAAACACAGGCAGAGTGGATCAGGAGACAGGATCCTTTAAGATGCTCTATACAAGAAATATATTTAACCTGAAAGAGGGTTTATGGACTGAAAGTCAAAGATGAGAAAATAATGCTCTATGTGACAGGGAACCAGAAAAAAGTGGAGGTAGCTCGCCCATTAATTGTAGATTTATTGGAAAGACATAACACTTTTATACCATGGAGAACTACTCAGCTATAAGGAAGGAAAACCTTCAGGATCTTGTAGGTAAATGGATACAACTTGAGACCAAGCTCAGGGGTGAAAAGTTTCAGAATCACTTAGGTAAATAGCAGGTTGCCTCCCTAATCTAAAAGCTAAAGGAGTTAATGGGATACAAAATGTACAGTGTACCTGGGAAAGTGAAAGGGGAGGAATTGTCTAAGTAGGGAAGGTAGAGGACATTGTTAATCTTGTATCATGATTTGGAACCCATATTGCTTTCATTGCTCTCTTTAATTTAGTTATATTCTGTTCCAGTTTGTCTGCTTGTACTAGACTTGAGGACATAGACAGCTATTCCAAAGATAGCAGGATTTACTAAGGTAACCATTTTTAATTTCCTGTTAACTTAATCTGAAACCATTTATTGCTTTCACTGCCTTGCTTTGACTGATTTTATTTGAATCTGTTTTGTTAGATCGCTGTCTTGTCTTGACTGATTTTATTCGAATCTATTATGCTTGATATTATCAAGTCTGAAAGCATAGGCAACTACTCTGAAGACAATAAGATTCACTGTGATACCTATTTTGGTTTGACTATTGCCCTATTTTAAAGTCCTATAATATCTCCAATGTTTTGTTTTTATTGATTTTGTTCCATACTGCTCTGTTCAATTTTATTGCACTGGATGATATGGGCAATTCTATTGAAGATAACAAGAGACATCATGGTAACCATTATATATCACCTTGTATGGTGGTTTTAAATCATGTACTATGTCCAACTTTTTGCTTTGAATGACCCCATTTTTTTTTGTGTGTGTGTTTTTTCTTATTTGGTTTTACTCTTTTCAAAAAACAAAACAAAACAAAACAGTCCAGTCCTTTTTAAAGGCTTGTCTACTTAGCTGTCTTAGTACTATCTTAGCTTAAAGTCATCTGATTGGTAACAAGTTAATATGCAAAATTTCACTCCAGAAGCAATTAGTTCATGCTTTATTGAATTACTTGAATTACATGTTACCTGCTGGCCCTCTACTGTCCTTATGGTTTAGTTAGCCTAGTCAAGTTTACACTTTACAAATCATGACAAAGTCAGAAAGTTTTTGTATGTGAAGATATTGACTCTTTATTTCATGGCAACTAAGACGTTTTTCTGTTTTATGAGAAATTTGAGTCTACACTTATTGTATTAGCCATGGTTATGGAAGAACCTCCTGGTTTGAATACTTTAGGAAACCAGTTTTCAAAAAATGTACTACTAGTCATTACAGAGTAGAAAAAAGTGAACAGCCAATTTTCTGGCTTTAAGGAATATTGTGGGTTGCGAGATTCATAGGGTTTAGGGAGACCACTGACCATTCCAAAATTACTTAAAAATCATTTATAAATTCAAGATTTTTCAGTTTGATAGCAAAGTATCTTGAAATTAATGATGATGAAATTCATTTAATAAACAAAGCAAAGCATAAGTCACAACACATGAGCATTTTATTATCAGTCTTTTTCCTGATATTGCTATTCACAAATCTGATATTCTCACCCGAAATCTGACAGGACATTTCAATGTCAAGTGCATGCCTCTAATACTGTTTCATAATATCTTGGTCATGGGATTGTGAACATAACTTGTCCTGATTTTCTGAATGCTGAGCATTGCTGGTTTAACCAAAATAACTTGCAGGCAGTTGGCCAATTAAAGAGAAAACCAAGGATTGCATGTAGTAATGGTTTCATTGAAAACTTGATGGCTTAAAGGAAATTTGAGCAGAATGAAATTACTTTCCTTGCTCAATAACTAAGACCATTCCCTTTCCTCAGTGACACAAACCCTGGAGAAATTTGGTCATAAGAATTACCCAAGTGGGAGAAAAATCAACAAGTCTGTGTAAAACTAGCTGGATTTTTTGACTCCCCTCCAGGATAAAAAGTAGCAAGCAAGACTCTAAGGTGTACTTTATGCAGAGTCTGACTTTCACAGGAATTTCTCTATTAGCGAACCCCTATCCAACCCAGCTTTCAACTGAAAATGTCATTATTTTCAAAGAAAAACTTAGCATTGCATGCTTATTCTTTATCAGCAGTGATCTTGAGGGCAACTATGCATTCTGTTACATAGCCAGGGATCCATGCCTGGAAGGCACTTAGAATGCTTAAACTCAATTGGATCACAGGCTTTCAAGCACATGTACTTTCTTTGTGAAAAGGCAGGTTTTTTTTTTTTTTTTCCAGTACTTGGCAAACATAACCCTGGCTTTCAGGCTCCCAAAGAAAACTTTGAAAGTAAGGTAGCAGTTTTCATTTTCTTGAATGGGATTAGATTAAAAGATGCTAAGGATATTGAAAATGATTGATTTCAAAATTTCAATAATGTGAGAGCAGAAGCAGAGAGATAGTTTTCCTCTTAACAGTAGTTTAGCTGCTGCAAATAAGGGTATAACTTTATTTACACCAGAAATATTAAACAACCACTGATTTACCTTAAATAGTCACTTCTTTTACAATGTCCCATTTACTTGAGAAACAGCAGTACTATATAAATTCAGTATTATATAGCAATAGTGCAAATGTGAACAGATGTTAAATGTGTCAGAAGTAACCATTCCAACAATTGATACATTGTCTTTCCCCATCAGTAACTCTTCAGTGTTTCATATTAATGGTTATAAAAATGAAAGATAACCCTGAAAACTGATTAACTTTAAGTTATTAGATCCTTTTAAATTTAAGATGTTTGCCATTTTCCTTAGAAAGAAATGTCAGAAGTACAAAAGAAACAACAGTGTGTTCACACTAGTTTCCCAAGAAAGGGATTATTCTTAACATATCTTTTCATGTCTCTCTGGCAGTATAATTCTATGGAGTCTAGGAAATCTTTAAGCCATCAGTGATTGATAATAATTCTCTTCTGGACCAGACATTTTCTTCCTTGTTATTCTATCACTTGTTTTATTTATTTATCATTCATATTATTATTATTTTGCCTTTTTGAGACAAGGTCTCACAATGCAGTTCAGGTTGGTCTTGAACTCACTTTACAGCTCAGCCAGTCTCCAACTCCAAGCAATCCTCTTGCCTCAGCCTTCTGAGTGCTGGGATTACAGACCTGTGCCACCATGCCTGGCTTTTGTTTCACTTATTTAATCAGTAAAAAATGTGCATTTAGATTTTGTACTTGTTAGAGGTCTTTCATTGTCTCTTAAAGATCTTTTTTCTTACAACTTTAAGCTATAATACCATTAAACAATGAGCACTATGTTACTGATGCAACTGTATCTGTTTAAAGAGTCACTGCAGATGCAAACAAGCCCTGCAGATCATCACATGGATTCACTTTGCTTGCTGAGGAACAGTCCCTGAGAGCCTCCCCAGTGGTATTCCTTCTCGTGATGAATTTCCCCCAGCCAGTATTTGGCCTCCACTCTACTTTCTTAAAAATTGATTTGTGAGTTGTGGATGTGTCTTACAGGACAGATTCATACTAAGTATGCCTTCTATGTCAAAGACCCTATAAACCAAAATCATGTAACTCTACACTCAATAGATTTTCTTCTTGAAGGTAGAGTTAGATGAGAAGCCAGATTATAGGGAGAAATTTTTCACTGAATATGGACTCAGAATTAAAGACATACTGTGATAGAGGTTTTATTGGCATCAGGCAAAAAGCATGAGAACACACAGGTTCAGTAGACCTTGCTGCTTAGATTCATTGTCAGAATTTCTTTATCCAGGGAGAAGGGGAGAAAAAGTGAAATTCTCCAAATGGGCATTATCATATTTGCCTCTGTGATAAGTACTTTTTTCCCAGGAACGAGCAATGATCAGTAGCCATTCTCAGTGACCACTGCCTTCAAGTTTTTATTCATGAAGGTTATGAAAGTTCTGACTGGCTTCTCCCTCATAGTGTACCTTGGAAAGTAACTTTGCCTCTTCACTCTGCTCCATGTGTACATAGATTTTGAACATTGTAACAAAAACTTTACATTGCAAAAGACAATTTTTTTTTCAAACTTAGGAAGTCTCCTTTTCAAGTAGATTTGGTTTCCTGACTGTTTACCACTAGAACTACAAGAATATTTTGTAGTGTGGAGGTTTTCAGGATTCATGTTTCCCTTCATTTATCAATTAATGATTACATCAATTTTCTATGATTTTCTCCTGTTGTTATCAATAGTTATATAGATATGTTATTTTTTCTACTATTTTCTGCTAACCAGAAACTTATATAAACTGTTTCTCAGAAATTTATATACACTTAAAGAGCTTCCAAAGAAGATATTATTGCAAAGATCTGTGAGGTACAGATGCATTTGAGTTTCCAAAGCTACTGCAAAGAAATTTCTGGTGAAATAATTTTCTAATGTCTTGTGGAGAAGATGAGCTTGTTTAAATAGCTATTTCCTTCTGGAAAAAAAGGAAAACATTATTACCATGAAAATAAGTTGCTAACTAGTATTGTGTTATTTTTTCTACCTTATATGTGTATGGAAAACTATCTGATTTTAAATGAGTCAGGGGAGATAAGTTTTTAAAAATTTTGAGTTGACAAATAATATTGTACATTTTATGGGGTAGTGTGATAATTAGGTATATTTATATTCTGTGTACTGATCAATTTAAGACATTTAGATTATCTATCATTGCAAACATTTATAATTTATTGAATTAAGAATGTTCAAACTCCTCTTTTTTATTTTTTAGACAGTGTCTTGCTCTATTGTTCAGGCTAAAGTTGAACTCTCCGTGTAGCCCAGGCTGCCCTCAACTTACAGAAATCCTCCTGCCTCAGCCTACTGAGTCCTGGGATTACAGGTGTGCATCACCATGCCATCAAGTTCCTTTTTTCAATTTTAAATTACACAATATGATATTGTTAATTACAACTATGCTTTATCTAAAATAATGCTGTTTGAATTATAAGATAACTTTGTTTGAACTTTTGGTTAGTGATGTGTTGTAAGAAGACTCTAACAGTCACTCATAGAGCAATGAAAGTAATACTTTCCATGAAAGATCATTGATCAAAGGTATCATACACAGTGACAAGAAAGTTATTTTATGCATTTATTTATTCACCCATTTAATCTCTTTTGAGTGCCTCCTCTGACCTACACACAAGAATTATACTGCCCATATTGGGCAGTACATACATGTAACTATTGAGGTCTAGAATCATTGAATGGAATCAAGAAAATGAAAATTTAATGTTAGTTAAATTTTATTGATTAGAATAAACTATTTAAGCTATTTTAATTTTACAACATACTGATTGTATGCACAAATGATAACATTTGGATAAATCACTTTAAATAAAGCATTATATGAAAATAAATTTTACTTGACTTCTTCTGTATTTTTAATGTGGCTACAAGAACACTAAGCAGATATGATTTATTCTCTTTCTACCTGACAAGGCTCTCTAGAAGTTCTGTTGCAAATGGAAAGGCATGATATTCTCAATCATGGAACTAGAACTAGTCTATAACTTATTTTTTCTTGAACTTTAGATATGAAAGAATCTTCCTGAGCACTTGCTTTAATAATGAAAACTGAACGCCAGATGGTGATTAGCTAACAAAATCAAGTCAGTATCAAATACAAATGGAGAATGTTTAAATATTTCTCTATGTAAAATAATTCTGTAAGTACCTAGGCAATGTTTAAATGTATAACTTTATAGGTTATGTGGTTCTCTTGCAACCTGTTTTATTATGGCATATTAGCCATTTTTTGATTCTGGACAGAAAGCTTATTACTTTATAAAAGAGTTCATAAATTTGCTATAATAATTCTGTGAGATAAGTGTAACTTGTTTTCCAAAATGGGAGATAGATTTAGAGTGATTTTTCAATCTTTTAAATTTTATGCAAAAATGAAAATGATAGCAAAGTTTCAAATTCTTACTTATCTCATTTCAAACATTACAATCTCTCTTTTTCCTGGAATGGTTCAGAATCCATGAAGTTGAAGAAGAGAACTTTTCAAGGCTATTTTCAGGAAAGAATATTCTACTCACAGCTTTGGTCCAGTGATTAGATCGTTTACCGTGGGAGGGAATTCATCTTCCTCTTTTGTAAGATTGGTGGGTATTATATCAAATTAGCCACAATCATTCAGTTTCTCACCTAGTGGTTCTCTCATTTTTCCATCTCTTGTTTAAACAGCCCCCTGCTAAAATAAGCTGTGTTAGGAACAATTTCAGGTACTCCTAGATTTGATACTTTAAGAAATAAATTAACAGAGACACATTTGCCAGTTGTCCTGGTTACTTTTCTTTAGTTGTTGAGACAAAATACCTGACTCCCAAAGTGAAACAGGGAAAGATTTATTTATCTTACTGTTTTTTGGAGGTTTCAGTCCATACTCAGCTGGCTCCAAGGCAGGGTGGTGTGGCTGAGGGACAGCTGCTCATGGCTGCAGCAAGCAATAATAGTGAAAGGGCAAAAAGGGCAAAAGACATGCTGCCTTCTCTCCATTATCATGTGTGCCAGCTCCCTGCCCCTGGGCGGGTGCAGCACTCACACAGCCAATCCCAATGCCAGACAACAAACTGATCACCAACCTTAGATTCAGCCACTTCCATGACTGCATGAGGTTTTAGAGGGACATTTAAACAAACCTCAACACCAGTATAAACTAATATCATCACTATGAATATGCAACTCTACCTATATTAAGAGAATGAATCATGATTTTAGAAGTCTTTCAGAAGCAGTACAAATGGCTTTGTGAATGTCGACTTCTAAAATCCAGCTTTTCTAAATAAAATTTAATTACCTAAGACTAAAGCAAGTGATATTCCAATTCTACTGGGTTTTTTTTAAATGAGTATCTGAAAACAAAATGACTTTCTTTCAATTTATTTTTAATCCTTAATTTAAAGCCTGTATTTGTATAGACTGAAATGGAACAAACTCTTTGAGATATGCTCGAGACATTTCTAGGAAAATGGACACATCTTAAGTCCCTACAATTAAGTGAAATAATATCGCATTGTTTTTCTGGTGTGAAAAACCAAAAGTGTAAATAAGGACCAAAATGTCTAATAGATATTGTAAAATAGGAGGAAAATGTTTAAATGGGGAGGGGAAAATAAATGAGGGGAGGGGAAAGGAAAGAAGAGAAAAGTAAAAAAAAATTTTAAAAAAAGGGAAGGAAAACATGGAAACAAAGCTTTGTAAATGAGAGGCGAGTAGGGGTTGAAGGAGTGGAGGAATAGGGTAAAAAACAAGTTGTATCATGTACAGATAGGAATTCTCTATGCTGAATGCCAATAAAGTCTAATTTAATAAAAGCAAGCTCCTTAAAACCTTTGGTAAATATAGAGGTTTTTATTTTTCATAGCTGTACTGTTAAATATGTAAATTGAAGAATCTATCTTCTTTCTTGCCAAGGTATAGTTGATTAAATCATAGTTGCAAATTAGACAAGGCCCACAGTTGTATGTATTTAGGGGACAAATTCTTCATTAGGGAACAAATATTACACTTCACATGTGGTCAAAGAAACCAAAACATCAAATTAGTTACATTAAATTGAGAAGCTCCAGTGATGTGCTTGGTCAGAGCATTATAATTACATAGCATTAAATTATAAAAAAATCTTTGGAAAAACATACACATGCATTATAAGGCTAGAAATATAATTTTCAGTTTTAACTGAACTGGGAAGACTCAAGTACCTTCCATCCTGAGTGAGATTCACCACCGATAAATACGCCCGCCCTGCTTTCTCCTCCAAAGCTAAGTAACGGAGTCATATAACATTTCCTGGAATCAGCTGATTGCTTCACAAAAACACTGTGCCTGACTTTTGCAAAGTTAATGTTGGATCTGAGTCACGCAATTTGTGAACACATTTCCTCTGTTAAGTGTTTTTGTCCCCTAGTATTCTCTTTGTAACAGGTAACTTAGAGAAGAGTAAGGCTTATCCAAGCTTAGGCTGAATTGTAATGAAACTGAAATGCTGCTCTAGTTTTGGCTTGTGGACGTCAATCACTAAAAAATATAAATCTTTTAATGACCACATAAGAAAGAGGACAGGCATTTAAAATATGACGATGATAAGGAAAAGGACATGTCATATTAATAAACAATATTTGATCCAATTTAGAAAATGCTACTTATTATAATTAAAATCAGGGAGAAAATAAAGGGAAAATTATACATTAATATAGTAATATTGAAAAATAACCATTGGAAATTGGCCATTTGATAAGATTTCATCCAACACCGTAGCTCTATCACAAAACAGATCTCAATGTGTCTGTTATGGATTTAAGACTGGTGGTCAATTTAACCCCAGCTGGATTAAATCAGCATGGTGCTGAGTGGAGATGTTCCACCTGAGGAAAGTTGCCAGCATAAATAGAGATGTGGAGAAGGAGAAGGGAGGCTTTGTGGGTTTCACCAAGTATTGCTGTTTGATCCATTGGTTCTCCTGAAGAAGCTCTGGTCCTTACATTGAGCATCACTTCCTGGCTCTGGAGGGGAAGACATGTGCTGTTAAATCTCCAGGACAAACTCATCACGCTGGCTTCCTGTCATGTACTCAGCTGTGCTTATTGTCGGAGGAGCTCGGGGCCTCTGTGTCTCTGAGGGTGGCTGTGGTGCTTTTCAGGACAGCCCTGGTTCTTATTATAAGTGTGACTTCTTGGCTCCAGTGTAGATCCCTCAACCTACCAGCGCAACTCCTTCACCCCACTGGCATAGACTTTCTAGCTTCTACCACTGACCTTTGAGCCTTCCCATCACAGAATTATAAAACAGACTGGCATGAGTGCCTCTTGTGGACTCTAGACCTCCAGTTGGGTCAAGAGTCCTGGGAGGCATTGTCATGGGCTCTCAGTCTTCATCTGGATTCATGTAGGACACTGCTCTGGGATTCAGGCCCTTAGCTGAATATTCTGTGTCTTTGGTGTGGTGGATAGATTTCCTGCACTTTCTTGTGTTAACTCTGGTGACCATCATAAAATAATGTTATGAATTCCATGTCCTGATTCTAATTGTTCTCCTTACAACCCCTGACTACAACAGTGTCTTTCTGAACAACTGTTGTACCTTAACCGTTTTATTAAATATGGAATATAACCAGTTCAATAAACTAAAGATTTTTTATATAGTATATATTAATTAAAGATAATAATTTAGAGTATTTTATGATCACTTATTTGTATATTGAAAATGTAAACACATTTTGCCTAGTTTTCAGGTGGAAAAAGTTATATTTTATTTTCTGGAGCATGTAAATTCCTGGGGTAAATACTTTATTATAATTCCATTAAGCAAAATTTTTCAGTGTTTTGCCCCTTTAGAAGTATTATAGCTGTCTTAACTAGTTTAGATATTTTATTAGTGATAGTAAGAGAAAATGATCAGCCTAATTTTGACTGTGATAAGTGAGAAAAGATATGACGAGACCATTGCATCTCTATATGTCTTTGTACAATGTAAATGGAAAAGGAATATAATTTTAGGTGATCAAGATTATTTGCTTTTCACATTTTTAATCGAGTTTAAAAGCTCACAGTATAGAATGCTCCCTGTATAAATTGATAAAAATCCAAATGAAAGTCATAGTTTCCAAAGATTTTAAGGGAGACTAAGGAAGATTGTTTATGAAAATGTAACCAGAGTGACTATGGAGTAGATCTAAATGAAAACAAAAAGAATAGTTCATAGAAGTTCACCTTTATAAGCAACTAGGAGTCAGAAACCCAAATAGAAAGAAATACAAACTTTCTGATTTTAAAAATGTAAAATGTCACAAAATACTAGTGAAATATAAATATAGCAAATAATTTCATTCTGGGTCAACATTGTCACTGCAGAATATCACAATGATATGAAAAATACAAAGAATAGTAACGTGCTTTACATATTCTCAGGAAACAGTCATGGAATGTTTTTCCCAGACTGTGTCTCTATGTAAATTCTACCCTATTGTCAGTGATCCATTCTTTTTCTATTATTTCCTTCAATTATGTCAAAATATTTATTAAGTGGCTACTACATGCCAATGATAGCTTTGGATGCTAATGCAGAGAAGGGAGGAAGAAGTAAATGATCAGATCTAGAATATCCCGCCAAAGCTTCATGTGTTCAGAAGTGGGGGGTGGCTTTTAGAATGTAATTGGATTATGAGTGCACTGCAGCTCACTGGTTGCTAAGAGCTATTACCGGATCTGGCTGGAGGTTGGTCACAGAGCTGTGGCATGACCTGGAAGGGTGTACCCTCCTCCACATCCCACCCAATCCCCTTCCTCCTTTCTCAACCTGCTTCCTGGCCATCATGATGTAAGAAAGTTTCCTGCAGCCAGGCCCTTTTCTGCCTCGAAGCCAGCCAACTATGGATGGAAAACATGAGTCTAAATAAACCTCTCCTCATGTAAATGGTGGGTGTCAGATATTTTGCCAGTACCAAAGTCCCTAACACAGACATCTGTTTTGAGACTTGCTTTGTAGTGTAGGAGCAGATAAATGCAGTAACAGGTTTCAGCCACTGGTAAATATTATATTAAAAAAATGCACCAATGTATTAGTTTGCTAAGATTGCCATAAAAAAGAGCCAGAAATTAAGACTCTTGAACAATGTAAAAGTATTATCTCACAGTTCTGGAAGGTAGAAGTCTTACAGACTCCTGATAAATGTGAGGAAGACTCTGTTTCCTACCTTCGTCCTAGCTTCAGGGGGCATTAGCCATCTTCAGCTTGCCTTAGCTTGTAGATGCATCACACTAGTACTTATCTCCATCTCCAGATTTGTTCTAGCTATGGTATGAGTTGCCCTTGCTATTCCTGAATTTCTCCTTTGTACAAAGATCCTAGCCATTTCAAATTAGGGCCCAATCCAAAGTAGAGAATTGGGGATTAGAACCTCAATTTTTTTTTTTTTTTTTTTTAGGTCAAGAGTTTAAGCCATAACAGTCATTTGTTAGTGACAGACTGGCAGACAATATAGGGAGTTCCGATAAGGTGGCCTTGGGTAATCACGAAAAGTGACAAGGACTAGATAAGAAAAATTAAACAGTCAGGAATTTTCTTGAAAAGCAAACAGCAAAAGTGACAAGACAGAGGCTGGAGCAGGGTAAAGTATTTGAGCAAACAGGTTATTGCAGGGGGCTGCTTGGGAAAGGGGAGCAGTGTTTAAGCTCAGAGGAGCACTACAGCCCAGACTGTGGGCTTTTTAGAGGTGATGACAAAGACTTACTCTAACTCCAAGATGAGCAGGCAGTTTGGTTAAGGAGTAGTGTGATCTGATACAGATTTTAAAAGCTCAGTCTAGCTGACACCTGCCTTTGCTCTCAGGAAGGCTCCTCACACCCTGTGGCTCTCTGTGATCTCCCTCTCTGGCCACACTGAGGTCTTTTGTTCTTTTCCCTTCATGGGTCTGTCAGCACACCCAAGGAACCAAACACTCAGGTTTCTGTGCTGTCCAAAAGCCTCTATTCCCTTTTTTATAAAAGATTCTTCTTTCAAATAAGTATGCTGTTTGCTATTTTATTATCATTTGATTTTATTTGCATGAAAAAAAAGAGATTAAGTTCTTTGGGTTTTTTTTTTTGTTTTCTTACATAATTAAAAGCTCATTCTTTCAGGTCTGTGCTAAGTCCATCTCTGATGTCTCTTCAACATCTGTTGCCTCCTTAATAGTTCATACTTGAATTTTAGTCCTCTTCATATTTTATTGTACCTATTTGTTTTCTGGTATACTTGCTGGTCTGAGAGCTCCCTTAAATCAGGAACTTTGATTTTATTTATGTTTAATCTTATTATAATCAGCAGGGGGCACAATCTCTGGCAACAAGAAGAATCAATGCATTTCGATGATCATATTCCTTAGATTTTTTTTTTTACAATGACCTGCATTCACACCAACTGAAAGGATTAGACACTTAGAGAGATTTTAACAACAGATGCATAATGGTTTTATTTTATCTAGGCTTGACTTTCCAGATAAAGCATTCTCATTCAAAAGGAGACTTACGTATATTGCAATCCAGTATTTGTCATTAGAGCAAACTGGGTCTTTGAATCTTCTACATTAACATATTTCTCATTTCTACTCCTCTGTACAACTATCACTAGAGATTTTCTTTCTCTTTGTAACAGAAATGGGAGGCAGGATGGTATCCATTGTTAAATTGTTAAACTTTTCAGACCTGTTTATTATGCACGTTGGACTTCATATTGGTGATCTTAACTTGTAAACCTGTAAATCACAGTGCTGGAATCACAATGCAAGAAGCAGGCTCTGAGGAGGAAAGGAGGAAGTTGTGCTTTTCTTCCTGTTCAGTTCTCCCAGTTACTTAACATGGGTGAGTGTGACTGGTCAGAAACTGCACTGATGATTCTTGTGTCCTATGAAATGTATGGGTTTTCCATGTGCAAATCCTGATCTTTTATAAACTCTTTGCCCACACTGCAGTATTTAATATAAAAAATACATTTTTAGTGACAATTTTGATGAAGATGAGTCTAAATTCATAAAATTTCATTGAGTCTACAGCATAGTGGGTATAAGAAAGGTAGCAACAAATATCAAGAGTGATCAGTGTATCCAGGGTTGCCCAAGGCTGTCTCATGTTAGCATAAAAAGTCATGTACACCCCAAAACCCTTCTGGTCCCAGTGTAACTGGTCTCCTAAATCTCACAAACTTTGATTTAATTATAAATGTTAAGTTTTAAATTCTTTTATGTTTTATTTTTAATTTTTTATCTTCCTCCAAAACAGATAACATTTCCATCAAAATGTTTTGAAAATGTTCATGAGGAAAAGAAGAATGAGGGTGTGTTAGATAACGTTGTTGAAGCAACACCTATAATTTCCTGTGACAAAGGGGACAGCTTTGTCACTGCATCTTTTGTCAGCTATTGAACCACCCACCGGCTGGGGCTTTATTGGAAATAAGAATAATACAGCCTTTGGGGCAAACAGGCAGGGCCAAAACTGCAGGGCAGTTCTAGGGACTCCAGGGCAGTGCGGACTTAGACCGTCTCTACCCAAAATGTTTTTCCCCATTGTATTTGGAAGATCAACTCTGCTTTCAAAAGCTATTATAAATTTAAATCTCTGCTCTGTTACGCCTGTGTGAACTTGGCCAAGTTTTTATTTGTCTCTCTGAACACTGTTTTCTGAGCTATTAAAGTAGGGAGAGGCTCAGATATTTATACACTTATTGTGAGGTTTATGTGCCACAACATTTCCTAGATCATCAGTATCTAACAAAAAGAAAGACATTCAATTACGGTTAAATATGAATCTGCTGGCTTCTTGTGGCTTTTGCTGACTCTGTTGTAAAGTGACAATCCTATGTTTCTTCTCTTCTGTCCATGATCTCTCAGAGTAATTCAAGGACTTTACTATGCTGACTTATTTACCATATTTATTTAATTCTATTCCCGTTGTAGTATTTTTGAAAACAGTGGTCAATGTTCTGAATTTCTGAACCCAGTGCCAGGTTTCTAGTACAGATCCAGCATATTTTGACAATTTTTTGGCAGATGAGAGAATGGGAATGGTAGAAAGATCACTCAGAAAGTGAAGAATTCAGATCTTCTGCTTGACTACTTGAGAAAATGATGCAGCACTGAATAATTCATTGTTTTTTACACAAACTTGGTTCTCTGTTATGCAAGACACACATCAATGCATGACGCATTCCTGTGTCAGTGACCACACATTGGTTTTGAGACAGAGGCATGGTCACTACTGTTTGTACCATCCCCCAGAGGTACCCATGCTGCCGTGCCTCCTCACCTGGAGTTTCCTCTGCATGGAACAGCTTGCTTTCCCCGTTTCCACAATGCCAGCCACCCTTCCTTCTCCACCTAACTACATGTTACCAAGCCTTCAAATTCCAGTTTCAATATTACCAATATGGAGTAATGATTTTCTGATTTACCCCAAGCCTACATCTCAAAGCCAAATTAAAAACATGGTTCGTGTGATTCATAGTATCTCCTGCAAAATTCTGCCACTTCTTCTATTTTCCTGTGTTTTTGCCAGTTTTCCCAAGAGAGTGAGAGTTTACTCATGCGAAGAACTACTTCCCCCCACCAAGTATTCCTTAGCCAGTACGCAATATGTAATATACACAAAAGTGGTTTTGAATGAATGACTTTGAATCTGAAATTGGTAGCAGTAATAGCTTAGATTGTATTCCCATGGAACTATATTCCTCCCTGGTTTTGCAAATTGAGGTGTCTCACTATAACTTTCAATCTAGAATATTATAACAAGACTGTGCAATTTATTGTCTATAGGGCTAAAATTTTGTTTGCTAGCAGTATGCTAGGATTGATTTTTTTCTGTCCTCTTGACTAGATAGCACTTATTGTCCTGTTTTCATTCAAAGGAGTTGGCAAGATCAGCCTCTTCTGACTCAGTGATGGAATGGTGGCTGAAAACAGGTGACATTTCTCTGCTTTCCTCATGCTTGTCACACCATCTTCAAATAAGGTCAAAATGTCTTCCTGTGGAGCACTTGTGTTCATTTACCTTTTATATAGAGCGATCACTTACAGACCTAAGTAAAGACATCAGTGGGAGGAAAGGCAAGAACCAGTGGTTGAGTTATACTTTGTCTTTGGTAGTTTTTTGTTAATGAGTCGAATTCCTTATCTAATTCATCATCTGTAAATGACAAACTTTCCCATCTCAGAATGTTGTTAAAGAAAGTAAGTAAGTATACATATTAAAGTCTTTTGGAAAGGACATGGACATCAAAAGATGGAGGGAAGGAAGACAGAGAGGAAGGGAAGAGATATTAAAGGAGTTGAAACACTGCATTTACATGTAGTAACTCCTCCCAATGACTGTAATCACTATGCACTGCAAGCATGTACTAATAAAAGTTAAACAGAAAGGATGGGTTTAGTCTGATATGGGTGAAAAGAAATTGTGAAGCGCAATATAGCAGAATCAGTTGTGGCTAAGTGGCCAAAGCCATTTGTTAAAAAAAAATGATATCTGCATTCTGGAATCAGTGATAACTTTATTCCTGTTTCTCTGATATCATGGGTAAATGAAGATGTACTTTATAATTTATAAATTTCGACTCAATGAGCAATTTGACAGTTTTGGAAGTAGATAAGTGATAGAGAAATGAGCAAGGCTTGTTATTTTTGTTGTTTAATCCACAAATGATGATTTTACACAATACTGTTTTCTCTCAAAGTGCTTGTCTTGCAGTTGAATATCCATAATTCCCAATTTTCTTAATGGTTTGTAGAGTCATGAGGGTTAAATTAGTATTCTAATATTCTAACTAAAAAACAACAAAAGGAAGGAACCCTAAGTTATGAGTAAGGCTTATCTCAGTGATTGTCAAGCATTCTTATAAATTATTACAGACAGTAGCTGTAAGTTTACTTCATTGATGATGAATATTTGTGTGTTAGCAGCTCTAGCTTTTGGATGAATTCCCACAAATCTTTTGGGCCAAAGAGACATGAAACAGAAGCAAGGTTTTAGCCCATCATCCATAATTAATTAGTTCTCTTTTGGGGAAAGTTCTTTCAACTCTCTGGGAGTCTTTTTGTTCATCTGAAAAGCAGGGATACAATAAATCCTTAAAGTGAGATAATGACTGTGGAAATCCAAATTGCCTTGGCAAGCACAGTGCATTATAGAGGTATGCTGTCCTTAGAACAATAATTGTATCGCTTCTAAAATAAAATTAATTCCACACTTTTAACAAGTTTTCTAAGCATTCATGTGCCCACACATACATAGGCAAATTCACAAAGAAATATGTTATTTTGACTAATTCAATTTGATGTTTTTTATATTAAATGTACTAATTGGGTGATTTTCCCTATGAATTTTTAGATTACACAGTTTAAAAACATCAACTCTGTTCTGCTTTTCTGAATATGAATTGGAGGCTTTTTTCTCGGGAAATTGACTAATGGTTTAGCTGTAGACTTTCAAGATAAACATTTTTAGCCTCACTTTTAGCTTGAAAAATGAGGCTGTTTTAGTAACTTGTGCACAGAATTTGAGCTGTTCGGTATGTTTTTATTTCCTTTATGACAATAACCTAATAAGAATGTGAGTGGACATTATATGTAATGACATGAGTTGTTTAAAATCTTATGCTTAATCTGAACTTCAACTTTTATATTCATATTTAATTTGTTTTTAAAAAGTTTTTATCCTATAATAGGTTCATAGCTGGATGTAGAAAACACCCTCTCTTTTTAAAATTTGTCAGTTTAACAAATTACTTGCTCTGTGTTTAAAATATAACTCTGGAAGTACCTTCCCCATCTCTGAACATGGAGGATTCTAGACTTTTTCTATCTTTTTTCACCTCTGAACGGAATGATATGTGTGTGGAGGGTAAAGCTCCATGGTAGAACATTTGCTTAATATGCAAGAGGCCATGAGTGATCCCAGCCCTTTCCAAGAAAAAAGAATATGGCAGCACTAGGACTGGGGACCTAAAAGTTACTTGGGATGACTTGATAAATCAATTTGATACATGGTTGAGTTGTCCTAAAGACAATGCAAACAATAAAGTAGATGGAATTTTGTGAGAACCATATTATCAGAGTGTAATATTTGGCAAAGAAAAAGAAGCATGCATATGTACATGTCTTTGTGCATGACAAAGGATTTATAAGGACCAAAACATAAAATCTCTTTTAATGCCTTTCTTTACTTGTGTGTGAAGAGAAAAGGGAAGATTTGCTTATGGAAAATAAGATTAATAGAACTTTTTAAAATATAAACAAAAAGTCTTGAGCCAAGATCTAAATCAATATTCATTATCTTCTCAAAATTAAGACATAATAAGGCTTTTTGGAGCAAGAAAATGGTAAAAACTATATGAACATAATCTGAATTTCTCTTCTGTTGTTTTGGAATGAGATGTGAAAGGAGAATAAATCAGTTTGGTTCTGATGTTCCTCAGCAAACGGCTCTGTAGGTAGTTTACAACTCTTTTTCCCTCCAACATTTGTTCTGCTTACAGTAAATGGAATTAACAATATTAATTGTAGACATATGGAAAGTAGGTGTGAAACAATTCTCACTTTATTAACACATTTCAGGACAGAATCTCATATTGGTCAGGAAATAGTAACAGATTTTCAGGGGAGTGAGCAGTGCATAAACTGGAGATAGTGACACACTCGAAAAGGTTCACACAAGATTCAGGAGTTATATGCTACTCTCTGTAAATAACCTGGGACTGTTAAAAGAATTTAATTGAGTATAATGTGTGGAGTTAAATCTCTTTCAGTCAATCCATCGTTCTTAAAAAAAGATTTTTTTCACCATGGGTTACCACAAGTATTAAAAGACTGAGGTAAAAAGATGAGTTTTTCAAAGAAATGATTTGGTGAAATGTTAACTCCTGTGTAAAGAACATTTTTAGCACAACACAGTGGAACACAGTGTCCCACTCAAGGAAATAGATTACTGAGGGCTCTGTTTCTCCTTCTGTGACTTTTGTTGTTAGCTTGAGTTTGTGGCTTAAGATGGGGAGAAAAAGCAATCCCCATCTATGCTGAGTATTTCCAATGCGGAGTAATTTTAACGATTTCCTTTTATTAGTCTGAAATATTTATATGTAGCCCAAGTATCTAGAAGTAATAGTGAATGGCTTTACAGATACATGGGATATACTTTTTCATCATTAAACCTCATAAACCACCTAAAATAAAAATATTTTATTTGAAGACTTAGTTTCACATTTTTCTTTGGGACCAGCTTCAGAGGAAACAGAAGATAGTTGCTGATTAGTAATTCTGCACATAGTTTGGCTGCAGATTGGTCAAAATGGAAGTGAGGAAAAATGAATTGTTTATCAAAGAGTGACTTAATTATTTTTCTCTTCTTACAAGGTGTGTATTGTCATTGATTTGGCAAAAGAACTTCTGGACCATTATGTGATGTATTCAGCCTTCAATGAACCCTGTCTTTCAGATTAATTCTTATCCTGTCTAACTGTTTTTTTTTTAATAATCTTTCCTGTTTAAAAATATGTTCTTTCTAATAGCTTTGTATGAGTAGCATGGCATAGTGTCATAGACTCATTAGACTAGTGACATGTTGATAAACCAGACTCTTTTTTAATTATTTTGGCCGAGGAGGGGGAGAGGCACATGCACGTCACAGTTTCTAAGTGGAGAAGTGGTTAGCAGTGAAGTGCACATAAGGCTGACCAAACAGGAAAGGCAAACAACATTTTTGTGAACATCAAAAATTATTGGAGAAATAGAACCTATGTATGAAAATAAATGGAAACTCCTAAAATTGAAACTTTGACTACGACTTTCACTAAATAGTGACCTGTTACGTGAGGTTCTCTATGTTTTAATTATCTGTCTTATTTCTAGAAAAACTATTAGATACTTGCAACTTGGAGGAGGAGAGATTTATTTGGTTCATGATTTCAAAGGATTCAGTCTGTGATCACTGTCCTTAACACAAGAGCACCATGGCAGAAGAGGGGTGAAGCAAAACTGCCCACTTCATAGCCACTGAGAACCAGAGCAATGGAATGGGGCCAGCCAGAGAGGAAGGAGCCCTGGACCAGACACAGACCCAAGGCCATGCATCCTTTCCAACCCAGACACTGGCAGAAATGAGCTCTGCTAATCCCCTGCATGAATCCCTGGCCAATCAAATCGACAGGTAAGCTTAACTGTCATATTAGAAGAGCTCATGAAGTTGCGCTTTGCCTTGGATTTTAAATTTTCATTTCCTTTGGTGTTGTGATATTAGATGATATATTTATTTACTCTCATTTATAACTTAATTCTGATAGTGGACATGCTCTGACCTACTAACCTGTCCTAATATCATGGCTCTGTGATGAGAGAGATGAATGCTAAATAAAAAAATCCTAGTTGTTTTAGCAGCTGATTTTCTACTCCTGGTCCTTTAAGAAGCTTCCTCTTTTATCTCCAATAAGTTTGTATTTTCTTATGAATATTCTACTTCATCCTTAGTGTATTAATAATAAAAATGACAAATGTCTTATTTTGTTTTTCAAATTCCAACCCTTTCTTTTGATTGACACATTCAGTTTTCAACTAACAATATTAAAACATTTCAGTACTAGAGAAGTGTATAAAAAGAAAGTATCATTCAATACTTTGCAACATAAAATAAACATTCACTTTAAAGTGAACATCTTTTATTCTATTCTTCACTGTAGATATTTTTCTCAAGTTGCTTTCTAACTTATTAACTCTAATTAGAAGCAAATGACTTTGAGTAAAAGAAATAGCAAATAACACAATGTTTTAATTCAGAATGCATATAGTGTGTATAAATGCTTGAAGAAACTTTCAGCCTCTGCATGGATGCATGTTTGTATGTATATGTTTATGTCTGCATGTGTCTTTGTATGTGCTTGATGTAAATTTCTTTCTGTAATTCATAGACAAAAAGTTTGAAAGCCAGTGATCCCACTGAAGTCTTAATCTGAGAAACCAAAACTGGAGACCAGTGAAGTACAGTTACCATTGAAAGTAAAGGCAGGTCAAGGCTCAGAAAGGAAAGAAAAACAGGTAAAACAGAGAATAGGAAGAATAGAGAAAGAATTCTGCTTAAGAACTACTTCTGAAGACCCCCTGCTGCTTTGGATTTATTTCATATGCTAGAAAGTATTTCCAATAAATGTTTGGGCCAATGCAGAAGACATAAAAAAAGAAAATCAAGAATTAGGTACAACCCTTAATTCAGGTAAAATGATTGGGGGGTTGTACAAGATACAGGATTTCAGTATCTATTCCCTTGTCCAGAATCAACTCCTGGAATCTTTCCACACCATAATGAAATTGACTAAGATGTATTTACCTTTGTAAAACTTTGAACCCATTATGAAGGTTCCTAGCAGTGATCTGTCTTCCTGTGAGAGTCGTTTATCCTGCCTATGACTAAAGTTTTCCATGTTGAAGCTAAAAGTGTTTCCACAATTCCTTTCCAATTTTGATATCTTATGTGTTTTATGGAGACAATGAGAAAAAAATTTTGATAAGAATTACGTGGTTGCAAGTTGGATGCAGAAACCTATGCAGGTAAGATGATGCAGAGTTGAAAAGGGGTTGGAAGTTAAAACACTTTCCAAGGTTTGTCTGAATAGAAGTATAATACGACATTAGCAGTACTTATTGTTTTCAACTTGCTGGATGCCATGCTCAGGTCTTCAACACACTTTTTAATCCAGTCCCTACTTAACTTCCATGTTACAGGTAGTGTTAGCTGTATATTTTAGTGTGATAACTGATTGTGTCAACCTGAGTAAGAAATGCTTAACTAAATTGATTCTGCATAGTTCTGGGTGTGAAAAATCCCACCTTCGGAAGGACTGACATCAGAATGGCATAAAATGGAAATAAATTAAGATGTCTCATTTCTGTTTCTTCAGAATTTGCCTTCACCTTGTATATTGTCTCCTGGCTCCCAGGGCAGTCTCCTTACTCTTCAGCATAGACCTTTTAGCCTTCTGTCCATGACCCTTTGGTCTCCTGGTACAGACTCCCACGGGACAGTGCAGTGAGCTCCAGGCCCCGTACTGGATGCTTCAGATCTCCGGTGCAGAGATAGCTCTTCCACACTATTTCACACCTGACTCTGTGGGTGGCCATTGTATGCCAATCCTGTAAATTTTTATATATTTGTACATCTGGAATTAAATCTGTTTCTCTAGTAAGCACTGACAGATACACTTAGATACAAAGTAATTTAATAGAATGTGATTCGAAATCCAGCATTTTCCGGCTACACATGCTTTGCATTTCGCTGCTGTATTATGCTAAGACTATATTTTGAGGCCTATTGTGGGGTGTGTTTTATGTCAAGAATCTGTCCTGATTATCTCACTATTCAAATTTTTAAAGCATGTGCTTTACATTGGGAATATGCAGTGACTAGTATAATATGAATCATAGAGGGTAAAGTGTCAGCGTATATGTACTTCAATGTCAGTTGCATCCATTATTTGGGAGATTTCTGCTGAGCTGCATAAGCCCCTGAATTATAGTTCCTTTAACTTTAAAGACACTAAAAACCATTTCTTAAAAACCTCTTCTATGTGCCTCAGGAATATAACAGAGATAAAACAAATTAATCTATTTGGGAATATTTTGTAAAACATGGAGTGAAAAAATGAATAACATAACATTTAATTTATTCTTGAATTTACCTATTGCCTGTTATAGGATAGGGGCTTTATAAAATGATGATGTGAACTATTTAAATGTTTTATTATGCATTTTACATCCATGTCAAAAAAAACCAATGAATGCCATATTAGTTGTGTAAAATTGAAAAACAGCTGCATTATAAATATCCACGGGGAAATGTGGTTGTTGAGAAGAGTTGCCAGACAGGCTGTAGGACTTGGAGATTAAAAACATAAACACAAGGAAAGACAAAAAGACCCAAAATGGGACAATTGGGATCTGATGACCAATGACCCGTGACAGAGGCAGGTTGGTAAAAGCCAAGGAAGATAAAAGATCACAGCATCAAAGCAGGAACTGTTTCTTCTCAAAGAAGAGATGTGATGGCATTTTGATCACAAAAGATGTGGCTGCTGTTATAGCACAAGAGAGAACAGGTTAGCAAGTTTTGTTGAAAGAGGTTTTGGAAAGAAAATCAGTGTTTTCATTATCAAGTAAGCACTGAGTTTCCCTCCCTGTGAATGCTGTGGGATGTACTGGTCAAACGAGTATACTATGCTCAAAAGTTCAGAAAGTCTGGGGAGCATCCAAGTACTTGGGCCAGTATCAGCTTTTCTCCGTGAAAATGAACATTGCCCTGATTAGACTGAATTTTCAAAATTTGGGAAACTGGACCTAAGTTAGATGATATTATTTGAACATTATCTTTGAAAATAATATTTGGAATACATAAAATGTGAAGCATTTAAGGAGTTTTGATGCAAAATGCTTAGAGGTTAAAATTGCAGTTTAAAACAGGTACAAAAATATCTTTATTTACATTTTAATGAGTAAGAAAAGGAACAGGATCTTAGTGATAGGTCCACTGAAGCCTTGTGGGATGTGGTCCTTTATGAAGGTTATGATGTGGTGGTTAAGGTGTTCTGTCAGCTTGACTGGTTTGGGCATCACCGGGAGCACTGGTAAAGCACACTTCTGGGTGTGTCTGGGAGAGTCTTGGAGGTGTGGCCTCAGGGACTCTCTCTGGTCCCTCACATTGTTCTTTGTGGCATTGTCTCCCAAGCTGCTCTAGGATTCTCTGCTTCTGCAATGATGTTTCTGCCTTAAAGTCAACCAGCTTTGGATTGAATCCTCCAAAAATCTGAGCCAAATGAAACCTTTTCTTCTTTAAATTAAGAGTAGCTGGTCTGTGTCCCAGTGAGCAGAAAGCTGAACAATACACATAGTGTTGATCTAGAAGAGAAGTGTTTGTAAAGGCATTGTTTCAATAATAGCTATGAAGAAGGCTATAAATAGCCTTTACTACTAATATAAAGAACTTTAATGCTATATAAAATAGTTCATTATTGAATATCTTTCCTATACTCTAAATGTCATTATCACATGTGAAAAATTTGCCTTTTGTCCAAAGATAATGGATTTTTATTTGTTGCTTCTACATGACATAATCTATTTTCAAATGCAGAAACATAGGTATTTTGTAAAGAAAGGAGCATTCAGGCAGTGTGTGGAAAAAGTACAGAGTTTAGAAATATTGACCCCAAATGCTAGCCTTGAGTCTTTCTGTTAGCCTGTGGTTGACTTAGATAAGTTATGCACTTTCTCTGCAAAAGTGTCAATTCAACATGATGTTCTTGCCCCAAGCAGTGCAAGTCTGTGTTTCCAGGGGGAAACTTATTTGAATCACACTCACATAAACTCCCAATTCTGAACAGGTCTTGGTGATGAGAAAAATGGCCTTGATTTCCAGCCTTAAAGTTAAAATTGTGCAGAACTGCTGGTTCCAGGCTTATGATGTAATAAAAACTGACAATACTCCAGAATTAAACCCTGCAGCACTTAGAAATGCTGTATAAAACTCAACAAAAAATATACCGCATGGTAAACCTGGACTAAAGGAAGAAAGAAAGAGGAAAGATAAGGAAAAAGAATTTTTCTGGTGCCCCAAACCAAGAGAGAAATGAAACCCCAGCAACTTGGAATCTACCTGAGGCCATAGTTAGTTAGATCTGGAGGTGGGATGGGGTTTGCAAAAGAGAAAAACTACTATGTGTATCCACATGATCCATCAGTCAAATAAATGGTTTAAGTAAAATTATCTAATGCAAACAAGTACAGACCAAAAATTAGCCTTAAGATTTGTAATTTTATATTGTGTCTGGTTTTATAGCTCAGAACAATAAATGGGGGTGAATGAAAGGAGAAAGAGAAAGACTGAAAGAAAGAGGAAGTAAAGGTAAATACAGCAAGGATTAATTGGCAGATTTGATCTTTACTAAGAATAAGAAACCAAAAACTTTTCTCTGCCATGGTTCAGAAAAACTGACATGATATTTAAATTTCTAATTATTGTTGTTTGCTAGACTTAGAAATGAACCATTTCTTACAAAATAGTTTGTTAAATTATGTCACCTAACTGTAAAGCAGCCAGTAATAAAACTATTAGTCAGACTTATTGTGTAATATGCAATTTATAATTACTTGCATTAACTCTAGTATTCATACTCACACTATAAAATAATTACTGTTGTTATCCCATTTTAAGAGGAAAAGCTGTGGCTTTAGAGAATTTTAAGGTATTATTCATATTAACAGAGTGAGAAAGAGAAAGTTTAGGCCAAACTAGATTCATGTATATCTGTATAAGAAAATTCACTGTATTTCTGAATAAGAAAAGTGAGCCTGGGAAGGTAAAACATGTAGGCTCTTGAGTATAAATGATCTATTTGAGGCCAGAAAAGACATGGAGATGAATAAGGACAGGATTTTGGGAAAGGAAGGTAGATATTCAGTGCAAGGTATATTATTAAGTCCAGTGTCACCACTGGTGATTGGAACTCAATTGTAGAGATATTCTAGGACACAGAGAAGAATGGCCGCTTCAGAGGTTTTCTGTAAGACAGTTTTTGGAAAGGAGAAATTTTTTCATAGAGTTGCTTTGGTCATCAGTGTAGGGCTAATGATGGAATGGATGGGGTAGGTAAATACCTGGACTCTCTCTCTTGCTGCTCAGACAGACATTGGTAGCCAAAGGGCCTATAGTTAAAAAAAATGCAGATTCTTACAATTGAAATTCAGACTAAAGGTCTAAAATTCTATTCATAGTGATATCAGTCAATCCCAAGTGGAATGAAGAAATTATTTCTAAATGTATACATCCAAAGAAACTACATAGTCACAGCCTCGACATCATTTTTTAGAGAGTACTATGAAATAATTCTCACATTTCGGTTGATTAACATAACTGTTTATTCCTTGTTCTCATCACAACTCAATGTGGTAGGGTAGGGAGATACTTGAGTTCTAAGCCACAGGGTCATTATCAAGCCAGGTTTCATCCATGTAAGTCCTTGGTAGTTCCCCATAGTCTTGCTGTCTTCTGGAGTCAAAGTCCATGCACAGAGCTAACCTATGAGCCAAGGATGAGTGAGAAATTGTGCAGCAATTTTTTTTTATCAGCATTGGCCAGTATTCAATCACAAGGCTTCATATTATTGTCAAGAAGTATCATAAAAGTGGTATGCAATGTACCAGTTCCTCTAGGTGAATGCTATCATTATGTATCTCAAACATATAGTAATAAAGAAGAAACTAACCATTGCATTTTAAACAGTCCTCTTCTTTGATGACATTTTTGTTAGCCAATTTTCTGTTGCTATAATAAAGTATGTAAGATAAATCAGTTTATTAACAGGATAGGTTGCTGAGCACAGTGGTACATGCTTGTAATTCCAGCTAATTGAGAAGAATCATCAAAAAGATAGCGAGTTTCAGGCTCGAGACCAGTGTGGGCAGGAGCGTGAGGTCCTGCGTCAAAGTAAAATAATAATAAAAGGTCTGAGGACGTAACTCGGTACCCCCTGGGTTTGAGTCCTTAGTAACACACACACATACACACACACTAAGAAGTGTTTATTTACACTTTTATTTACAGTTTTAGATGTCTCAGTCAATGATGGGCTGTTCTCTTTACTTTGGGCCTGCAGCAGCACAATGCTTTACAGAGGCGGCATGTGGCAGTGGAGGAGGCCTGTTCATCCAGAGGCTGGATAAGAAAGAAAGAAAGAAAGAAAGAAAGAAAGAAAGAAAGAAAGAAAGAAAGAAAGAAAGAAAGAAAGAAAGAAAGAAAAGAAAGAAAGAAAAGAAAGAAAGAAAGAAAGAAAGAAAGAAAGAAAGAAAGAAAGAAAGAAAGAAAGAAGAGCTGACTTCAGGTTTTCCCTGCATGACGTCACGTCCTGCTAGCAGCACTCACATCTTCAGGGTTCTGCCATCTCTTTAATAGAATCATGTGGGACCAAGACTTCAACACTTGATCATATTACTTTTCATACACTTACCTTTATGTGTCCATGTATCTGCAAATATACAAATCATGTAACTGTATTAATATATATATATATATATATATATATATATATACACACACAAATACATTTAGGTATATATATGTATTTTTTTTCTACCTGGCAATTGCAAGCTAAAAGAATAACCTTGGAAGAAATAATTTTTTATGCAGAATTACCATTTAAAAAATTCACATTAGAAATAAAGATCTATTTTCATTTCACCAGATTGCATTTTTCTTAAGGTAAGAAAAATTACAAAAACAACTCATAAAATTGCATTTACATTAATTTGCTCAGCAAATGAAGCTGTAGTATTTTATATAGGAATTTATCTTTTATTACTTAGCAATTTTATTTGATATTTAAACTCAACAAATCAGCAAAACATATTGCATATATTTGTTTTCCCTAAACTTTAAATGGCCATTAAAATATGTATGAGGCTGAATATATTTAAGTGAGTAATTCTGCAAAGATTATATATTCTCTCTACATTAGCAGAGACATTTTTTCCTGCACCAAAGTTTTACCTGTATTACAGGTCATTATCACATTGTACAGAATGTATTTTGACTGTTACTATCGGACTCACCTTGTTGTGCTGAAAGCCTCATATTTGGGCATAAAAATATCTGAATTTCAATGAAGTAGTGTTGACCTTTCTATATATTTTTTGGTAAGTTAGGGATATGGTGAAAAAAGTATGTGCAGGTAATAAAAATATTCTCAAAAAAGATTCTCATGTCTTACAAATTAAAATGAATGTTAAAGAGAAAGAAAGTAGCAGGGTGTAGGTTTGTTACAAAAATTGTATGATATTAAACTCTCTGATGTGGCTAATAGGTGGCACAAATAGAACTATTATTCATACTGGTTCCCCCTTTTCTGAGAGAGAGAGAGAAAGAGAAAAATGGAGAGAGAGAGAGAGAGACAGAGAGAGAGAGAGAGAGAGGGAGGGAGACAGGAGCAGAATAGACAGTGCAATACAGGATAGAAATATAGAAAATGGACCCATGTCATACCTCAGGAAACTGCCCTCTTCTTTCATTAAGGAGGAGACCAAATGGGAAAATATATATGCAGTATCTCATCTCTTATCAAGGCCTAGCCTAGGAATGAGGGCAGATGTCATTTTTACAGCCGCATTTGATGTTTTGTAGTCCAGTCAAGGATAAGGCTAGTATGTGAATGCCTCATAGATAGCTAATACCGTACCCTGATCTGATCCAGATAGACAACATGATCGTAGCTGAGTTTTTTGAGTATTTTCCTTTAACTGAGATGACCCAGGCTAGTGGTTCTCAATCAGGATCAATTTTCATCCTTGAAGAAAATTTTGTAGAGATATTTTTATTGCTTGGCTTACAGAGAATTCTTTCTGGCTGTAGTGGGTTGATTCAGGGGGTGCTTCGGAACATCCTATGCACAAAATAATTCACAAAATAAAGCTATCTATCCACAGATTTCAATAATGTCAAGATTAAGAAACAATGTCTTGTAAATAGAGTTGTAAATGTACAGAATGCATGGAAACAATCCCTCTTTAAAATACTGAAGATTAAAGTCAGGATTGAATATTAACTTATCTGGTCTTTTGTTAGAGTAGTCAATAACTGCCCATTGAAGCTACAACCCATTTCTCTTTTGCTCTAATTCCTGCAACATATGACATTTTATCTATTTTTTTAGTTGCCTTTCTTTTAGCTCTGTTTATTTTAGACTCTCAGTTCCTGTTTACTGCCACACTTGGTCCTTGTGAAATTAAACCTTTTAAACAAATAACTGTGTTGGTCCCATGTATTATTTACTGGATTATCAATCCTTCAAAAGCAGAATACATACAAACATGTAGAGTGAAGGTTTTGCACGGTGAACATGAACTTCCACTTATTCAGCCTGTCTCTCCAAAATTCTTTTACCTTCATTTACTCTATTAAGCACCACAGTCATGGGTAGACAGGGCAGGTGTCAGGTAAACCAGATAGTCACGCCTGTCCTTCTGGTGTAGGTTGTTGCTTCTTGCTCTGTTTCCTACTGCTTTATCACTTGGTTTCAAATATCTCATCACTTGGCTGTGTAACCCTTGAGTTTATTTATCCATGATGAACTTGTTATTCAGCATCAACGTGTCCTATATTAACACTGGTTTGTAAAGTTAGATAAAATGTGAAACTGGGAGTCACATCTGAAACTAAATGGTTGTGTACTGTTTCAATATTCTTGAAAGTTTTATGGGTTAAGAATTTGTAAATTATCTTTATTGCTTCAATATATTGCAAAAGTTTATGTAGTGAACCAAACTATTTCATGTAAGCACCCTTCAAGTATTCTGTAAGTTAATTTGAAAGGTTGGGAGAAGAGCTTGGATAAACATAATATTTGTTTCTAAATTATTACATACACAAAACTCACATTTGTACTATATAGAAAATCACATCCAGAGTGATACAAATGAGAGTTGGAGCATTATCATTTGAGGATGTAGCATATTAAAAAAGAAACAAAATAGGAATTTTAAAATCAGACAAAGTTGACTTCATTTCATATCTCAGCCTCCACCTCTGTCTTTATAATCTAGGGCAGGTAGTTTAATCTCTGAGTTTCAAGTTCTGCAGCTGTAAAACTGAAAAGGTGACACTGAGAACTACTTAATGCTCAGAGCATAGAATATACAGGCATATATAGGAACATGCATGCATCTGTGTGCACATACCCACACTCAGAAGTATCCACTAGTGCAAAGTGTACCTGCAAAAGAAATGTGTTCTATTTTACTCTATAGTAGAACAAGATACAGAACCAAGATGATTGAATAAACTTTGGATTAAAATTAAGAACTAAGAAAGTCCTCAATTTACTCTTGCATTTTGTTTCCTAGCTATATGAAACTAGAAATTCAATAAACTTCTCTGAGACACAATTTCCTAAGCAGTAAGAATTGCTACTAGAATTCTAATGGTTTTCAATTATTATACCTTTTTGGATGATTTATCAAGCTGAGGATTTTCAAACTTATTCATTTACAAATCTAATATGTAAAGACAATTCATGGAATTCTGTCATAGAAGACAGTTGACAAAGGCTTTTCCATTGGTTCTGCAGATCTAATTTGAAATCATCATGTAGAAAGACCTTAATGAAGTCTTGAGTACTGAAATACCACATGAAGTAAATGTTAGGTCAAGTTTGGATTGATGAACATGGTCAATCTAATTTGGCCAACAAGACATGTATATAATGTAAGTTACTTCAATAGATGACACATGCTTAAATGTTGAAAATACTTAAACACAGCTCATTCTTACATCATAAAATAAGTTGTGTCCAAAATATAATCAATAAATGAGAGTAAAGAAACTATATTTGTGGTATAATTAAATCAAATACTAGTCATTGAGGTTAAGCTTTGGTATATCAACCTGATTGGATTGGAACTACCAACAGGAACAGTAAAGCAGATACTTCTGTGTGTGTCTTAATGGTCTGACCATGGGTACTGTGTCTGGTTCCTCATCAGTTCCTTTGTTTGTATTTCCATCTTCTATTTCAAAATCACCATGAGGTAAACAGTTTTACTCCATCAGCCCTTCCACCATAATGCTCTTCCTTTGTAGCTTGCCAACCATGGACTGAATCCCTGGAAACCACAAGCTAAATCAAACCTTTCTTTCTAAAGTTGTGGGTGTTAGATGTTGTTTTCCAGTGATGATAAAGCTGATTAATACAGAATTTTGTGCTAGAGATGCAGGGTCAATATATGTCACCATGTGAATAGGATTCTTTAGGATTAGTTTGTGGAAGGAGTTTGAAAAGATTTTGAAATGCAGGCTAGAGAAGCCTTAGAATGATGTAGAGAAAGTCAGGTGGGTGATTCTGGCTGGAATTAAGAACAGAATGCTGTCAATAACTCAAGACGTTTCAGTTAGAAATGAAGGCACCACTTCCGACTGGACTGAAAACATGTGTTTTACTGTGACAAAAAAAAAAAAATTGTCTACGCTTTGCTTATGTCCTAACACATATTACTGGAGGCTTACAGTAAAGGTAGTGGACTGACAAAGCTAATGGGGAAATTTTAAGGCACCCCAACATTCAGGCTGTGTAAATGGGTACTGTTAGCTGCTTTTAGTGAGAATGTAGTAAGGAATTTGGACAAAAATGGGAACAAAAATTTTGAAAGCCTGAACTCTGTCCTAAAAGAAACCATGTGTATAAAGTTGGGATCAGAGAGCTTTTCTTGCTGAAGAAATTCCTGATATTACAAAGAATCTTAGTGCTTTGTACAGGGAAAACAAAAACAGCATTTAAGAAATTAGGAAAATCTCATCCATCTCAAGCTCAAGTTGAAAACATATCAACATTTTTATATATACACTCATCAAAATTCACAAGGAAAAATCGAGGAGACAGTAAGAAGGCAGGATTTCTCAGTCTAAGGGAGAGGCAGGAGGAGAAAGTAAGCTTGCTGACTTCTAGACGCAAGTACTATAAGAAAATAAACTTCTTTTGTTCAAGCTATTCATATGGTCTTTTTAAATGACAGCTCAGGCAAATAAATATAGGTTTTATTGCTACTTAATTTTAATATAGGTTTTTATTTTTTATAACACATGCATTTTTAAATTTAAATTTTTTGTTTAACATAATTATACATATGAATGTGGCTCAGTGTAATATTTCAACACACAAATATAACATGCACTGATCAAATCAGGGTTATTAGAAAATCTCTCTCCTTATCTTTTTTTTATTTCTAGATTTTGAGCTCTTTTCATTTAGATGAGGTGAAAATTATCACGGCTCTTAGGAGATGTTACCTGACATATATTATGGAATCTGGGGAAGAAGAGGGAGAGAAAGGGATGAGAGAGTGTATATGCTAATCCCTCAAGATGAATGTAATAGTTAAGCACACAAACACAACTTAATAAAGCAGTGGGGAAACTTTAAATAATAACTTGAAAACTCAAGATTTTATGTTTGAAGTTAGTAGGTATTGTTTTCTCCACATCTTTTTATTATGCTTATATTCCTTCATGACAATCTAAAATTTCATTCTTCATTCATTTATTTACGATGCCATAAGACTAGCTATTGAAATTAAAGAAGGCACATAGTGATTGTGTTCAACATTTTAGCAGAAACAGTTAGATGATCACAAGCAACAAAATAAGAGTTCAGTAAAAATCCCTAAGTAATGAACAGATTATATGTAAAGCTTTGAAATGTTTATTATTAGAGTGACCAAGGGTGGCTTGCTTCGTTGTTCTTTAGGTCTCAGGTAACCATCCAAACAATAAATTAGACCAGCAGTCATCTATTTATGATGGTGGAAATTCAACAATGATATTTACCTTACATAGATTAATACAGATTTTGAAGAGTTAACCATCATTAAAATATGCTTTAGCATTCTAATGGAATGTGTTTGCCACACATTTGTGAAGTGTGAGATTCAAGGCCATTGCCTGGAAACCCAAATGCACTTTAGAGCTTTTATAAAGACATCTGCATTTTGGTAAACATTTTTGTTCAGTCTCCAGAGACACTATTTAAGTTTATACTGACCTTTAGGCCAGGCAAACATCTCTTGCAAAGAGTATTTTAGTTTATTTGAAGTGGAAAGTAAATGAATGATAAGTTGTGTTTATTTTTCAGCTAGAAGAGAGACTTAAGTTCCTGGCATGCTGCTTTTAATTGGCTGGGAACAATTTTGACTGGGTGTTCAAAAATCAATGTTTGAGTAAGTCTTAAATACATTGAATTGTGGCTATTTTTGAACAGCTGAGTCCAAAGGCCTCGAGATGCATAAGTTGCATGCAAGGGTGATTATGAATTTCTGTTTTTTAATTTGTAAAATGAGCTAACATTTTTGCCATATGTTGAAAGATAAATTTTAACAACTGAATTTTATTTAAATATATGTGCATTGTATTCTGTTGAATTGGATAGTTAGCATTTATACTTTCATTGTTTTACTTAGTTCCTCTTTCTTGTTAAATTTTATTCTTGAAAGTATGGTTTCAAAATAATACACAAAACAAGGTGACCCAGCTCTGAAACTTATTAATTATATGACCTTAGGAAAGTTAATTAATCTTTCTAATTTTCACATTTCAAACTAGCAATTATTATAATAATACATATATATCGTAAGGCTTGCCTGAGAAAAAAAATTATATAATGGTCACTTTGACACTGAATAAATTATCAAGGTTTTTTGGAGATATTACCTGACATACATTATGCATTCATTGCATTTTATCTATTTTTAATTTTTGTAGGAATTTCAATTGTGCAGGATGGGTGTATGCCAACTCCTCATAGGATTATACTATGTCCTTTTTAGGTAATCCAAGTTCTAGCACTAATAGATTTTCTTTAAATTAAAAAATTTGATAATCAGACTCACATGTATAAACACCATATTGTCTCCCTAGAGTAAAAAATTAAAACAATAATATCCCAAATTTATAATAGATACTATGAAAGTGAAAGGGGAAGAAACTGATCAGAAGGAAAAAAAAAACACAACTAGAATGAGGGAAAAGAGAAAAGAAAGAAGGAAAAACATTATATATATATATATATATATATGATAATTACACTACTAATCTCTATTAGTTCATCAAAAAAGTTTGTACTTTCATTGTTTGATCATTATTCACACCTGTATCTCATAATATGAGCAAGTACTTTGAAAGAACAGTATACAATATATTAACAATTGTTAATCTCATTACTTTGTTTGGAAATGCTGTATCATTTTTATTCTTTTTTGTTTTAAAATAAGAAAAATCAAAAAAGAACTCGGTAGCTAATTCCTAATCAAAGTCACACATTATTTTAGGTAGTACTTTTCAGGTTATTTTACTTATAAAAGATAGTAAGTTCTTTTATTATGTCAACCAAGAAAATAGTTTGTTTATAAGTAAATATAACATTTTAGCTATTTTTTTTGAATGGTAATTATCTAAAATGATTGTAATACTATTCTTTTCTTTTTTCTTTTTTTTTTCTTTTTTTTTTTTGCTACTGGGGATTGAACTCATGACCTCACACTTGCCAGGCAGGTGCTTACACTGTTGAGTTAAATCCTCGACCCTGTAAAACTACTTTGAGGCTTAGTAAAGAATTTCCTTTTATCTGAAACTAAGTTATACTGTTTTGTATTATCTGCTATAGTAAATTGGATTTTCCAGGAGGCAGACTATGAGATATAAATTTCTGAGCAGAAATGGTTACTAAGCACTACTCTTGTGATAAGCCAAGGTGAGTAAAGCAGAATAGGAAAGGACAGAGCTGTGATGTAGTTATAACAAAGACTTCGCCAACCCATGTACATTTGTATGTTTTCATTGACTCATCACTGAGCAGAGGCTGCAGCAGAAATAAAGACACATCCCCAGACAGGGTAGCTTTCTTCAGATAAGCGCAGTTGCTGAGAAGGTGGAAGTTCACAGGTGGTATAGTATGTGATGGGAATTTGAATTCCATGTTGACATGTCTCATCTGTTTCTCCTTTATTGTAAAATGGGTTTATTTGAGATTATTTAGGGTCTTGTGCCAGTACATTCAACATTTCATTAATCTTGTTTCAGCAGTCCTTACATGAGACTTTAGGGAGGAGAGGCAAAACCATAGCTACAATGTGTACCAATGCCACTAGAAAAGGATCACCACTTCTTCCAGAATAGAATGGTCTAATTAACTCGGTGTTCCACCAGTGCTGGCTGGGGATGGTGCCATCATGAGAATTACATTTGGTCTTGGGTGTTAGCAGAAGACTTTTATAGCATTGGTGGCCTAATCAACTTTATCTAGAGGAGATACATATTCTTGAGCTCAAACAATCTTGGTACCCATGGCTACACACTTTATGAATCTTTTGTGTTAGTGTCAGGATGGCTGATGATCAGAATCTGAATGAGATGAGTAAATATAGTCAATCTACTTAGTGCTTCTTTGGAAGATGCTTTCAGATGAGTGTTGACATGATCAAAAGTATCCACAAGTTTGTGCTGGTTCTCAATGCACTTTTTGTTGTTGTATCTGAATTCTTCCAAATCTCTTACCATTCATCCAAGCCATTTTCCAGCGTTCATGAATCTATAGACCTTATAAACAATGGGTATTTCTCTTTCTACATAAAGCGAATGGCCAGCTTATTCAGATCTCTTTTCATTAAGATGATTTCCTGCACTGCTTTTCACTGACACTGAGAGAAGACAGAGGGCAGCCAAGTCCTTTATTTAGAACTTGAGAAATCTCTACTCTAATATCTTACAACTTGCCCTAAGTGCCACATGACACCTTTTTTCAGTAAAGACACATCTAATTTTTTGATACATCTAATATTACCCTAAGTTAATATGGCCAAAATGATCCATGCCCTTCAACCTGAGAGCTTATTCTTTCTGGGCTTTCCTTGAAATCAGAAGCATCTTAAGTCATCTGAGCTATGGATTAGAATAATACTCCCAGAGATGAAATATTCTGTCTCTAAGACCTAAGAAAGTCTAGTAGGTATTGTGCTTCATTCTTTGATAGGAGGTATAAGATAAAAACATTTATTTTTGTATTGGGAAGAATGATGCGGCATGGCTTGAATTCCAGAACTTTCTCAAGCCTCGTTGATACAATCAGCTTTCACATCTTTATAAGGGTTATTTCCCATATTCTACAATTTGTCTTCTAGGGATTCCAGCTCCTTGCTACTTTTTGTTCACCTGGTCCTATTAAGATGAAGCCACATATTTGTGGGGTTTCTACACAGACCAATTCCCTGTAGACTATTTGTAGCAGAGCAGTAGTGCTATAATAGGCCCGTGCCAAAAATATATTATCTTGTGTAAGTGAATAATTAGAAGTACTATTTCTGATCCTCAGTCTTCATAGGGATGGAGTGGAATATACTTGTAAGATCAATGATTGCGTATCATATATTGGGTACTGTATTAAGCTCTAGTGGAGATTTCTCATTCCCCATAGCAGCTGCAATTGGACTGATACATAGCCCTGATGGCAGTAATTGATGTTGTGCTTCAGAATCCATCTGGAGTTTTAGGAAGAAGAAGCATTAATTAAGTGGAAATATACATCCTAGACATAGTCATTTCAAGAGTAACAATAGCTTTTGCTCTCTCAGAGACATGGTATCTTTTCAACGTTTCTATTTTGTGTGGGACGAGGGTGCTTTTAAAAGCTGCCACTTGACCTTCCCCTGTATAGTAGCTCTTACATTGTGGAACAAAGAACCAGTTCGGGCCCTGATAGCTACCATGTATGTCAGTGTAACCATTTAATTTTATATTTACAGATGAGGAGCATTAGTAACCAAGGGGCTCATGGATAGTAAGTTCATTCACTGCTGAACTCTGCGTGGCTCAAATTCCATTTATTACCTGACCGTCATTGTAGTCCTGCTCTACCAAAGGGGCCTGATGGTGCTTTGAGTCACTGGTTGTGAATGTCACTGTAGGCTGCGTGTGGCTGTTCTTTATATCTTTGGGACTTCTCTTTTCCATATTGTATAGTTTCTGAAGTTCATAGGGGTAGGTTCTTTTGAGGAAGGAGATGAAGAACAATGCCAGCATATACTTGTCATCATATAGCAAAATTCTTCCTTTTAGAAATTTAATGGTTTCAGTATGTGGGTTACATATCTAAAAACTAGCTCAAATTCAGCAACCAGGCAAGATGCTGCAAACTCTTATGGGTTGGCCACTTCTATATTCCTAGTCATAAATCCTTAATTTCTTCTTCTTCATAGACTGTAAAATAACTTTTGATGGTTACTTATCTGTCTTGCTCACAGAGGACCGTGTTCTATTATGTAGTTTCATATTGCTCCATATTTTATATGGAAGCCTTATTGGATAAAAAAATCTACTGGGAAAAGACTTCAAATTTCCTTGAGGTTCTCCTATTTTTATCTTTAAATCTGTTTTCTACTTCCACTCCAGGAGATTATAGTTTTTAAAACATTTTATATTTTTCCAAAGAAAACTTTTTAGGATTTAATTGCTAATGAACCATCCTCAGTCTTTTCTATTTTTTCTAATATTTGCTCCTTTCAAAATAGTAATCCAGTTCCACTGTTATTATTTTTGAGGTGCATCTTATCAGCCTGACACATTATTTCCATCAGTGATTCCCTTCTAAAGTGTGAATTCCTGGCAGTGAATGTCTTAACAAATTTCACTGACACAGTACCGAGTGACACCTGCTGTGCCTGTTAGCAGTGAAGGGTCCTGGTTGCCACCCAGACAACAGGTGATTCAATCTGCTCTCATGGACCATATGTGATATCAACTATTGTAGAATGTATTTTTCAGCTTTAGACACAGAGATTTGTGTGCAGAAATAGTGCTCTTGAGATAAACACTTGTGAGAAAATGGAGAGTGCAGGAATAGATAAAAAGAAGCCATATGCTATATTGGATTCACAGTCATAATGAGTCCTGGGAGTGGGGATGGGGAGAATTTACAGTCTTCTGCTCATTGGATGCTTTATGCAAGGGGAAGGCACTTTAGAAAGGTGGTCTCTTCAACTGAGGGCATTTTTTTGTGAAGTAGAGGAATCAGCTGAGAGCTGTCAGTCCTTAAGGTGGTTAGGGGAGAAAATCAGCTTCATTGGCTTTAGGACCTGCCCTCTAGGGACTGGCAGAGCACCCTTCTGTGTGTGTGTGTGTGTGAGTGGTTTAATGGAATGGTCTTGGGGACTCTGTCTAGTCCCTCCTCATTCCTCTCGGACAATATCCCCTGCTCCTTCAAGTCCCTTGGTTATGAGGGTCCTGCTTTGGAGCTACTTGATCATGGAAAAAGTCTCCCCAAATTGTGAGCCAAACTAAATCTTTCGTCCTTTAAATTGTAGGTATTAGATATTGGGTCTCAGTGATGAGGCCAGTACAGCCATCCATGTCCCAATTTACAGGAAGATTCCTAATGAAAAATTGTGTGTGTGTATGTGTGTGTGTGTGTGTGTGTGAGAATATGCAAGCATGCACACACATACATACAGGAAGTGAGGTGGGTGTTGCACATTTACTATACCTGCTTTCCAATTAGTGTGTAAAGTATGTGATATTAAATCTTCATTATTTAGTTTATTTTCTTTTGTTCTAAAACTTAGCTTTCCTAAATGTACAAAGAAAAGCTAGGCAATTTTTATAAAAGGATTTTAGAATGATAGAGAAAGGCTAGTTCAATTTCCCTGAGATTGTGCACAACCTCTTAAAGTAGTACTTGATTGTATACCAAGGCATGAATTAGAGCAAGGTGATTAGAAAAGTAAGCTGCTATCCACATTTCATATGATGTCTTCTTAAGTGTAATTGAGTAAAACACCTGGTTTGAATCTTGTGAATCTCTAGGTGACAAAAGCTCATATTTAAATGTAAGTGCAGGTGCTTATTCAGAATCCATCTAGAATTTTTTTTTGTCATTCTTGTTTTTAACATCTTTTCTACTAGTTTAGATTGGTAAACTCTGACTTTATGTAAAATAGAGTATTGACAATAGGATGGGGGAGGTTTAAAATTTATGAATCTTCTGTTAATTACTCCATGTATGCATTATGGCATTTCATGATGGCTTTTTAAAAAACTACTTGCTGAAATAAAGGGGAAGCTTCATGCCCACTCCCTCCAAACAGAAAAGACAGATAATTATCTGGTACTGGTAGCTTATGGATACTAAGACCATATGTGAATTATCTTTAGAAATAGCATAGATAATGCAGGTAGAATTATGCTTAATTTGGGCTACTTTTGTATTTAAAAATAAGAGAGAACATTTATTCTTTCATTGTAATACATTTGAGCTAAAAACGGTCCAGATTTAATGAGGATTTCCTTGCCTTCACTCATGGTTGGGGATGGTACCGCTTACCTCCTCACCACCATATGTGAGATTCTAGTAGGTGAACACTTTTAGCTCAAGTAATGTCATGTGTGCTTACCCCTTTGAGCATCTACAGGCTCTGCCATCAATTCAGCAAGTTGCCTTCCATGCCAATTGTAGTGTTTCATCGTGTTGCTCCCCCACAGTAAATTCCAGTCCTTCCCATGCTTGGTGTGACCACCTGTTCCCTCACACCTGTTTCAATTTATAAGCCATATGTTGTAGTCACAGCTGAGAGCCACTGTGGACCCGATGTGATTCTCATAAATTCAAAGTTTCTCACTTCAAAATGATTTGAAGGCACTGATTTTGCTGGAAAAACTCATGGAAACTGATATACAGTCTTTTATATTATTTAAGCAAAGATGAAACTTAGTCTATTAAATAGCTACCAATACTAAGATGGTATTACTTACTGGTTTTGTTGCTCTAGTATTAAACAAACACTACTAACATCAATGACAAAATAATTTGATAATTGGTACAATAATTGGTCTGAAATGCACATGTGAGCCAGAAACCCCGGGGAAAACTTTCATGTTTTTCATTGCATTTCCTACATCAAATAAGAGAAATATCACTTAAAACAATAAAATGTACATTGAAAAAAATCAGTGGAGGCTAATTGACATATCATTTTGTGGGAATTAATATTTTTTTCTGTAAACTGTGTTTTCTCAGTAGTAGAAATTTAGTCAAATGTGCACAAAAAAGAAAAGGTTTGATTTCAATTGAATCAATAAGTGTTGGAGCTGTATTGGATTAAGAATAACCCAAAAATGTTAGCAGGACACTACATTTCTATTTTACGGCTCAGCTTTGTTTTTGCAGCATAAGTTTGTTTGAACAGTGGGCTACAGGTACATGCTTAGCGGATGAAGCTTAGTACATCCTGGATTTTCATTCTTTGTTGTTTAAGTCAATTGCAAAAGATTCTTCTGTGATAGTACATTAAATGAACAAGTGAACAATAACAAAACCTGAACACAAGAAGTAAGACTACCTTCTCCCCAGAGATCTCAAAAAACATTTCCTTTCATTTTATTTATTATAATCTGTGAGATGGCTGTTTTTAAAGCAAATATTTTGAAATGAAGTAATAAATCAATCAAGATATTTTCTTAGAAATTAATTTTTTGGGATAAAATGATCATTAGGGAGCAGTGAGTTTCCCGGTGGAGAATCATGATTCTTTTGTAAGAAGAGGAGAACTGAACATGGATATAGTCCATTCATTTTTCTATCTTTCTGTATGTATATTTATATTTGTACAGATACACACAATTGGAATGACACATTAGTACTATATCTTATTCCTTAGGCTTTGAATATTATCGGGCTATACTAAAAATTGACCTTTGATTTGTTTAGCCTCCTCCTGAGGTTTACACTATTAAACTCCCTCAAGAGTTTGTCCATTTGTTTTAAGCATTCAATACCTTGACTTCTTTAAGAGAAAAATTCCTGTTTGTCTTTTAAAAATATATATGTCATTATAAAAAATTGAAACATATAAGAAACAATGATAACAGTCATTCAGAATTCAAAATATTTTCTGCTATACCTCAATCCCTGATAATATTACCATATTTGCAAAAAACCCTTTTGTGTGTGTATATATGCAGTACGAGATAGATCTTTTCTTAGATAATGTTCCAGAGTCATGATAAGGAAAGAAATTGAATCCAGCTTTTCATGGTATTAAAATTTCTTCAAAAAATGGCACCAGATCTGGGATATTAGAAGTTGGCAGAGTCACAGTTAAGGTACTGTATTTTCCTAATGCTTGATTTAAAATGAGATGCAGAGCACAAGTAAAATAACCATGATGCTTTTAGCAGGTATAACATTAAAATATTAGCAATAAGAGGTATTTTTATTTATTTTAAAATTTATTACTACAGTATGGCTGGATAAATGCATACATGTATCAGTGTTTATAATCAAATTCCAACTATGAGCACATCTGCCTATTTTTGCCATTGCATGCCTTCAGCCCTGTCACCAACAAGTACTGATTTATATTGCTCAGAGATGATTTCACAGCTGGATATGCAAAATACTTTTGTTTGATTAAATGTAACAGAAAGATATTGATAAATTCTTATCTTATGATTTATGTGCATCATTCCTGTTGCTCACAACATTTGAAGAGATTAGGTATTGAAATATAAACATAAAACTTCATAAATACAGTAAAAGTGAACAGGTAGGACTATAGTTATGAACAGAAACACTCTTTGTGATATGGAGCTGCTAGCAAAGAACACCCGCCTGTACCTTCTCTCAGTGGTTTGCCCCTACAGGTCTAAGAACGGTAAATGATCTCTGCCTTTAGACTTTCCTAAACTAGACTTAAACTTTTAAAATTAAGCTTTTACTAAATTTTCCTCATATTCCTCAATTGGGATTTGCCTTCTAATTACTAATGGCAACTTGATTGATACTAGCTAAAGGTGTCAGGTGATGGTATTTCAGATATCATGAATAAAAACAGCCCTGTCATTCCAACAGATTGTGACATCTTGAGAGAGACACCCTCTGTCTAGCACTTTGATGTGTCTGGCTATGTGTTAGGTAAACACACAGCTTCTGCTTTCAAGATGGTGCATTGAATTCTGTGATTTCATAGGGACAGAAGGGCAATAAAGATCTACCGTTGCCCCATAGCTCTTTTACAATACTGCTATGGCATGGTGAGGGCGGAGCCCCCTTCTTCCTTCTGAAGACACTGCCTCTTGGTGTCATCACATTGGCAATCAAGTTGCACAAGTGAATTTTAGAGAGAAGCAACGATCAATTCATAGCAGATGCATAGGTGATAAATAAATAATACAGATTAAAATAATTTAATCTACAAAAGGAGTATAAATAGGTTTAACTCGGGTACATAGGTACATTTGAGTAGTTGACAAATTAAGAAAAAAATCACTGAATACTGTTAAAGCATTTCCTAAGTATGTAAAATAGAAGCCTGTTTAAAATTAGCACTATTTTCCTGAGGTTTGATTTATAACAGCTCCCTATTACCTTTTAATTTAAAATTATTTGGTCAAACTATTCAACAGCATGAAATGTTCTTTATATAATACTCAAAAGAAATATCCACTTCTTCAGACACAAGTGTACTATGGTTTTCCTAGAATCAGAATTCTATATAGTTTTTCATATCTGTTGATTTGTTTTGTTTTCTCATTTTGAAGCAAAAGGAAGATTTAATTTTTTTATGCAGCAATACTGTATTCATCATGAATCAAGTAGGTAAGAAAAATTCATGCACTCTTAGAAATAAGCTTGATCCTATTTAGGTTAAGACTTTTTAAAATTCTTTTCCTTTTTTATTCTGTTCTCATACTTTAAGAACTTTAAATCTGAAGCCTAGGACTTAGTAAATATTATAATAATAAAGATTTGTCAATAGAAAAGGAAGTTTATTTCCATTGTTTAGCATGTATGTCATCACAGAATGCTGAGAAAAAAATTGCATTATTGTGGGTTTTCTCTGTATAGTGAATTTTCATCACAGTTAAAGAGCAATTCATTATTGACAACAGCAAATTAGTAGGTTATATATTTTATCCCTTCTCTATACCTAATGGTTTATTTCAGTGATGATGGCTGTTTCTACACAATTGAAATATCAGTATGAGTTTTCAAAATGGTCTTCTTTGTGGTCATATTTTACTTATCCCATGTATTTTTTAATTTAAAAATTTAGTAGTTACTTTTAGTTACTAATTTTTACTTCTGTTTTCAATAACATTAATTTTTAAAATGTTTTTGTTGAGACTTCCATTTCCACATAGCATTTAGAAAGCTGCAAATAATGTTACAACAACAGTGAAAAAAATAGGGATAGTCTACAAAATCAGATGCTATCAGAGAACTGGAGATTCAAGAAGGATGCCCATGACAGATGGGTCTCCAAAACATCACTTCTGACAGACAAAAAAGTAATGCATCTGCCATTATTCTGGTTAACCAGGCACAGCCTAAAATTTTAATAAATTCTTAAAACCCAAGTGTGAACTACAGCTGGGGTGGAATAGAAGAAGGGAAAGTTGTAATTATTTTCAGAGTTTATTTTTGGTGTACCGGGGGTTGTGCCCAAGGCTTTTAAAGTGAGCTACATACTTAGCCTTTTTTCTCTTATTTTTTTATTTTGAGTTAGGGTTTCACTATAGAGTTTTGCTGTGAGGCTAAGTGTCTAGGGTGGTTTGAATCTGGCAACCTCCTGCCTCACTCAGTCTCTCGGAGTGCTAGGATTATGAGTGCTGCACCACACCTGGCCACTTGAAAATATCTCATCCAGAGTCTTCCACCAGAGGCTATATTAAATATTGGGCAGCAAGAACAAAAGAAGTAATAGTGATTGTGAGAGACATCAGGCCAAGATCCCCATCCATTTCCCAAATCCTTCTTTTATCGTGTAAGTAAAAGTTGTAAGTCCTGAGGAATAATTAACTTCACATGTTGCAACACATAGGACATTGGCAAAGATCCTTTGCTTCCTGGGGAAGAACAGAAACAAAATCTACTTACTTGTATGAGAGGAATAAGAAACCTTACCCTAAGATTCAAAAATCCACTGCCACTAGGGAAATGGTGGAACAAACTACCCCTGAGTGAGAGCCCAGGGATTGTCTGTGGCTACTTCCTCCTGATATTGTTTGTGTAGCTGAGGAAGAAATCAGGACCTCCAGATAAAGACCAAGCACAGATAGGCAGGTAAGGTTTGGGTGGCACAAGAATAAAAAAGAGAGAGAGAGAGAGAGTGAAGATTCTAAAGATACCTTTCCCCCAAGATTCATGTGCAGAAGGTAGCTGAACTCTTAAGACTGAACAAGAAGACAAGGTATGTCCTCTTTGTTTCCAAAAAGCCTTTTGAGACACTCCCTCTCTGGGGTAAATGTGCTGACATACATCACAACCAAAGTAGAGAGGGACATTGAAGAAAGCTCTCTTTAATCCTAACACCCTTTCTAACCACAAGCTAACAGTAATCTACCAGTAAGAAATCTGACATCTGTTGTCTCTAGTAACACCAAGAACAACTCAGCTTAATTTTTCGCTAGATTAGTTTTAACTCCCTAATCTAATGGTGTGTCATTGGAATGCTGATTTTCATCAAAACTCTAATTTTCTTTTGTCTTCACTGTTCTTTTGCATAGTATATGACACAATAAAAATTTGTGAGCTACACACACACACACACACACACACACACACACACAAACCCAAGGTGAAAACAATCCAGTTTCATCCGGGAAAATAAATAATGAAACAAATAGGAATGTCCAAGATGTGAGATTATTAGAGAAAAAATTTAAGGTAGCTATGATTAAGCTTGGATAATATACATACATAGACAAGGAATTTCAGCAAAGAAATGAGAAGTATAAAGAATAACCAAATGAAAACACTAGATATATAGCAACATGATACAACAGATAAATTTTTCCCTGGACTTATCAGCATAATAGATACAGATGAAGAACGACATAGTGGACTTGCATAAATGTCAACAGAAATTAGCCAAACTAAAACATAAATAGGAAAAATGAATAAAGAGACCACAGCACATAATAGCTCCTTGTAAAAATCATAAACTCTAACATAAACATAACTGAAATCCCAGGAGACAAAACAGAAGAATAAATACGTTAAAGATAAGAAAGACAATAAATTCCTCCAAGTAAGGAAAGATGGTGAGGCACAAATGCAAAAAGCATAGAAAAATAAAGATTTTTGCAGGATTTGAAAAATACTGCATATTAACACACCTTAGGTAAACTGTTGGAAACCAAAGAAAAAGAGAAATCCAAAAGAAAGATAGAAAAAAGGCTATGTTTCATGTAATAAAATAAAGTAGAAATTAGTTTAGAGAAGATTCATTGTCAAAACTACATCAGTATTCCCAGTCCCAAAAGAAAAGAAAAGAAAAGGAAAAAAAAAAACCCACCAATCAACCAAACAAAAAACTACATCAGTATAAAAATTATGAAGTTTTAAAATTCATTTAAAATCTAAATGAAAACAAAGCAAGAAAAAACCCTGTGTCAACAGGATAATATAATTGTTTGACATATTTTTAAAACATAAAGTGATAAAAACTGTTTAGTCCGAAGACAAAAAAGAACAATGATCAGTGAAATTATTGCCAAGGACTTGTATTGTACTAAACAAATGTTAAAGGAGGTCCTTCAGCAAGAAGAAAAGTGATGCCAGATATACATTTGAGTTTATGCAAAAGAAACGTTTATAGAAAATGCTCAAATAAAGATGAAGATAAAAATCCTTTCTGTATTTTTCTTATTTTAGTCATTTTAAAATATAATAGTCTGTATGCACAATAACTATAACACAAAGAATATAAGGAGACATTTGAAATATAATGTCAATGTTATTATAATATGTACACACTATATTATATTAAGGTCTGTTTATATATCTATCCACTTATCTAGTTATACTCCATAGTAATCACAAACAATAAGAGGTGTCTAAGTAATAAAACAATAATGGAGATAAAATATTACCATAACTAATACAAAGAGAGTGAAAGAATAAAAGAGAAAAAAAGACCAAAATCATACAACAAATGTGAAACAGTCCGAGGACTATGTTACATTTAGAATCAAAAATAAGAATAATGGTGTTATATGCAAATGGATTAAATACTCAATAAAACACAGAAATTACTGCCAAACTAAATTCACTTGAATATAAAGAACTTATTAAAAGTTAGAGTGTATAAAAGAGTTTCCAAACAAATGTTACTTTAAAACTTTTCCAGTGGTTATATTGATAGCAAAATAGAATTCATAACAATGAATATTACAACAAATACAGTGGGGCATTAGTATAATAAGTCAAGGAGTAATGAAAACCTTGAAATCCTAAAAATGTACCTGAAGCTAAGTTCCAAATATATGAAATGAAATAAACATACAAATTATGTAAGACATGGACGGGTCTACAGTTATGTGTAGAGTTTGTGATAACCGTTTCTGAACATTTCACATAACAAATAGGTAAAAAGAAATCAGTAAGTAAACTGAACATTTGAACAACACTCTCAATCAACCTGACAAATTTGAAATTTTATGGAGCACACCATTCAGCAATAGAATACAATCTTTTCAAGTGCACATGTAATGTTTTCTGTATACATCACACTATGAAGTTTAAAACAAAGTCCTAAAAATGTAAAAGAATTAAAATTTTACAAAGTATGTTTTCAGAGTACAAAATAATGGAGCCAGAAATTGGAAAAGCACCAAAAAATTAGACGATTAAAAATCAATTAGGAAACTATCATCTTTCTTAATACAAGGGTTAAATAAGATGTCATCTGGATTATTAGAAAACTGAACAAATATGAAAGCACAGCATATGCAAATTTATAGAAATAACTAAAGCAGTACTGAAAGGGGCTTTTATATGCACTAAATTAAACTCAGAATAGATGAAAGATCTAAATATTAGAACAGAAACACTTAATCTGTTAGAAGACAACATAGATAAAACTTGTGACAACTTGGAGAAGGCAAAGACTTTCTGAACAAAACCCAAGTGGCACAAAAAGTAATACCAAGAATCAACAAATGGTATCACATCAAATTAAAAAGCTTCTGCACAGCAAAGGAAATCACTCAGAGAGTGAAGAGACAACTTACAGAATGGGAAAAATTTTTTTTGGCAGCTGTTCCTCAGACAGAATAATATCAAAAATCCATAAAGAACTAAAAAAAAACTAGACACCCAAATTTAAAGACCCAATTAAAAATGGGCATCTGAAATGACTAGACACTTCTCAGATGGAGAAATACAAGCCACAATGAATGCATTAAAAATGTCCAACATATCTGGCCATTTGAGAAATGCAAATTAAAATTACATGAAACTCCATCTCACTCCAGAAAAAGTGGCTACCATCAAGAAATCAACCAATAACAAATGCTGGTGAGGCTTGGGGGAGAAAGGACTCCTCCATTACTGGAGAGGGGGAGCTTTAAACTGATACAACTACTATGAAAATCAGAAGAGAGATTTCTCAGTAAACTAGAATTAAAAATTCCATTTAATCCAGCTCTTTCCCTTCTAGGTATCTTCCTCAAAAGAGTTAAAGACATCATATCAGTGTGGTGCATCCATACCCATGATTACAGCAGAGTAATTCATAATAATTAAACCTCAGAAACAGCTGATATGTCTGTTAACAGATAAGTGGATAAAAATATGATGTGTATATACAATGGAGTACTACTTTTTCATAAAGAATGATAAACTTGAGTTTATTTGCAGGAAAATGAATGTGGCTTGAGACCATAATGTTTAGTAAAGTAACTCAGATACACAAGTTAAATATCACGTTTTTCTTATATGAAAGACTCATGATTTTTCTTATATGAAAAAAATATATAGAGAATGAAATAAAAGAAAAAAATTATATACCTTCTGTAAAAAAATTTTTTTTACAGAAGGTATATAATCAAACACAATGTATCTAAAAGTGTACCTTGAGTTAGTACAATTGTCTTACATGTTTTATGTGTTCTTTGGCCTATTAGCCTAGTTTTCAATCTGTATACATGATAATTAACTCTTACAACATAAGTAGATGATTATAATAGTGGAAAAGTAACATGGAGGTAGGGAGAGGAGAGAAGAGGAAACTGAAACGTGTTATGTGCATGTACCACTTTCCACCAGGGAATGCAATCATTATGTACTACAAACATTATTAATAAAAACAAAAATATAAAAAATCAATTTTAATGATTAAAACACATGATGAGTTCAAAAGAAAATAGAAAAGTAACATCAAACCTATGTAAACTTTTCCAAAATATTGGTTAGGTAACAATTCTTTTATATTATGAGGCCAGAATGAGCCAGATATCAAAACTCATAAAACTATTTCTCTAAATAGTGAATCTTGTATACATAAATTATGTTTGAATAAATCTAATATTTTAGAAAAGAAACATAAAGTTTAGAAAATTGCTAAAGAGAGTCCAGTGAACTATGACACACTGAGTGAAGTACAAGCTGAAGAGGCACTAGTATAGTAATACACTTTTTAGTATCATTAGAAAAAGGTTGTATACTTGCAAAAACTCAAGAAAAATGTATTAAGTACACAATTTGGCCTAAATATTTTCCTAGAAAATATATAGAAAATATTCTAGAAAATATTTAGAAAAACTAAGTAGAATAGTTAGAACCCTTGCCTTCATGATCTCAGCTAATAACAGGTACTAAGCTTCAGCATTCTTTTTATATTAATATATAACCAAGGATAAAGTAATTATTTATTATTGAAAATATTGGAGGAGGAATTCTATAAGGGGGTGATGTTTGAATTAAACTTTGTAGTTTCCTATTTGTACTCATATTTTAGTAATTGCAAATACACATTTTCATGGAACCATATATCAAGATTTCCCCATATCATTGTGTACACAACCAAGGTGCGCATTTGCAGCTTGCGGTGAACTTGCGGGTGCTATTAAACCTTTACTTTTCCAGAGATCATATTGTTTCCATAGTAACAAATGCATTTCAAAGTGAACATCGACAATGGAATCACTCAACTAATGCCTGTAGGACTCAGGGTTGGCATCTTAGCAAGCAATAGATTTTGCTAAGAGAACTGTTAGCACAGACTTCTTTGTCTAAGGTTCTATCCATGTATTTTCTTTTCCGCAAGTATATGTTAAAGCAAAGAGACACTACATATGTAACTATATAAATTGATGAACTAGAAAAACATGTTATTTCCTCAGATGTTAGGTTGGCAGAATGTTTCTTTGTCCATTTCATTTGCACAATATTATTTCAGGTATTTGTTCTTTAAGTGGTAATTATGGAGAACTCATTGGGTACCACGCCTATGTATTTCCAACTGTATTATTGAGGTAAATGTTCCTGTTCATTTGTGCTACTATGAGAATTTATACAAGTTTGGGTAATTTATAGAGAATGGAAATTAATTTCTCACAATGTTGGGGACTAGAGGTCCAAGACTCAGGAATTTCTGGGTTTACACAGCCTGGTAAGGGCTGTGTCCTCCTGGGGTATAAACATCATCTTCAGAAGGGGAGAGATAGAGGGGCAGAAGAGCCCAGCACTGTGTGCCGTGTCTAAAGGCCTTATTCTCATTCACAAGAGAAAGGCCTCATGGATAATAAAGGCCTCATTTCTAATCACTAAACTATCAGCCATTCAGTTTTCAGTATGAGAGTTTTGGAAGAAATACACTGAAATGATAGGAGTGAGTATTAAGTATTTTATTTTATTTTATTTTATTTTATAGTGAAAAAACATATTTGAAGAGCTTAGATCACACTGTGAATCCATAGAAAAGTTCTTTGGATAAAAGGTTTAGTATGTATTTCTCTTATACACAGTTATACCTTATATCTGAGTGTCATCTGTCATCAATCAGTCTTATAATCTGTCTTGATACGGGGAATTCCATCCAGAGCTTTCACGTTGAGCTATCTTCCCAGCACTTTTAACAAATTTTTTATCTTGGTATAGGGTTTTGCTAAGTCACTGAATAACCCAGGCTACACTTATATTTTCAGTCTTCTGCCTCAGCCTTCCACAGTGATGGGATTATATATGTCTGACTTGTCTTTTGTTTTTAGATAGATGCCAATTTATTTTGGCTAGGGTTTTAGTGTTCAGTATGAACAAATACTATAAATGCAGTCACCATGAAACTGGAGGAAACATTTGGCCATTTAGCTGCAACTAGATGTAAAGATAAGTAAAAGTTTAGGGAAAAATTTTGTCGTCTCTAATACGAGTGATTAAGAGTGTTATTCTCAAGGGAACAGTGCTGGAGCTTTGCAGACTTATTTAACAGTCTTTTAATATAAAAGCTCTGGAAGAAAGAGCACTTAATGAGATGATCAAGTTTACAGATGAAAGTATGGCCTTGTGGGTTGAGAAGTGCCAAGCTAATGGGAATAAACTTCGGCAATTTCTCAGGAGGCCACGGGAATGCTGAGAGGTGGGATAGAACTTGAAAGCAAGAATGCATGAAGTTTCATTTTTTAGTTAAAAATAATTCAGACCAAACAGATGAAATTAAAATCTCTAAATGGTGGATATGACCCAGGAAAGGATCTTATCATTCACTATTAAAGCAGGATATTATTTTTGGATAAAAGAGTAATTCTTTCTTGAATATCCTTAGAAAAAATAATAAAATGAAAAAAAGAAAAGAACCTATTTTTTTTGCTCTTGAATTCTGCATATGGTTTTAATTTTTTTACTTAAAGAAAGATGAGAAAAACTCCTTATAGGTAACTGAAAAAGCAATGAGTTGAAATGACTTTTTGCCTTAAGAGCAATAAAATAAATATAAATAAAGATAGTAGAAGTACATTTTTAGTCTAAGCAAAGAACAAAAAATGTCAACAGTATCATCGCCCTGTCAGATTCAGTTCATTATTTTCTAATCAAGTCTATGTTTTTAAATTTTAAATTTTGTGTTTTAGAATTTGAAAGAAAAAAACTCATTCAAAATGTCTTCTATGAGCAAGAGACCTCATGAAGCTGAAAATGCACATCTGTATTGCTTAGTTTTTCAGTTGCTGGAACAATTTACTCCACATTAACAACTTGAAAGACAAAAGGTTTATGGATCACAGTTTCAGAATAGTCCATGATCAGTTGGACCCAGGGTAGAAATGTGTGGCAAAAGGGTATGGCACGACAAAACTGCTAAGTTCATGGAAATTGGGATGCAAAGCAGAGGAACAGTGCCAGAGAGAGGGGGTGGTTAGAGGCTAGATACAGTTCCTAAATTCAGCCTCTGATATCTACTCACTGAGAAGTGTGCTTTTCTAATCCCTTGTGTGGTTACTAAGCCAATCCAGCTGACTCTCCACCTTAACCATTGTATCCCACCACTTGTCTATTTGACACTCAGACAGAACTCATTAAAGCATAATTAATCTCTAAATAAACACAAGGTCATAATTCCCTCTAGCATAATACAACTATCCTATGTATAGCTCAGTGCACCAATCCATTGCCCAAAGTTTCAGCAGTTCTAACATTTTTCAAAAGTCATGTAAAAATCTCTCCTGAGACTTCTGTCACACAATTGGCTCTGAGCCTTCATTTAAAAAAAAAAAGTTACATACCCCAAGTTATAATTAATTGCACAGGTAAACATTTCCATTCTAAATAGGAATAGAAAAGAATTGGAGCAAAACAATCCCAAAACCCAGCAAGGCAACATTAAGTCCTGCAGTTCCTTATCTGAGTTCCAGAAGGTGGGGGTGGCCCCAACTCTTTGTACTCCTTCGTGCTGACTTTATCACATTCTGCTGAGAATATGTTTCTGACGTCTCCAACTTTCTGGGTTCTCCACTGCAAGTTCAGCTTCATTGCTACAGCTTCATGCCTGCCTTCTTAAGGTTTCCTTTCTTTCCAGGCCCTCTCCTTTGGGTGGAAGCCTTCCTGACTCCTCAACTCTTGTATTCTTCATGTTGATAAAACCAGCATCATGCAGATAATGTCAAGTATTCTGCTAGCTCAAACAGTAAGTGGGTTCTTTTAAACCATGCTGCAGTGCCCTGTGATGTAGCCTAACACAGATAAATGAATCTCAGACCCCAATTCCCTAGGCAGTCCTTCCCAAGCAGAGGTCCCACAGGCTCTCAGTTCAAATGAAACATTTGTACTTTACACCCATAAGCCTGGGTAGGTAGAATCTTGTCAATTTGTGAAATGTGCTCAAGATATCTTTCTTCTTGTTACCATTCAAAATAGTCCATGTGCGTGGGTGCATGTGTGTGCCTTAGCACTGAGCTACACCCTCAGTTCACTTTTTATTTCTAATATTGAAACATTTTCTCAGTAAGTCACTAAGTTGCATAGTCCAGTGTTTTGGTATTTAAATTTTTATTACTAACACAGTTCATCTAAGATCACTAAATATAGTCTGTATGCCTATTTTCCAGAAATCGTAATCCATTTGTTCATTCTAGTTATCTGTTTGTTCTGTCAACCTACTTATTTGCTGTCTTCACACTTTACTTTTGTTTATTCTTTTTCTTTTATTGGTTTCAACTTTTTAGTTGTCTTTCTTGTGAAGTTCAAATATTTTTTACTTTATTTCTTGCAAAGGTAAAATATCTATGTTTTTAGTGACTCATATTTGTAATATTAGAAAATTTTTCTAATTTTCTAATTTTGTCTCAAAACAGGAGAGATGATAATGAAATATGGTGGGTATTTAATTTTTAAAAGTGGTCATTAATTTCCCCCAGAACACTCCCCCTGTGTTTGACTACACTTATCTCATTGTTCTTGCACTTTCTGAAATAGTTCAGAGGAAGTCTTCTCTCACATCTTTAGTTGCATTGTCCTGGCCGACTGCAGGTCCTGAGTGGATTCAAATATTTCTCTTTCATGGCCATTTTGTCTTAAGGGAAAAACCAGAAGACTCCTCATGCTAGACCCCATGAATAATGTGGAGGAGGATACAACTTGATTTTTTTTGTTTGAAATAAATTGTTGTGTTTTAAGTTCATATTAGATATCCAGGCAGCCCAGAGAGATACTCACAAAAGAGAATTTTTACAACTGTTTCAGATAATGGCAAGAAGGATAGAATAAGTGCATTCAAAGCTGGGCGTATTTTGAGAGAAATTAATGACAATATGTTCTTTACTATAACAAAGTTTTAAACTTTAAATATTCAAGCTATTCTCTGATCACCTGTTTATAATTAATAACTGGATCTCCTGTCAAGAATAATATTTCTTTACTTAACTACTACTTTCTATAATCTTATATAAATTTTTTCTAATAGTTCACTACAGGGCATGTGCATAGAAATTAAGGACAAAATACATCTAATCTGACCTGAGTTTTACACGATTAGCTGTACTATGGCTTCTCCATATGTGCTCTCCATGTTTCCAAGTGAAAATGTTGGGAATTCTTATTTTTCTTGACAGAGGATAGGAAGGAACGTGCAGAAAAATTCCTTTCCCTCCTCTGAAAGATCATACTAAAATACATAGCTTTGATATTGTCTGTCCTACATTACTGAGAAATCAATTTTTTTCTCCTGAATCAATTTATTAAAGCATTAAGTTGAACTCACTCTACCATCTGTGCTTCACTTCTTCTTTCCCCCAGTTTATGCTCCTTGGTTCATATTCCAAAACCAAGTCTCATTATGTGAGTATCTTTTCTTTTTCAGGAGTTCAGAGTAATTCATTATCATTCAGCCCCTTGTCACATCTTACAAATTCTTCTCTGTCCTTAACCTCTATTAAATTCATTCTATGAGTTTCCATTGACATTGCATATATGCCATTACTTTTTATATCTCATTGTGATTATTTTCCAATATATATGTTTTTAATCATTTCAAGTGTATCCAATTTTTAAAACTCTATAAAGTCATTCTAGTATTCAAATTTCTTTGGAAGTCAATGCCATATATATATATATATATGTATAATCTTCAATTTCTCTTGCTGGTAAAACCTCTATTTCATCATGCATTCTATTTCTGGAGACAGATCTATATGAACTATATGTCAGGTTGCCCATTTTATTCTAGTTTGTGATTGAGTTTGACTAGAGTGTTGACTAGCCAGAGGGAAAGGCAGTGGAATAAGATTAGGGGGTGTATTTCCTTGTGTGGCTTTTAAAAATTGGTTTATACTTCTTGTATGCATTTTAAAAAATTATCCATATAGAAAGAATGTTGAAAATACTTCTCCTATGTCTATTCTCAATAATCTCCCAGTCTCATCATGTTGTCAGAATTCAGCTTCACTGCTTCAGGGAAAAAAATGATGGCACCCTCTCTTATACATGAAGCCTGTTCCCTTGTAATTCACCTCTTTGTAAATAAATTCTCCTTGAGTTACCTAAACTTGTGAACAGCACAGTGTTTAATTCTTCTACAGTTGGTTATTTTAAGTGATGAAGTGTGATTTCTGGATTTAGACTTTAATAAAGTTACTTTAGTTTTTACTTCAGTTTTGGTATTAATGAGGCATAATTTGTAGGTTTGTTTAAAAACACGATTGCTCAGAGTGGGTTACACCACTGTTTGTAATGGACCTTATGGGTCTTATTTGCTTCTTAGAGAATTTATAACACTAACCTTTTTGCTTCGGATTCCTGAAAAAGTCAAACAATCAAATTCAGATCCTTAATCCATTGATAATAATGAGCTGTAATATAAACTCAGAAAACAAGTTTTGATCACATAAAACTCATGCCCAAATAGATGTATTTTGTCCTTAATTTCTATGGTATATGTCCCATTACAAATCTTTTATCATGTTTTTACACCAGGGGATGTGTTTTCCAGAATTTCTCCAGTGATTTAGAAAGAATGGGGGCCCTTTGAAGCATTAGTTTCAGATTATAATTCTGTTGTATCCCCTCATTTCATAAAGGAAAAACCTTTCAATGTGAGTTTGAAAATTTGTCTTCAGGAGGCAAAACCAACACATTCATCCTTACTCTGTTAAATCAATGTAAGTGTAGCAATGGTTACAATCATATTTACTTTTAGTTTTCTTTCTGTTTCATACCCCATGAATTTTCTCCCTTTTTAGTTAGTGGTTAAAATGATATTATTTCACCCAATATTTCAATACATTTGTCCAGGAGGTTTATCAGGTCTTTAATTTGTTATAGTAATACAACTCAATAGTGATTTAATTTTTTTCCTTCTAGAAATCTTATATTTTAGATATAAATTTGGTCATATTGTATCTTTTAAAATATTTAACATATACAATGAATTTAGTAAATATGCATATGAAATTATTAAACCATTAAGGGAAGTACAACTTTTTCCTTGGAACATAATTAGCTTTATAATAAAAATGGACATATTAACAAAAGTACCATAAGCACACATAAAGTACCACCATTGGACACTCTGCAGTTTACATGATAGAATTTCTATTAATGGAATCACCTGTAAATTCTGTAAACCAGAATAACAATGTATATGTATGCCTAAAATAGCAGAGTAATTAGAACACTGGTAATTGCAAGTGTCTTTAGGTGTACTATTTCTTGTTGGTGCATTTCTACCTGTAAATTTGGTAAGTAGGCATTCCTTACAGTTATTCATTCATTTTGTATTTGTTATAACATTTCTATCATCTTAAAAACATAAGTATATGAAACAACCTAGAGCACAATGACATTGGGTTTTTCAAAGATTTGTTTTGCTTTGGTATTTTGAGAAGCTGGAAATATCTACAATAGATATAAGCATGCTCACTTTTAGTAGAAAAAACTAGTTTAAAGAGTCAATGTGGAGAATTTTGTATTTAGTTATCCTTTACTTATATCTTGAGATATTTTAAATTTAAATTAAGTAGTTATAACTTTTAAAACATTTTCTGTTTGAGAAAAATTTAAAAACATGTAATAAATCCAGTGTTATACACTAACTCCAAGCAGTTAGTATATAACTGCTTATATACTATGCTTATATAATATGATTAGTAAATTTAAATAATGCCATTTTACTGTCATACTATGAAGTCTTCCCCTTTTGAACATTAAATGATATATATATATAAATAATTTAATATATATTAAGCAATATATATTTAATATATCTATATGTATATATATGAATATAATTCTGCAAATCATAATAAAGCCAATAGAGAGAATAATTCAATAATGGATTCTGCATCCTCACAGTATTGGCAGAGGGTGGTTTTCTGTAGTAGAAAACACTTCATCTTCAATATATGGAGGAGAAAAGAAACTATTGTAAAGAAGGAAGGAAAAGGCATAGTTTGTATTAAAGACGAAAGTAAAATGAAATCTGTGTTAATCAGATACCAGCCACGCTTGTTTTGGCTCACATTTTGGAGGTTTCAGTCCATGATCACTTGGCCCCATTGTTTTGGGGTCTCTTGTTAAACAGAAACATTCCATGGCCACTGGAGAAGATGGGGAGGGGTGAGGCAGGAGACAAGATACACTCTTCCTGTGTTCCAGGGAATGTCCTTTGTAACATATTTCTTTCAATTATGCCACATCTTCTACAGTTTTTACCAACCCCAATAGTTAATTCAGTTATGTCCCTGCAATTAATACTTAAAAATTTTTCTATTCAAATATATCCTCCAAATCATTCAGCTATGAAATTGCAATAGATTAATCCACTGTGTTCATTATATATGTTCTGCTTTGTGACAAAATCTATACCTTTAGTAAGTGAAAGTTTTTTTTAGCAAATATATATTGATGTATTTATAATTAAATGATTATCAAATCTGCTTTTAATATTTTTTAAGGGAAATGTTATACACATACCAACACTCACATTTGTATGGATGTGAGAGTAACAAACAATAACGTGCATTTGGTAGAATATTAGCATTTGAGAAATCTGTAAGAAAGGTATAAATGATTTTTTGTATAGTTTTGAAATCTTTTCCTATTTATGAGGTTATTTCATAATAAAAATTTTAAGCAATTGATAGGCTTCATATTTACAAACAAAAGATGCTTTGGAGATACAAAGAGCAAATAGGATCTACAATAGAAAATACAAAAGATAAAATACAAAATACATTTATCAAGAAATGTGAAATACTGCTTCACAGAAACTATCTGAGACTTGAAAAAGGCACAAAACTGAACAAAGACACACGCTTTGTTTAAGGGTGATCAATATTATAAATATACAGGGAAATATGTATTGAAAAGTATGAAAAGGAAAAAGAATCAATATTTAAAACATGAAAATATGTAAAATACAATATCCGAGATGTAACATGTATATATTGTAATGTCATTTATCACTAATTAAACTGCAAAGTTTTAAACCTTTAATGTTATACTAAATTGATAAATCAGTTCAAAAGCAGAAACTTATATATCCTCATAGAAGTAAAAAGTGATTCATAGCTTTAAGAAGAGAATAGGATATCAAAACAACAACACACACATTTAAAATATAAATAATCAATACAACTTTTAGCAGTTCAACCACATGAATGGAAGACCACATCCATGTAAATGTATACACATGCATGTGCATAAACAAGCACAATTTTGTTACTGCAGCAGTTCATGTTATGACAAAATTAAACCTAAATTTTCAATGAAGGCATATTTCATAAGTGATCACCCATCCACATATGTGTAGGACTACACAGCCACAAAAGCAGATACAGTAGAATTCTATTGAAGTATAAGGCCTAAAATTACTATTATATACTGCCTCAACTTCTGATGAAATGTAGAGGATATAGATTGGCCAAACCCAAGTTCCACTCTGTACTCAACTCTGTAAATAAGGTCCTTCAGCCAAACTATCTCCCTTATACAAGGAAAATTTCCCATTCCTGCTGGTTTCTAAGTAACAAGTGTTCAATTCTTAGGAAATCTATGGAGCAATTCAAATAAGCCACTCACATCCTTCCACAGGAAATAGAGGCCATCCACTCTGTTCTTGTTATAAAACCAACTTCCTAGAGCAGTTGGTTGCTCCCCCGCCAACTTCTGGTAAGTAATTCCCATGTGGCCATGGGTATTTAGTGACCTCACTGAAGGACAGTGTATGTGTCTAAAATCCTTCTTGCAATCTTATCTATTCAGTACTAAGTACTGTATGTTTGCTCAAACCTGTTATACTAAGGCAGGGATCTCTCCTTTACCAAGAGTGAGGAGGAAATTAAAATATTTTGTAATAAATATTTTCTCTCTTGAATATATTGCTAATTGAAAATGTGAGTGTCAAATTATAGTCTGCTACCATTTCTTTAAAATAGGAATGAATATATGTCTTTCCATATAATCCAAATAAATTTATTTACAGTATTGACCATAAACTGTGGTTCAATCTTGACTTAAGTAGAGAGTCTCAACTAGAGAGGAAAAAAATCCTCCAGGATCTTTTTAATATTTGCAATACATTGTTTGAAAAAGCCTTGTGTACTGAGATTGCTGATGCATTTACTGGTTCATCTCCTGGGAGAATGGAGAGCTGAGTAGAAGGCTTTTTTAATGTACTGTGAGAGAGAGAGATTGTCAAAAAACAGAGACTCTCAAAATACTTGGAGGTGTTCAAAGATTTAGGAAATGGAGGACAAAAGGAAACACAGTCCCAGCTCCAATCAGAATCATGCTGATGACAATTAAAGAAACATTCTTGAAAACTCCTGAACAACATTTGCACATCATCAACAAGGAGCCACATGATCAGAGACTCCTCATCAGAAACAAAAAAGTCACAAAGAGTAGAATAACCCCTTTTATTTTCTAAAAATAAAGAACTGTCAAGGTGGACTTAACATTCAGAAAAATTTCCTTTAAATAAAAAGAAAAAATTTTAAGATTAAATGGATGTAGAAAAATTGGTCATCAGTGGATTTTTCTACCAATGCTGAAGGGAAGTGATGCTAGATAAAAATAGAATTCACAAGAAGTATGGATACTCCAGGAAAAGAGAAAGTTGTATAAAAATTTTAATACTAAATTTATGGAGACATCATGAGATGAATACAAGTTACCTTTGGATGCTACAATTTTAAGAGTTGCTTGATGTGGTGGCCATCAGCTTCTAGACATTTATTAGTGTGACAAACCGCTTAAGTATGAGTATCGTTTTTTTGGTGGACTTTGCATTTGAAAATGAAAAGCACCAGTTACACATATATATTCTGGTTATTTTATCTTCTCATATGTGTGATTGTTCAAAGGAAGAAAATCATGATTGTCTATTAAGGTTTTTAATATTTGCATAAGCAGTACATATAGAAGCTATAGAATAATGCAAGATACACTAAACAAGACATTGTGGATTGCAAGATTTCTATATTCTACATATGTTAGTATAATGTTAAATATGTGTAGAAGAGTTAAGTTAAAATATTGTAATAATCACAAAAAGTACTTTTCTCTCTTTTACACACATATAATGAAATGATTATCCAATAAATAAATTAAAATCTCACATTCAATATAATCAGATAATTCAAAAGAATATTGATTGTAGAAGCAAAAAAATAGATAAATAGAAAACACATAGATGTTGATAAACTTAAATACAACTGTATCATTGCATACATTAAACATAATGGTTTAAGTACTCAAATAAAATATTAGATATTATCAAAATTTTAAAAGGACATTGTCTTCATACACGGTTTACAAGTTATGTGTTTAACAGATACAGATGCAGATAGGTTAAAAGCAATTGGATAATGAAAGAAATATTACACAAACAGGAAGCATAATGTGCGTGGTTTGGCTGTATCAATCGGACAAAATAAATTCTACATAGTGTTACAGGTGTTGTCACGCAAACCTGTAATTACAGCACTGGGAAACTGAGGCAAAAAGGCCACTATGATTTCTGTTGGGCAAAGCCCTGTCTCAAAGTAAGAAATAGTCTACTTTTTAAAAAAATTTCTTTTCTTTTTCACTCTCTGACTCTAGTAATTACCAGTTCCTCAAGAAGAAAAACATTAAGGATGTCCATCAGAGTTCACCTTGTTTTAAAAAATTTTTATTTTGTATTTAATATGTTGTATACTTTATAAAAATTATTATTTCAAGTTTTTCCTACATCATCCCATATAGTCAATGTAATAACAATACAAATTCAAATAGAATTTTTAATGGGGATAGAGTCCACATGCAGCTGAAGAATAAACACTGAGAATTTATCAAACAATTATAATGAAGATGATTAAAGAGACAAACGTCTAACAGTGTTTCAAGATTTACTATAAAGCAAAAGTAATTAAAACATTATAATATTGGTGCAGATAAAAACAGAAATTAATGGGGAAGAATCAAACATCAGAATCAAAGTGGTACATCTATGAACATTTGGTGTGTGATAAAAAATGGCATTATCACTAAATAAAAGTCAGAGTATAACAAGGGAATTAATTACCAGTTGTAACGAAGATTGCTCCGGGATGTTCAATCTTCATGCTCCTTCTAGTGCTGGTTACTCATGATAAACCTAGCAAGGTATGGGTTTGCTATTTCCAACTTCAACATAGAAAAAAAGCGACTTGGATAAAATAGGCCGGGAATACTGGCTTTGGCAACAGGGCTCTAGGCTTTGATAAAACACCACATTTCACTTTGCATTTGAGCCCATATGCCTGAGGAACTGTCTTAAGAAAATGTCTTCATATTTATCTTAATTAAATAAATTAGGGTGATATTTCAGTAATTACTTTAACAAATTAAGCTTATTAAATTTGTTTCAAGAGAAAAAAATCCCTCTATTAATGTAGGTGGGGAAATCAGCAGGAGCATGATACTTTGTTGAACTTAGATGACTTTTTTATACAGGTTATAAAAAGAACACAATGAAATACTATGAGAAATAGAATATTATACTTTTAAATGAGATGAAATAATGGTTCCAGTAAGGAGAGAAGAGCACTTTTTCTAACTTGGTGTTTAAAGTTCCCTAAAGATTGTAGTTATACTTTATCCTCTGAGTCCTTTTCTCATCTGTATTTCTGGTTTGACTCTTTACATCCAAGATCAATGAAAAGTCCCCATTATCTGGATTTTTTTCCAGGCACAGTTGGCCAGTCAAAAGGTAGATTTGAACATGTCTCAACTAGGAACTCCGAACCAAAGTCTTTTCTTGTTCATAATACACACTACCCTGTCAAGCTTATTTTGTACAGGGGATTTAAAGCAAATTGAGATGTGCTCACTGGCAAAGTGTACTAAAATTATGTGGCAGGAAGTCACAAATATCATAGCTCCAGACTAAACTGATGACCACCATGCTGTGAAGTTAAAATCTAAATTAGTAATAGTTTCATTTGCCCAAAACCACTATTCACAAAAAGTGACACGAAGTAGTAAAATCGGTACACTTTCTCACTAAGTAGTTACATGAATCACAATATTCTTCAAAGAATTACTTCTACTTGCTGACATTTGCTTTGTTAGCAAATTGCTTATTATTACACACTCGGCCTTTGGACAATAAAGACAGCCAAGAAAATAGAATAAACTCAAGTATTTTTCCCAGCTGTGTTGCTCGGCAGCTAAGGGAGGCTAGGAAGGATCTCTTTTCATGCTTGCTTTCCTTTCTTTTTAGGAAATTCTACAGTAGCATGAAATACTTATATCAAGTCCTGTCCCCAGGGAGGAAAGATACACCTGCTTCTCAGAACCGAAGGAGCCAAAGGGCGCTCTCTCCCTACTCTTCCACTCCTGAGGGAGGACTAAGCTGGGAGAAGTGATGCAGTAGACGCTGCTCTGCTGCAGAGTAGAAAACTTAGAAAGTTTATCTTTCTGTGCACAGATCTTCTCCCTCTTGCCCGGGTGGAAAAGTCTCCCCCTTTTCATAAGGCCCAATGCTGTCCCACTCCACCTGGCCTCATTCAGGTGTGCGGTTTTTCCATCTTAGCTTGTCGTATGATTGATTTATAATTCTTTATCTGAATGAGAACTCAGGAGCTGAGAAAAGTGTTTCAGGCTTTCTCAAGATCTAGCACCCCACTGAATCATGCCTAGATAATTTATTTAACTAGTAATACAATTCTGCAGCTATTACTAGAGTTCACTTTGGGGAGGATCATTTTTCCCTCTGTGAAGAATAATTACCTGAATCTCTCTTTGTCAACATCGCCAGTTCTAGACAGGAATCACAGAAAAGCCTTAGATGTTTCAATTAGTATTTCATATTAAAATGAGTAATGATGCAAATTGAATTGTTTTGCCTTAAATAGCAACATTTCTTTAAATTTATTATTCAAAGGTTCTAGTGACCAGTTATCTTCTGTTTCTGTTTTCAGTCTTAATTAGTAACTGTTTCTCAGTCACAGATTACCATCTGCTCATGACACTGTCTGACACTGTATCAAAAGAAGACCATGGTCTTGTTCTCCAAGAAAAATACCATCTGCCCTCCTGTGCTTATACCATCCTGGAGGTGGAGCTCTTCCTAGTAAGATGTTAATAACACCACAGCCCTCTGAACTGATTTCAAAATCCTCCTCACTGTGTTTTACTACCTGCAGTCTTGCAAGGGAATCTTTAGAAAAGCCAACCCCTTTATCAAGGCCCACAAATATCAGTCCATTCATTTAACTATCTTCCAACTTTTACAGCAAAAATCTTGTTAGTTTCCAGTGGCAGAAGATTTAAAACCAGGAATAAATGTCAGAGAATATTTAAATATATTTATATATAATTAAGTGTATGCATATATGTACATAGAGCAATATTTATACAAATATACATATATATATATATCCCAAGATGAATATAATTACTATGTAACACAAAAATGTGTCTGAATCCTGAAGTCAGAATACCTTACTTCTGATTCTTTACCACATGCATAATCTTCAATAGTAAGTCTAATCTCTCTATAATTCAGTTTTTTCATTTATAATATAACATAAAAACAGCTCCCGCTACATAGAGTGGTACTGAGAATTAAGTGGAGTTGTGTATCTACTATGTCCTGAAACACAGTATACAGCAAATGAATGTTTGTTCTTAGCAAAATATTTTTCTTCAGCTTGGGTAAACTTTTACTTTCATAATCATAGCCATTTAATGACTTGAATTCAATGTTTTCTTTATTTTCATATCAGTAGAATATAATATTGCAAATTTTGGGTCAATAGACCAATGCTGGCCAAGAGAAATTCCTGTGATAATGGAAATATCTTATATCTTTGCTTTCTCATATGGTAATAACCACGTGTCACACATGTTCATTAAGCACTTAAAATATGGACAATGTGACACAGAAGCATAATTTAAATTTTATTTAATTTTAAACAATTCATATATAAATAACCATGGGTCACTGTGACCTTATATTGGACAGTGCCATGGGACATTTTGCAGTTTCACTTCCAGGCTCTGGTTTTCTTTCTTTCTTAAACACTGGGGTGGGGAGAAACACCTTATGACTGTGAAATAAGAAAATAATATATGCTATTTTTTTAAAAAAAAAACTAAAGAACTGTTCTGTATTAAATAATATATACTATTGTTTAATACAGAACTGTTTTTTTCATTTTGACACATTTATATATGCAACATAATTTGATTATTTTTATCCCCCATCATGACTTTTCTCCTCTTCGTTTCTTTTCCTCTTAGCTAATAGAAAAAATAACCTTTAAAACTTCGGCACTGAGAGTTTGATGAATGCATACCTAACTTCTTACCTAAGTTCTGAGTCATACCTGACTTTAAGGGCTGTCAAGAAACTTAATTTATATGAGTGGTCAAGAATAAAAAGAAATGGATTTGGTGATAGCTTGAGTTCTTTGTTGCATGGGCTTGGCCAATATTCCTCCTGCTCTGGAGCTCTGCTATACCTAACTCTTAATGTTTTCTTATCAAGCCAATGTAAATCTCTAGCTATAATCTCTCCTCAACATTCCAATTTATATATAAAAGTAAGCATTTCAAAGTAAAGTACAAAATGGAATACTTGATTACTTTTCAGCACCAATGTACTCCCTTCATGGCCCAAATCAAATTTCTTCTTTTACCTAATTAAGAAAAAAAAATGTCTGGCAACATCTTTGCTATTCTCTGTCTCTCTGTCTCTGTCTCTCTCTCTCGCCTCTGCCTCCCCTCAGTTCCTTCTCTGAGGTCTGACTTCAAATAGGATTTACAAATGGACAGCATCCCATCACTTCTACTGCTGGTCCTAGTCCCAGTCATCATCATCTCACTTTTATGGTTTGTGTTTAAGTGACCCCCCAAAGCCTCATACTGTCATAAGGGGTGGGCCGTTCAAGGGTGGCTGAGTTTAGCATTTGTGATTGGTTCATTGTCTAGCGCTGGGATTGGCAGTGTGAGTGCTGTACCTGCGGGGGAAGGGGACCTGGCACACAATATAAGGGAGGGAAGGCAGTGTGCTCTTCCTTTTTATTTTCTCTTGTTGCCCTTGGTACCTGTGACTGCCATGAGCAGTTGCCCCTTTACCATGCCACCCACCTTGGAGTTAGCTGATTATGGACTGACACCTCCATAAATGGAGAGCTAGATAAACCTTTCCTTAATTTTGGGTGTCAGGTATTTTGTTGCAGCAATGAGAGAAAAGTAACCAAGACACTCATCTAGATTATGTCAAACATTGCCTTGGTGATAACTCTGTTTTATACTTCCTCCTAGTTCAATTCTCAGCACTGAAGCCATGATAATCTATGTAGAGCATAAAATGGATTTTGTACATTGCATTTTCAGACTTACACTGCTTTGATCCATTTCCAGATAAAAATATGGCCTTGGGGCAGTAAAGATATGTGTTATTTTGGAATAGAACAATTAAAATGTGTTCATCCATAGTCAAGATGTGTAGATCCAACTTGATTGCATTAATTGCTCTGGGAAGTTTGTGTTTCCCACTTTGCCCACATAGTTGACAATGATTTTACAGAGTAACTCTTTCCCCCTTGTGACATTGGAAATTGCCCCTTTTGATCTTATAGGAATATCATAAATAACAATATCTGTAATGTCTATTTTTTAGACATTGAACAATATATAAAGTCTGAGGAACACCTTATAATTTCCTTCCTACTTTATTGTAATTTATGTGTAACACAGTCAGAATGAGGCAGTTCAAGCCTTCTTCTAATGGCAGCTGATGAAGTTTACCATATATCTTCCATGGAAGGCAGAACACTGTGAGCTCTGAGCTATTTACCCTAGACATTGGCATAAGTGAAGAACTATATAATGTGTCCATTGCTTTATTATCAGAATTATTTTATTACATTTATTTACTTGCCAGCACTGAGAATATTTGACAGTCTTATTAGATCTATTTATGCCTTAATATCTTCATCCAGAAAATTTAGGTGACAGTATTCTGCCATAAAAATTTTTATTAGGATAAATAAATCTCATAATAATCATGCAACAAGTAATGACTACAGTTTCTTATGTACCATTGTTATTGTAGATTAGTATCAAATTATTTAGTGTAAAATACCCAAAATAGCAAACAATCCCTTTTTCCATCAACTCAAAATTCTATACATTATTTAAAAGGCTTCAATGCTTGATAAATTAGATATACTGACTCCATTGTAAGATAATTTGACTGTTTTACTATGCAGTATATTTGACTTTATAGATCTGTACATACTCACCTATCAATGGAATGCAAATAATTTTTTTTTGATATATGAATCATATGTTACTTGTCATTATTCTCAAAATAAAATAATAACACCTCCAATAGGAACACTAAAATTTCAATAGTTGTCATGGTCAGGATATTCTTAACATATTACTTAAAGATTCATAAATATACTGGAAGATTAAGGAAGAGAGACCTTCATTGTCACATGAGAGATCTGATTTGTTGGCATATAATGCATATCTATTGCCCAAATGTCCCCTTTATGTCATTTCCAACCTGGTTCCCTTCAGCTAATGATGCTAAAGAACTGGCATAAATTTTCAATAAAACTTAAAAATTTACACTGAATCAATTGCAATCATATATATAATATCTAGAACTAATAATAAAAAAGATAATTTTTAAAATCTTAGATGATAGTTTTTAATGATTTTTACTGGTAATATGAATATTTCTTTTTATATGACAAAATTTGTATCATTTTTGTTTAATGCTTTTAAATTCTGAAAAATACACAATCAAATTGAAGGTAATGTATATTTTCTCTATCAATAATACTCTACAGTTCTCTACAAAGTTAATACTTACTTCTACAATGAGTTTATATATCCGACTAAAATCATAATAAAGTAATGGACAGTCAAAAGATGCTGATTTTTAAGTTTTCATTTGTTGAAAAAAATTTGTAAGTCAAATTGTGATAATGTTATTTATTAGCTAGATATTATATTGCTAAGGCTTTAGAAATAGCTGGCTTCTCATTCTGTTTTCCTAAGACGGGCACCTTATACCTCTTACATTATGATTAATGGCATATCCTTACCACTTCAATTGTCTCTCTTTGAAAGATATGATCAGCTCACTTTGAGAGCACAAAAAAAATACAATTTTCATTCTGAAAGATGAACAAAAACTGATTGAAGATTTCTGTCTTAGTTCCTTGCTAAGACAAAACACCTGACACACAAAGTTAAAGGAAGAAAGGATTATTTGGCTCACAATTTGTAGAGGTTTCATTTCACAATCAGCTGGCTCCAGAGCAGGGTGGCATGGCATTGGGGCAATACTTCAACAAAGATAGCAAAGCAACAAGAGCTTTGGGACGGGGGCACAGAGAGAAGACTCTTTCTGTTCCTTACATTATATGTAGGCCACACCCCCTTGGATGTATCACTGATACCCATAGTACCAGCATTGGACCATGAGACATTCACAAACTCTAGAAGCCTGCCTCCATCACTGCATGAGGCTTTGGGGGTCATCCAAACTCAAACCATAACAAAGAGTATGAATTATTCTGAGTTTACTCTAAACAACAAGGCAATATTCATTCCATTTCCCTCCTCTTGTGGAAGCCTAGAAACCTTTAGAAGTCTTATGCTACTTTAGTTTACCTCCTATTGTTTTAAATTAGGGCTTGTCTCTGATCTCATTCAATACTGGGTGTCTTGTAAAACCACCGTTTCTAATGTTAAATAGATTCTCTGCCTGGGGCTCTGCCTCAGTTGCTCATAACTTTGCTAATCATAAATGTGGGCCTGGCATACATCTTTGAGTGTTTCCTTTGATATTTACTATGAATAAATTTGATCTACCAATGGACTTCACAGGAAGTACAAATGTTTCCAGTTCTGCTAAATATTTAAAATATAGTTTTAACAAGAATGGGTTTATGTTGGTTGCTAAATGCACTACAACAGGTACATGTGGCCTGAGAAATTCAGACCACATGCACCTGAGGACAGAGAATAATGCAGCCTGTGAGATAAGGTTTTTGCTTTTTAGTTTTGTTTATCCTATTTTTTTTTCTTTTTTGTATTAGTCTATGTTTGGCATATAATAAACACATTCATCATAGGAAACTGTCATATACATATATTGCATCTTCATCCTTTTTACTTTCTCTTCTTCTCTTCACCTCCTATCCCCCTCCATCCCTGGATTCCTGTCCCATCTCCACAAAGTTTACCTCTTTTGTACTTTTATTTTGCTCTTTACATTGTCTGTAGATTGGGTTTCTTATATAAGAGAAATCATGAGGTATTATATCTTCCGTGCTTGACTTATTTCACCACTTTGCATTACGGTCTCAAGATGTAACCATTTTCCAACAAATGGTTCAAATTTATCCTTCCTTATGATTGACTAACCTAGTCCACACTTACTATATTTATGTTTAACCAATATTCTCCATGACTTGATTGTGCAGAGCTCAGCGACAGAATGTTTAGGGAACAAGAGAATGCTGTGTAGGGAAGGTCACAGGGCAGACCTAACTCCATGTATTCTGCTCACCACACTCTTGTGCAGCTTGGAAAAGAACACAGTGCTCACACCTAACAGGATTTCAACCTACTGAGAAGTTGTGAATACCAGTGATGATGGGCTTTTATGGTTATTAAGCAGACATATAAGTCACTATTCAAGTATTGTCTTGGTTACTTTTCTCTTGTTGCTGAGACAAAAGACTCAACACCCAAAATTAAGGAAGGAAAGGCTTATTTAGCTCACAGATTGTTTCGGTCCATAATCATCTGACTCCAAGGAAGGATAGCAAGCCACAGGGGCAACATTTCAGGGTGGCAGAAGACATCAAAATCAGCAAGAGCAAAAAGCTGGGAAAGAAAGCCTCTTCTCATCCCTCATATTTAAGGTGGGTGTAGCACTCACACCATCTCCTGAACAGGCTGAGGATGGTTACAAGGTAAGGACTCTGTCTCCTTGCTGAATCCCTTACTTAAAAGGAGATAGCGTCCTTACCTTGTAACCATCTTCAGCCTGTACAAGAAGAAAGCAGGTAGATGATGTGAGTACTACACCTGCACTGTGGGCAGGTAGTCTGCTTACAATGTAAGGGAGGAAAAGAGGCTTGCTATTTTTCTCTATTGCTCTTGCTGCTTTTGATGTCTTTTGCTACCTTGAAGTGTTGCCCCTGTGCCATGCCACCCTGCATTGGAGCCAGCTGAATACAGACTGAAACCTCCACAATCTGTGAGCTAAATAAATCTTTCCTTCCTTAATTCGGGGTGTCTGGTATTTTGTCTCAGCAAACAAAGAAAAGTAACCAAGACAGCATTAAGTGTGTGCTTGTGATTCTTATAAAATAATAACATATGTTAAAATAGTATTTTAGCACTATTGCATAGAAAGTAAAAAAAGTGTCATATAGTTTATTTTTGCTCATGGTATGAGTATACACATATACAAAATCAGTAATACTAGAAAAATAATTGATGATGCAATAATTTTTGACAAGTATAGAGTTGCAATCAGAACTTCAAATCAGAAAAATTTGATTGTGTCTCTTTAATAGACTTACAAGATTTACTTTCTGAGAGAACAACATCCCTCACTGTATTCATGCCTTATGCATGACATTACTTTTTGCTATATGTACATTTATGAGCCACTATTTTCAAGGATGAAGCTTATAAAGAGTAAGATTAAATGAATAAATTCCATTAAGAATTCACTAGAAATTGCAACCACTTCTTTTAAAACAGAGTTTGAAGCATTAACTTCACAAAAACAAGGTCAAATAGCCTAAGGATTTTACACATATGTGTCCTTTTATATTTAATTTTATAATACAAATATTAAAGACAAAGGGAGTTTTATTACTTACATGGATTAACAATCACATATTGTGCATTTTATGTGTACTAGATAATTCTTCTTAACTCGGTGTGGCCTAGGGAAACTAAAGGTGGGACACCTTGGGAGCTAAAGGCTGTGAGGTAGGGATCAATGGAGTTTGCAATTCTTTCCTCCATGATGCTCCTCTATCCCAACCATTATATAAATATTACCTTGTATTTAGTAGGGGTTGTCTTGCAAAGCATTTGAAGTGAGCAGTCAAAAATGAAGGCTTGACTCAAGGTCTCTTCCAACTCTTAGCCATGCTGAGATAATACTAAATGTTTTAGTTTCAAGTTTCTATCTTTTATGTTAAGTGAGTTTAATATTTAATGATTGGTGTCCTCTGGGCTCTGAATTTTTCTAAGATTTGTAAGTTACTTAGAATATCCCTGTGCACTAGGAAGAACCTTAAGTATACACATTGTACTTGGCCTCCCTAACCAAGCATAGATCATAACCAAGCATAGTCAGGTCTGGGTACATGTGGTTTCTAACACCATTTGTGATGAATTATGTGGCAATCCTACTGCATAGGTGACAGTGTTGGCCCATATGGTACTGGAAAAATCTGTCCTGTTCAACATCTCAAGGTGACAGTTGATGCTCTTATGTTAAAATGATAGTTTGAAGCCACATTCCCAAATGACAGTCAGCATAAGCGACTTGAATTCAATACTCTTACATGGAAGAAAATCTAGGCCCTAAGTAGGATGCTAATGATGTCATCATTAGTGACACAGGAAAAATATAACTCCAGACCTGCTAGATGTCAAAAGTGCCAAGTTCCTGTCTCTCAAATATGGAAGGACTGAATTTCAAGGGACAAAGGAGGTTAAGAGTAGGAAAGGTTTACTAAGAGCAAGACCCTGAGAGTCAGAAATGGTCCTGAATGGGGTGGCCACTGAGGCTTTTTGCCAGGGTTAATTTATACATAACATGGGTTAAACTTCAGTCAATCTATAGGATTACTTTTATAATGTTACAAGCATAGCGAGTATTGATCCAACAGGGAAATGAGTCAGGTAGCAAGGCTATACAGAAAGAACAAAGGCATTTTTGGGAAGAGGGGGATATGGGTCCAGATGTTCTGGTGTACCTGATGTCTTTTTGGACCAGGTGTTGCTCACTGAGCTATAGTCTCAACTTGCTGTTTATCTTGTAGGCCTGCATACTGGGTCTTCATCCCGAAGCCAATCTCATAGGATTTTCCCCCAGCCACAACTCTGATGTCTCTATTTTTTTTTGTGCTGTCTTTTTTGAGGACCTGTTCTCTCTCTCACTGCACACAAATTTCTATCTAAGTTAGTTGTTTGTAATACTTGGAGTCAAGATCTTGAGGCACCTATAATGGACATAAACCAAAGAACTTTAGTTAATTTTCTGATAATAGAAATTAACAAAGACACCCTGGAGATCTTAAAAAAAAAAACCTTAAAATCACTTTCAGTGTGTACGGTGAACTGAACAACCTGTAACCCTGTTGGTGGCTGAATTTTTCACATAACTTATGGTTATTACCAACATTACAGAGATATTTTTAAAAAGGAAAGATAAAAGGTAGCTTCTTTATTTCTTGACTTTTAATTGTTTACCCACTAGCATAGAGAGGAAGTGTCTTGTATTCTGTTGACAGTTTTCATTTACATCTTTTTAAACTCTTGGAAATGTGTTTAACAGTTTTTGAGAACCATGAGTCAAGAATTTCATAACCAACTTTATTAACTGTATTTTCTGGGATTATAATTTAGACTTCAAAAGATACAGATAAGATCTCTCCTATAAACTATAGTGTCTCAAATACACCTTGAATACAGAGTAGAATTTTTGATAGCAGATTTAATACCAAACAGTATCATAATGTCAATAATAAAGCAAAGGGCACAGAAGACAAATATTTTAAAACTGTTTTTTTTTTCCAGAAATATGAACGATATGCTTCTGTGCAATGCAAAGGTAGTTATTTACCTGAATGACTCCTGGTAATCCTCAAAGACATGGAGTGGTTTTGAAAAATCTTTGCCATGTGCTCATAAAAACTTTTCTCTCATTTCTGACAACATCCTATGATGCCAAAGAGGTTTTTGATGTTGAAATCTAAATGCTGCTGTGCATTGTGTTTTCTCTGATCGGGACAAAGATTCGGACCAATCTGCATGTTTGTATTTCTGGTTTTGAGTAAGGTATTTGCATTAAGGATATACTTGGTACCTGCCTATTCAATCTGTGAATCACACTCATCTTTGTTTTCAGACAGGAAAAATTACAAAATGTTGATGTTAAAAAGGTCTCACTGGTCATCTATCTGAACGTTCTGATTTTATGGAAGGGATGATCTATAGAATGAACAAACACAAAGGAGCTAAAGACACATGGCAATTTAAAAGCAGATTTGGGGTGCATACATTCATTTTCTACACAATGCTTATTATAATAGCTTATTTATGCTATGATGTGCTTTTAAACTAATGACCAAATACATCATACAATTAATTAGTAATGATAAATATGTTCAGTAATGATAAAAATGTATTTGTTAACATCCTATTATTATCTGAAACTGAGCGTTTATTCTCTATATTCTGTTTTATATGTTGCTTCACCCCTGATAAACCCCTATACCACCAGATTGAAATGAGTCTTCACTGAGCTACATTCTCAGCCATTTTTTGTTTTGGTACAGGGTCTTGTCAAGTTGCTAAATTGTCCAGACTGAACTCCACCTTGAGACTCTCCCTCCTCAGTCTCCCAAAGTGCTGGAATTACAGGGGTGCGCCGCCATGCTTGGCTTTCATACAATATTAATTTTTATTTGATGCCTGTAGCAACTATATTACTAAGTTGAAGCTAAGTTGTAATTCTGTAGGTTTCAAGTCACATCAGACTATGTCTCAGGAAAATGACTGTCACTAGACATTGACAGAAAAAATGAGTTTCACAATTAATCTTTGTATCAAAAGTAGAAATAATGACTCTTATGCCCTTTTTGAAAATGCAGCTTGAGGAAATACACACATCTTGGATCAAACTGAAGCTTTTAGGGAAATATGGTGTATAATTTTCTTGAGGCAAGAGCAAAGCACTAGTACATGAAGGAAAATGTATTTAAACAGAATTGGATAGAGACTAAAAATAATAACTGTGCTCTTACAAATATGCTACTATAGCTACATACCAGTTTTGATTTACTTTGTTTATTTAAGTGGTCTCCTCTACCTTTGAAAGCATTTCCTGCCCTGCAGGTTAAGGTGGTTTGTTGTTTGCCAAAGATTCCTAGTGACATTTCTGTGTCAGAATCTGTCCCTGGGCATAGTTTGTTCTCACATACCAAAAGGCATCCTTACCTTATGGCTACATATAATATAGCTATTAAAAGGTCTTCTGGTCTGCATAACAATGAAAAATTGTAGCATGTTGAATTTTTACACCAATAATAATAATAATAAAAATAAAATCTCATTTCTATTAAGTCAAGAATTTAATAGCTTTTTGTACATTTTATGGTCTGCATTGCATAGACAAGGAAAATTAGGTTAAAAAGAGAGTTTAAAAATAGTGTTGCATAGCCTTTTGCAATAATGGCTATCCTTTATTGTGTGAGGAACTTTATATATTCAACCGAAGTGCCCTCATACTCTATAGACATTATTAATATTGAAACAATTGTGGAGTGGGGATCCTGAGAAATAATGAAAGCTCTCAAACTTATTACAGGTAAGCAGAAAAGCTGAGATGTTGCTATTTTTCCCCATGCAATATTTTCTTTCATTGTTCACTTGACACTGGGTGTCATGTGATATTATGACAAATATTTTGTAAAGCATGCCATAAATTATCTTAAATATAGTGAAATATAAAGAAGGATATTTTTACTAAACTTTTATCATGAAGTGCTATAGTTTTTAAATATAAAAGACTTACACATTTAAAATACAAACTAGTTGCAACTGTGACTCAAATTCTAAATTATTTGTTGCAGCCATTAGCATATACTTAAAATCTAGCAGAACAACTCTGTGATTATTTCAATGTTATATCAAAAGTACAAAATATATGGGACAACTTTAAATTTCACTTAAACTTTTAAAATTAACAAATAGTAATTATCACAAAAATATCATGTGAATGGTTTTTGTGTCATCAATGAATACTATTTTTTTCTTTTTACCCTGTTTGATTTTTTCCACCACAGTTTTCTTAAACATTTGCTCAACATTTTAGGGACCTCTTAAACACTAGCTTTAAAACAAAAGCTAAAAACTGGCATTGTCTTCTTAGACTTAGAATGAACACACACAGGCTGAGAACTGTTCCCACTGATTATGACACTGTGAAGGCTCAGTAATATTCAAGAGGAACATGTCTTTTATTTGTGCTCAGTGACCTTTTCAGAGTGTTTAGATGTCACTGTGCCTTATGACCATTGATATTTGGAATATAACTTGAGAGTTTTACCTCAATCATTTTGTGGTAAACATCAGGTTGCATTTTTACCAGGGTGATGTTTACTTGGGAGAAGGTAACCAGGGTGTGCTTCTATTTTACTTAAAAATTGCTTGGCATAGATTTCCCTGCTCATGCATTCTTTTATGTTTCAGGTATACGTCATGCTGTTTGTTGGTGAGATAGAACCAGAGAACATGGCAGTTATGTATACTTTGATGAATTCTCATTGTGTTTTTGTCCCTATAGGGAAACATTTTCTCAATGCACACTGAATCCTGGAATTGTTCTGAAAGTTTCTTAGTGGTTCTATCACAGTTTTGAACAAAATTTTCTTTGCTTTTGTGTAAATTCAAATGAAAAACATAATCTAAGATGGGCTATAAAAGTTTGAGCAACATTTGTTTTTGAATATGAAAATAACAATTCCAAAGTCACCTGTGCCTAATGAGGTCATGGGTTCCACATTTAGAAGATTATGAATACTAAGAACTGTGAAGTGGTGTGTGGTAAAAAGTAGAATAAGGTAGATTTTCATGGTGATTTACACTTGTTTATATAATCTTTGCACCATGTAATTTCATAACAAGGTCCTTACATACTCTTTTATGTCAGCAAGGAAGCAAGTTTTATAGTAGGAATAGTGCAATAAGTACAACTGACCTTATTTCAAGGAGCCTAAGAACTATTATTGTACCATAGGAAGTAAATAACATTACCATATTAGGCAAATTGTATTCTATCTTCTGACTTGCTTCAAATAGAAGAAAGTTAACAATGGACAAATGTTTAATGAGAGAATGAGTAGAATTATGTCCATTTTCCTTTTCTGTGATGGATCTTGAGTAAAAGACCAAAAACCAAACCAAACCAAATCTGTGACCAGTACTTCAAATCGATCATTTCAAAAATAATGTTTCATTGGGGAGTATGTACATAAACTAATTTTTTATTCTAAAAAGATAATATAAATGAGCAATGTTCACTGTGAAATGAAATTAAAATGAGACATTGGTTTCTCTGTATAGTTCTAAATTCTATATTGAGTGGTTTAGGATGTGTAGACCTATGAAATATTTACACATATGCAGTATAACTTTATTTGAGCCTCCATGAAGTCACTTTGTTATTCCTAACTTTTCACACTTTTCTATCAGTTCATTTTAGATAAAATGGTATTAGAACCACTGACTGCTAACTAGCTTGAAAATTAACCAATAACAACTTCAAGGCACAGTGAGGTATTGAAAAATCTGAGGTTATAATCAGTAAATTTAATTACACATAAAAAATTATTAACTTTTAATTTACAGTTGTTTCCAGGCATTTGCTTGCCTTCTTTAGGAATGTAATACTATTTAGTTTGAAAATGTTACTCTGATTACTAAAATAATACTTCTTTTATTCTGGTTACCACCTACACTTCAAATTTCATTACAAATTTTTGTAAAGAAAGCTATTATTACTAGCTCTAGTTTTTACTTATCTTAAATTTTGCTAATTGCCATAGCTCCAAAGTCATCCCCACTGAATGTAGACCTAAGAGAATAGGCTCTTACAATCTTCACTAGCAAATGACTTATGTTTCAAGGAGAAATCACTATATATAAATGCTTGGAAATTTACTGTTTACATTGACAAGCCAAGAACAAGAGGTTTTACTAATAGCTTTTTAAATTATAATGTATTATTCTACTTTGTTAAAATCAACTCTGTAGACACACAACGTTCAGTTCTTTCATCATTTTGGTTAGATGGAATAGCTTAAATAACTGTTCTCTAACATACAGGGACACCAGAGTGGGTTGAGGAAGAATGAGCTGTGTCTTAGTTACCTTTCTCTCTGTCTAGAAAAAATACCTGACACAAGTTAAATGAGGAAAGTTTTATTTCAGTTCACAATAGACATTTCATTCCATTTTAGTTGGCTCCAAGGCAAGGTTTCATGACAAAGGGGCCATTGCAGAGGAGAAACAGTTCATGGTAACGGAAGGCAGGAGGCAAGAAATGGCAAGCAGCAACCAAGAGCTGCAGGCTGCTTTACATTCCATCCAGGGTACAAGCCTATTGATTCACACCACCTATGTGGGTGTGAATCATTCACACCCTTAATCTCAGTATCCAGTCTTAATCCACACTTACACCCTCTAATTCAGCCACCTTTGAAACTCCACACCTATGACCGCATGCGGCTTGGAAGGAGGAGATTTAAGTACAAGTCAAACAAGATGGAATTATAGTTGGGTTATTGATAATTTTATATAACATAATATTCACCAGTGAAGCATCTTAAGTCACAAAGCAGTGAATGCAAGACTGTTTTTCTCTTCAAAGTATATTACAATGAGTGAAAGGGTTTGAGAACACCTTTGCTAGTGGAAAGATTCCTTCTCTATAGGGATTTGTTTATTCGTCCATCCATATGCTGTAAATACTTATTATGGTATATGTTTTTGCCATGAGTTATATTGCAAAGTGCCTGAAAACCTTAAATGCCTGATTTCTTTCAGCACTTGATCACTAATCTGTGTGATGAGGAAGTCAATTCAGGCAATCTTTATTTTCTGCCTAGGAGAACCCTCACTTTCTAAGCTATTCAATCAACTATCTTAGCATTTTGGAAGCCTTCTTTTATTATAGATTTTCCTTTTAAAAAACTTGGGGTCTATAATTTTCACTGAAAAATAAATTCCTGCATTTTATTGCCCAATTATGTTTTTTTGTTGTTGTTGTTGTTGGAGTGAATGTGTGTTCCAAACATTTAAAATAGAGTCATCTTTGTATGCCATTATACATAACAAACTTCAAGTGGTAGGAAAAAAATGCAATCATTTTCCTCCACCAGTGGTTAGAAATGAACATGCCATATTCAGAGTGATAAACTGCCAGATAGGAAAGATGTCAACCAATTGGATAGAGAACTAACCAACTCAAGTACCCACTGGCTGGTGTATCGCTTGTGCGCTTAATGATTGGGCAGGAACTCTAACTGCAAATAAATAAATACCCCTAAAACATAATATAGTCCTTTTAAGAAATGTAAGTATGTGGATGATTACATTTACAGAGTAGCTTTTGTTTTTGCTGAATAACCATCTTTGCTCTCAGTTTGCACCGGGCAGACACTCCAGTGGCAATCAGCTTATCCTCATGTGCTGCCCTGCTTGTCTTAGATGGGCAACATGGCAGCCTTGTGTTTCCGACATAGGCTGACCAATGGATGTCTTCATTCAGGGCAAGATGCTAAAGTCTAGGCTGAGCAGAAAAGCTTCCATAGTATCATGAACATTTCACATGGTTTTTGGAGAGTTTATTAAATGGAACATACTATATGACAAATGACATACTCTGCTTTTTAGCCTGGTGAAATGCAATGTTAGAAAAATAAACCTTTTAATAACCATTTATGTGGTTCATAATTATTTAAAAATTGTTTTACTAACACATGGTAGTTTATGTTTTCATGTTTCAGAAATAAGGGTAGTAATACATTTGACTGTTATACTATATTTATAAATCTTATTTTATTACTTTTCATCTTTTGAGACTCACACCTTTCATCATTGTCATCATCAGATACATAACTTTGTTTTATGCTGTGTTAAAATCAATACATAATTTGGAAATTGTCACTTATTCAGTGGGCTCTCATACAAACTGAAAGCACATTACTACATATTGAAGGGCAGAGAAAAATGATTTTGTCTGCATTGATTTGTACATTCTCACTTTGCAATGATATTCAGCCTCTTAAGAAACTAATTCAGAAATGATGAAATAAAAGTCTTTATAGCAACCATGGCACGAGAAAACAACCCTAATGAAAGCTGAATCAGAAGTTCTTTGAAGGTAAATGCTTAAAATGATTTAGAGATTAAACACATAGAAACTGCAATTGATACTCCAATTTTCAAACATGTGAGATTTTACAGATTTTTTACAACAGGAACAGTTTGAGCAATGACCAATTCAGAGACTTAAATTACTGAATTTCTCTTATGGACAATGGAGCCAAACCATGGAGCAGTAGATCTTTGTACTTTTCCAGGGGCTATTTAGTGGGTCATCTAGACCCATGATTTTCAAAAGCCAGCCCTCAAGCTGAATGCACAAAGATCATATTGTTTATTTATTAAAGACATGAATTCCTGGACCAAACTCAAAATTGACAGGCTTGGAATCATCAAAAGTGGTTTCTAGATATTAATATTTTTATGAAGCTCTCAGTATAATTCTGTTGTAGATGCAATGGAGCATGATTTCCTACAAAATTCCACATGATGGATTTTAGCCATATTTTGATGTTTAATAAGAGAAAAGAGAGAAGTAGAAAGAGACAAAATTGCTTTTTCCTAATGGGTACACAATGAATAGACACAATGCCCAAAGCTCCCTGCCAAATGCACTTTTCTCAGAGCTCTTCACCATTTATCTCTGCACCATTACTCTTGCGAGCTATCATTTGTTACCTCTTAGTGAACTTATTCTGTGATTTCAGAGGACATAGATGTCCCACACCTGAATAACAGCTTTAAAAGTTTTTAGTTCTTTTTCTATTTGTTGGAAGCAGTTGAAGTTCTCAGACCCCTTGACTACTCTGTGCTTGACAAAATGGCACTATAAAGAAGATTGATATCAAGGTTCTTTAGATAATTATGCAAAACTAAGCTCCAGGAGTGATATATTAGCCCTACTATATTTGTCAACAGTTGAGTTAAGTTATCCACAAGAAGGCATTTAAAACAAATGACTCTAAATTTACTTTAACACCATGTTGAGAGTAGCATTAAGCATATGTTTAGCTTATCTTGATTAACAGACTTAAAATCTTTCATGTTGCATGATTATCAATCACAGCAAAGAAGATTTGGAAAGAAATAAGAGTAAAGGATTAAACTTATAAACATAATGTGCACAACTTGTTAGAGAATAAAATAACTTAACATGAAAAGCAATATAACAAAAAATCTTCCATTCTAGTCTATCAATTCCCCCTAAATTATAAATCCACTTTCTTTTCATTTTTTAAAATTTTCTTACTGGAGATTCCTGTAAGACATTTGAATTTTCCTTCTTGTCAGTTTTAGCTTTACAGACCAGTGCCCTAAATAAACAAGAATGGAATCAAAACAAAGTTCTTGCACTAGACAACAAATCAAAATGTTATTTCATGTTTTATTTTAACATCTTGGAATATAATCAGGTGGAAAAAACCCTAAAATCTCTTTAATCTCCTTTGGTATATTTTTCTTTTTGTCTGTTAATTCTGTGGACTCAAATTAGACCCCAAGGATACTTACAGGTTCAGTGCGATGTTTGTAGCTGAAAGCACACATGGGACAAAGGATAAAATGAAGTAGGCTGATGAAATGATTTGATTACTACCTTTCCACTTCAGTGGATTGCTTGTTTTGACATAACCTATAAGCATATTACTCTTTCGAAGTGCAAGCATAAATGTGGTCACTACCAGGAAACATAGGCTAGAAAACATAATAAAATAATGACCTTCTAATAATTTATGTAGACCATAGTACTATAATTTTAATAATTCAACACATATTTTAGGTTGTCTGCGAGTCATGCACTCTGTTAATTCCCCAACTTATAAAATACTAATCAGGGTGAACACCAGTTTAAAGAGACCTCACACTGTAATCCTGCTTTCACTGTTTACAGTCAGCATTTACAAAATGTAAAAGATCACATGATTGAGTTTTACCTTGATACATGAGGGATGATGGTAAATGAACACTAAAATTGGAAGTCTAAATATTTAAAAGTTGTAACTCATACTTTAAAAAGTATTTAGAGATTCTTCTGCTATATTATCTTTAAAATATCTGTTTGTAATAACCTGGCAGTTTGGAAATGCAGTGAGACTTCTTTTCTGACTCTCTGAACTGTGATAAGAAAAATTAAATGTCCAGGGAGAGAAGGCTCTGTTGTTCTAAATCATTTCCTAGATTTTGACTAATATTTATTATAAGAAGATCAAAACTGTGCTTGTTAACACCCAAGACCTTCTGTCCAATTTAAAAAGAAGCTTCCCCTTGATTAGTCCAGGATTGAGGCATCAATAGCATCAATGGAAAACTATTAAAAGTGTGCTGCTATCATGATTGTCAGCCCATAAATTAAGCACCAGTGTACCTCATTAAGATTAGTGCTAACAGAAAAACCAGTTTTCTTGCTTGAATCTAGTTACTTGAAGTTAAACTTGATCTGAGACATATGGTAACAGAGCCATACTTCAGCCCAGAACTAGCTTGATGATCTTCACAGCAACTCTTTAAGTTCTCTTTTCTTTCATGATAAAAGAAAAGAATGAAAATATTACTCTAGAGCCATTATCAATTATGATGCTGAATTTAAGTTGCTCTATATGATTTCTAAATATGATTGTTCCTAATTACAGCCTGGGGTACACATCCAGGCCACCATCATTTCTTCCACGGTTACTTGTAAGAGCCCTTCCCTATCTGGTTTCCTTGCTTCCACCTTCGTCCCTCATTAATCCACACTCCACAAAGTTAACTCTGACAAAATTTGAAAGCAGAATGCACTGTGCTGTTCTATGGCTTATATCTGCCTGCACACTTGGTATAGCATTCAGATGTCTTAGTATGACCACAGGGGTTCTGTTCAATCTAACTCAGAATATTCAATCATCTTACCCAGTCACTGTCTCCTGGCTACTGTGACCCAACTACCCTAATATTCTTTATGCTACCCAACAGTCCAGGAATTTTTGCCAAGTCAAATACTTGAATAATCTATTTCTTGAATAAAGTGCCCCCTTTCTGACATAGTCTTTGGTCAACTCTTCTACAAACAGAAGATTTCATTTTAAATATCATTTACCTAAGCAGGGTTCTCTATCATCTTTTTAAATAACACATTTCTGCTGCTATTGGTTGTTCAAATTTGTTAGGCTTTCTCTGTGTAGTCCTCTTAGACTCTTGCAGCATATCTTTACTGATTTTTAAAAATCATTTATTGTTGTTTGTTAAATTATTTCTCATCATCTGGATCGATTTGATGCAGATTGATTAGATTAGTTGATTAGATTAGAGGTGGGACAGTTTGGTAAGATACTACTTCTGCCTCTCTAACAGCTAGATTGATTACTGGTGATATAGATATTGAATAACATGCAAACTGATCAATACAAATGAAAGAATGGACAAATTAATAGATAATAGAATAATGGATGAGTGGGTGATGCATACACATACTTTTCATAATTTGGTAATATCCAGAACTACTATTTTACTTATTTCTGGTAGACTTTTTCCTCCAACAGAAAAAGATTTTTTAAGATATAATGGTACTGGGGGTAAGAAGAAAGTTACAGCTGTACTACATTTTCCACAGAATGGATGTCAACAGTATCATAACTGTGTTACTTGAAAGAGGATTTTCCAACATCATGGGTTAAATAAAAAAGGACTGCTGACCTTATCAGTGATTTATATTTATCAAACTGACTTCAAAAGTTTGGGGATCGATTTACCACTAAATACACTTTTCCTGCTATTGTCAACTTTCAATTAAAAATCTATTTCAGGTCAAAAATTTTATTGTGTTCTTTCTTTCCAGGTCAAATAGACACAGGTTGGACTCTGTGTATAATTGCCACTGGGCCTCCCTATCTGACCTGTTGCTTGTAGACACCTGCTTTGTTCACAACTTTACTGGTAGAGTTCAATCTTTACCTGATTCTTTTAGTGAGGGATGAGTTTCAAAATATGATTGACCTTATATAACTGTTGCTTGTATAGAAAACATGGATGGCAAGGGCCACTAGCTCTACTGAGACTCGGTAAAGTCCTATTTTCTAGCAATGCCCTTCGGGTCTCTAGAGAAGGAATTTCCACTATATGAATGATGCTTTGTTACATTAATACCTGTGCTGCAATGGTGAGTATTATTAGACTTTAAATTCTACATGGGAGAAACATGTTTCTAGTATCTTATAAGAGATATGGTATAATCATTGGTTTTAGCTGTTCTAATCTCATTTTATACATGGACAAGCTGAGGGTCACAAGTTTGTAATATGTTCAAGATTCTGCAAGGTGTGAAGAATAGCCCTGGACCTGACTAAACTGAAACTCAATTTTCTTTCATAATGTCACACAATGACAAACTCTAGAAGAACATTGTGTTTGGAAATATTTGTAGGATGTGCAATTAAAAACCACTGCTGCTAGGTATCTATTAGGCTATAAAACTGCCCTGAGTATTATCTTTCTCTGGTAATTTTATGTAGAAATACAGTTGTCCTATATTGAAACATTTTTATTGATTATTTACTTGCTTTCAGAGGTGTCAAAATTAACTGATTGTTGGAAGCACAGAACCAAATAAAATGTTGCTCAGATTATAAGATGTAGGCATAGAAAATTGATCAAACAATACCTGATATATTAACCATTGTCAATTTCCCATTATCTTGCTGTGAAATTCTGTATCATTGTTTTCATTGTTTTATTTTTTCTCTTTTAAATAAAAAAGAATAAATTCCACAAATCTTTTCTATAAAAGCTGCTCTAGAAATAGAAGCATTTGCTGTTACCTCTCCCATTAACACTGACTAGGGATATTATTATCATGTTACGATTACACTCCATGTTGAAAAAAAGATAAAAGGTTTATATTTCCTAAATTGATACAAATAATAGCCAAATACCAGTCTGAATAACAGTCCTATAATATTTTACCCACTTCTGGAACACAGCAGACACCCAGTCCATGTGGAATCTCTTTGTCCTCATTCTATCTCTTTACGCTTCTGTCATATCATTTATTATTCTGAATTATCAGTTCTCATGTGTTTTTATAGATTATTATTCTCTTTAGTAATGTCAGAAAGTTTAAAAGATTTCATAAAGTCTGACATATAATACTAGCATATTATTGTGTTTTACATAGAGAAGAAGCAAGATGTATAAAGAACATAAGTCTCAGGGCTAGGTATTTAGCTCAGTGGTTGAAGCACCTGCCTGGCAAGCAGGAGGCCATGAGTTCAGTCCCTGGTACAAAAAAAGTATTAAGAACACAAGCCTCAGCTATTTATTGTTAACTACTTGAAATCTGGAACCAGTTAGCAAGCATTTGGACTTTAGTTCCTGTGCTTTGAACATTGCCTTAATTTGTAGTCTTACCCTGTGGCACTTTTTGTATCTTACTCTATGTATCTACCCGAGTTGGTCTGTATTTAGTTTAGTTCCCCTAACATATTGGTCTATTTCCTGCCTCAGGGTCTTGGCACGCATCTATTTTTAACTATTTTATCAGCACATATTTTTAGTACATAATGTTTACATTTATTTTGGGGATTTGGTACATGTACATATCTTAATTATTTTTTTAAATTGTATTTCCCTACCCTCCCTCATCATCTATTTCTTGATCCCCTTGGGTTCTTTTTGTTTGTTTGTTTTTGTTAGTACATGATTTCAGTACATAATGCTTACATTCCTTGTGTGGAGTCGGTATATGTACATAACATATCTTAATTCCATTTTTTCATCCCTTTGTGTTCCCTTTCTCTCCCTTCTATCTTTTAATCCCTTTCTTTTTTTAGAAAGATATAACTGCCTACTTCCTTTCGTCTGTGTTTAATTTTTTTCCCTACTTATATCTTGATTTTCAAGTGCTGGAAAGGCTGTGGGGGAAAAAAGAACTCTTCTATCTTGTTGGTGGGAATGTAAGCTAGTACAAGCACTTTGAAAATCAATCAAATATTTGAAGCTAGAAATTTCATTTGGCTCAGCTATTTCGCCTCTATTCATCTTCCCAAAAGAATTAAAGACATCATATTACAACACTGTATGCGTACCCATGATCATAGCGGCACAATTAACAATAGCTAAATACTGGAAGCAGCCTACGTGTCCATCAACAGATGAGTAGATAAAGAAAATGGGGTTTTTGTACACAATGGAGTCCTACTCTGCCTCAAAGAAAGATAAATGTCACTTATTTGTAGGACAATGGATGCAACTTGAGACCATAATGTTAAGTGAACTAAATCAGACACATGAATTTAAATATTGCATGAATTTTTCATTGAGTTGGAGGTTGTTTCCCTACTATCATGGCCTTTGGGTCTTAGCTTTTATGTCATTTCAATAGAATAGCATTCACGGATCTTTCAAGTCAAACTACATTCTCCAGGGCTATTCAGCCACTTCAACTTTCATTCCAAAGTTTTTAATTGAGAAACATAGAAGTTTGCAGAATAAGGAGAGAAGAGTTTAACTGTAAGCAAGATAACCACTGGCACTTATTGAATGCTTATCTGATAAGCATTAGGACACACTCCTAAGTACTGTCTTGCTTGAAGTCTCCAATATTCCAGAGAAGCAGCTGTGAGTATCTCTATTTTATAGCTGGGAAACTGAAGGTTTGCAAATGACCAGCAATTGCCCAGGGTCACACAGACAGTACTTAGCAGGTCAAGAAACCAGGTCAGCGTGTTTTACTTCTGAACTGGAAACAATTAGTCCTCATGAAATACCCAAAGATTTCCTGCATTTCATGATATTTAAAATTAGACCGGGTCATGTGACAAAAGTTCTGCCAAATTAGAATGTGAGTGAAGATGAATATCACCATTTGCAGCTGGGAGCACTTACTAGTAGAAAAGAGCTCCCACTGAGCTGTGTGAGGTTTCCATGAGTAAGAAATAAGATTTTATGTGCCAGCCAGTTGAGAGCTCACTGTTTGCCTGCTGCCACAAAGGGTAGCTATTTACGCTGACTTCTCTAACAGCTGAAGTCACGCTTTATGTGAAGTTACTGAGATTGACTGGCTTCTCTAGGGAATGAGAAAGTTGTGATTGGTCTGTGGCTCATTGGCGATGCTTTCAGCTGTGGAAATATGCATAATGCCATCTTATATTATCAGAGATCAGAAAATGTTTGTTTTTTGTAAGTAAGCACATTTTCTTTGAGTAAAATGATCTGCTTTATGTAACTCCAGGTTTGGCCATGGAGGGCTTTACAATATTTTAATTTTATTTGTTTCTATTCTTCAAGAATTGAAGGAAATTTTTTTTTCCAAATTATACTTGAGTAACATATAGAAAAGCATTGAAAGAAAGAAAGGGTCTTTTGGTGCAAATATTTATTTCTACTCTTGTTTTGATCAATGCTAGGGAATCTATGACGGGCTAGCCTCCCTTTGACAATGAGGGTAGCAGTCTCGTAAGAGGAAAGAAAATTCAGTATGCACTTTTGCTCATTTGTCAAAGGAACATCTGTTCCTTGAAGTACAAGCATGTCTTTCTGCAACTTAAAAGAGTGGCAAGAAAATGGGGAACATAAATTCATGCTTTGGTTTCAGTTGTCAGAAATCGGTCTAGTAAAATAAGAAGGAAATATAATTTATTAACAACTAACTCTGTAACTCCTATCAGCACATGCCCCTTATTTTAATTTTATGATTCTTTTAGAGTGTTTCTATCCCAATTTTTACCCCAGAATTCTCAAAGTTTGAATCATTTTCTAAGGAGACTAGAGCCAATTAGTGACAGATGTGTGAATCAAACTCCAACAGATGAGAAATGATACTGGAAAAGTCTAGAACCTCTTTCCAACAGACTGACCCCCACCAACTCATGGAACTATTAACTAGAAATCACTGTGAAAACTTTGTTAGTCCCTCAGAAATTCCTTTCTTTTCTTTTTCTTATTTTCAAGAGTATGGGAACTTAATTGAATGAACAGTCTAAAAGACAGACAACCAAGGACAGTCTTTCTTCCTCTCGCACTGTATCTATTTTTACTTCAGTTTTAGAAAGAATTGTAATTTCTTTCTGTCTTGATTTTCCAGTAACAGCAAACCTGGTTTCTTCTGCACTGTAGGTATTTAGGGCTACTCCCTTCTTTTTATAAAACAGGTAGAATATAGTTTTCTCATTCATCTTGCTTCTGTTGATGTTATTTTCTCTTCCCAACCACCTTATGACTAAATAATTTGATAATTCTGTTTTAGAGAAGAGGAGAAAAAAATCTAAAGTGGCAAAGTGACTTGCTCCAGGTCATAAAAGAAGTGTCTAACCTGTGGCAAGAGTCTGAAAATTGAGATTTCAATTCTTTTGGATTCTAAAAAGCTAAGTATATTAAGACTTTGCTTGCTCACATTATCCACTTAACATGGACTGAGTAGTTGTCCGCCCCGTGAATACACAAATGCACAAGCAGAGTCTTGGGAGGCATTTGTGTGACTTGCATTGCTCTTTCATACTACTTTAGCAACCCAAGGCTTCCATATGGAAAATAATGCCCCCTTAGTCTGGGCTCTAGAGAGAATGTTTGTGAAAAGAAGCCAAATCCAATTTAAGCGCATCCTTTTTGAAACATGTCTGTACAGTCAGAAGCCACATTAGCTAGTTAGTTTTTCATTTACTTTTGAAAATTTTATTAGTGCATATTATTAGTTGTTTAGTTTGGACATACTCACACCTGCATACAACATACTTTACTTACTTTCGCCCTTCCCCTACCTCTCTCCCTCTCTTATCCCACCCACTGATCCTCTTTCTGGTTTCTGAAAAAGAGTGGCTAAAAAGATTATTTATTTTAAAGAGATTCATAACAGTTGTTTTCCCTACACACATACAGATTCTCACATAAACTAGAAAAATCCTGTGTCAACTGATCTGGGTTAGCAAATAATGAAATACAAGAGATAACAACTCAAGCCTCTAGTTCCCAAGAGACCTTGAAGAATGGCTCAAAAATGTCAATCAAGTTCACTTTACAGTTCTGTTTCTTCTCATTGCACCCACTTGTCAGAAATAGTAATGATCCCTTGAAGCTTCCAAGTCACTGCGCCTGGAATGCAGCATTTTTGAGGCACTAATTCCAGTGAAAAAATAAGACTTAACCACAGAACCCCCCACAAATGTGCTATTATTCAACCTAATTAGCTAGAACCAAGTCACATTGTCACAACTGTGAACTTTAAACTGTAGCCAGGAAGTGAAACACTAAATGATTTAACTCTGCAACCTCACAGGAGCTTAATGCTGTTCAATTCACTTGGACAGAAACCTGGTGGAATTCACCTCACCTGTAGTTCTCACCATTGTTTTTATCAATTAAACTCCCTGTAAAACAAGGAGAAAGTAATTCATCAAAATTTATGATTCTGAATAAATTGCTGCTGTATGAGGAAAAATGAATGAATTTAGATTACTTTGAGTTTCCACAGGGTCAAGAATTTTTGAGTTTTAACAAGATCCATGGCACTTCGCAAAGACTTTGATGTAAACTGAAGACCACATGGTAGACTTTTCAGAGTCGCCAAACCGTTGCTCTCACTGTTATTCCATTTGTAATGACAGCATATCCATGCGATCCCAGAGACCTCCAAGCTAAGGTGGACCTAATGTGGGTACAGTTAGTTAGCTTACCCATGGGGCACTCATAGAAGCCATCCTAGAAGTGCTGTGGAACTACAGGACCATGAAAAACAGGAGTGAATCACATAAAATAAATTGCCATGAGAATAATTATTTAAAAAATAAGGTCAGATATATATATTATTCACCAAATATCATATATGTGAAAAATGAGAATAATTAGTATAGTTAGTATCCCCAAAGTAACTGACTGGTTTTAATATGCTCAATACAGTATTAAATATTCTTCTTTCTCAATAGGTCCTCCTCATAACAACTGTCTAACTATCCTCATTTTTTAAAATCAACTAGTCAAACCATAGACATATAAATGGTGATTTAAAACAACATTGAAGCCCTACTGTCCCTATTATATACTTTGTTTGACACAGAATTATTACCACAGAATAAAATAGTGAACTACATGGAGTGAGTTTTTATGCATTAAAGTGACCAAATGTTACATTTTGATTTAGGTTCTGAGTAAAGAGAGGCATATGAGTTTCAGTGATGGGGAAGAAAGTGTGCCATCTTGATTATGATCTTCATTGCTTAGTATCAATTTCTCCAAATTCACTGAATTTTTTTGAATAATTATCTACATGTGTGTGTTTGTGTGTGTGTGTGTGATGTTATTTGTGCATTAGCGAATAATTTTTTTGTTGTTCAGTAAAGAGGTATTTAAAATGAGTTAGTCACATTATTAGAATCCTAATTTTATTGTTGTCTATTTATTATAATAATACTTGGATTCTTAGAATGAATTTGAAAAAAAAACAAATTTTTTCAGTAAAACTTAAATTTTTATGTTTATTATTTACTTCAAATAATTAAAGAACTAAAAAGTGCTTTACAGAACTTTGCTAGCCAAAGTTCTTTTGTCACTGAAATCTAAATAATTAACTATCTAGACTGAACTAAATATTTATTTAACTGAAATCTCACTGAAATCTAAATATTTCTATTTTTGTTCAAAATGATCTTTATTAACTGGAAGATTACAATGTAACTGCCATATAGATACATTTTAGAAGAAAATAATTGTATTTAATAAAATAGCCTCATTGAGATACAATACATATTGTATAATCAACCTATTTAAGGTATATTTCTAATAGTTTTAGTTTGCAGTGTTGTGTAACCATGACCGAAATCAATTTTAGAATATTTATCTCTCCATAAATTATATAACTTTGGTATCTAATTACTCCCATTCCTACCACCTATCCTCTCTTCCCAGGCCCTCAGCCCCACTGTGTGCTTTCTGTCTCTGTATTTGCCTGATCTAGACTTTTTAAAATATTCTTGTTAGCTGTATTGACATATTTTTGGTCTCTACCTCCTAACTTCCCTATCCCCCAATAATCCAGTCTCTGGTAGTCACCAGTCTATTACTTCTGAGTGAAAATTCTTTAGATACCATATATGACAGAGACCATGAAATAGAAAAATAATTTTAAAGTAATCTTTCTTTGTATTTGTATATTTCAACAAGATAAAAGTCACTATCACACTACAGCATACTTACTGCTTTATTATCCCTCAGAAAAGACAGTGATTTTACAGGAATCTATGAAGTTCTAGTACTGTGTGTATTGTTATTGATCATTTATGCTATTGTAAGGTATTTAGTTTGGTTAGTTCTTATTTTATATAGCAATGATTAATGCTAGGCAGATCAGTGGTGTGTGCAGCAGTCAATTTTTGCTGTAAAGATAATTCTTAATAAATTTCTCTATCCATTTTCTCTCTCTTACTTCCATCAGAATCCTTTGTGATCCTGATTTTTCTCCTGGCTTCAAGTTCAATCATTTTGTTGTTAGTAATCCTAGCATTTTATACATTACTTCCAGAAGAAGATCTCTGATACTAATGCACAACAGGCTTCTTAAACTAATTCTGATGGATAGACTTAGTAGACTTTTTTTTCCCACAAGCCCAGTTCTTGTTTTATCCATGAAATTGCTTTGCTATGCATTTTATTAGGCTCGAAGTCTTAATACTCTCTCCTGCTGAGAAATGAAGAGGGTATAGGTCCCTGGGTAAACTTATCTGCTGGAAGGGAACATAGAAATATAATCTCCTAACGGGCTTCATGTCATTTAGCTGTGCTCGGCACAAATGCATCTGAAGACATTTATCTGACTCTAAAGCTGAGATCTTCATGAAAGCAGGTTAGCTCTCCTAGATTCAAATATCTGGGTTTATATCCTGTAACCTATGTGTGACTTGTGGGTATGAAACCAGACCCGTGGGTTAAAAGAGAAGTGACCTTGAACTAATTTAGATTTACTGTGAATGGCAAAAGGGCAAAGAGTACAGGAAGAGCAAAGTGGCTGAAGGACACTTCCTGCTGGAAAAGGGCCTACCTTGAACTTGCTGATTGAGAGGAAGCAACACGGTATCTTGAAAACAAACCACACTGATGGATGTCTGCTGGAAAATGGAGCTCACTGTATTTATTCTCCTTTTTGTTTGATGTCAGCATCTTCGCACTCAGCCTGAACTCTACTACAGTTAACTGTCGAAATAAGTCATTTCGAGTCGATAATGCATGCTTCCCTAACATGTTATTATTGAAGATAACAGGTTCCAAATGTGTGACCGTATGGTATACAATTCATTTTCTTCCTCTGGAAGGATCGGAGCCTCTTGTCATTAGAGCTGAATTGTGTGTCAACACTGTGCTCATTTAGAACATCCCCCAAATTCAAACCCAAGATGAGCAAGTTGCATGGAAAGAGTACAATAGCAGACAAACCGAGCCGTGGCTTCCCATCTGCAGAGAACTTTCAGAGTTCTTTCTTTGGAATGTCTCCTCACTCTGAAAGAGACCATGGATGTTTTAGTCTGATTTTAGCAACAAATAAATTGAGACATTGGTCAATTATTGCATCCAGATCATAAAACTAGTTAACTGAGAGCACCATTGAGAGCTCTCGGATCTTTAGTGTATGCTTCCCAATCGCATCTTTCTGGGATCTAAAAGTAAGTTACAACGATGTGCATATGACTTGTCTACTTTGGATGCCAGAAGAGAAGGGCACAGCTTCCTGATAGCTCACTCCTGAAAGCAGCACAGAGAACCTCGGCTGCTATACCTTTGCTTTTGCTTTAAATTGCATGATAGAAAAGAAGCAGTGCGGACAGGATTTTTTTTTTCCTTAAGATTTCCTTTTCCCTTTCTATTCTGTTTCTTTTAATATAATACTTTGTAAGTAACTTATTTGTTACTTTTTATACAAAATAAAGTTCCTGGGTTCCTATGCTACTTCAACACATAGGCAGGCCGTGCACTAATAACTTCCAGACTCCCTCCTTCCATTTAGCTTTGCATTTTCCCAGCCTTTTTAAAAAGCTGTTCTACCTCCAGGTGGACTTTTTCTTTTTTAGCATCCATATATAAGAAAGAACAGAAAGAATGTGTGTTTCTATGTGTGGTTTATTTCACTTAACGTCATATTCTCTCATTTCATCCATTTTGCTTCAAATGACAAGATTTATTTTTTATGACTGAATAGTTTTTCCATTTCCTATTTTCCCTATTTATTTGTTGATAGACATCTCAGATGAGTTCATTTTTTAATAGTGTTGTGATAAACATAACTCTGGAGTATTTCTCTTTTGCATATTTCATTTCTTTTGGAGGCACATCCAGAAGCAGTATTGCTGGATGATACAGTCAACCTACTTTTAGTTTTCGGAGCAACCTCTACACTGTGTTCAACAATGGTTGTACTATTTACATTCTCACTGTAGTAGCCAGATATTGCAAGGGAAATGCTTTAATACAGGACACATAATTTATAGTATTATTTTATAATGGTTACCCAAAGAGTCAAGTACCAAAGAAAAGAAAAGTGCAAGAAATCTGTCCACACACTAAGACCCAAAGAATCTAGCTGAGAGCCTAGATCCCATGGTAACATCCTGCATGAGTCTAGATGAAGGCCAGAGCCATGACAGTGTTCCCCATGAGTCCAACTGGAGGCCCAGAGTCCACAACAATATTTCAAGCAAGTATGTTTCACAGATCTGTGCTGGGAAAGCTCGAAGGTCAGCAGTGGAAGCTAGAAAGTCAGTGCCAGTGGGGAGTGAAGGATCTGTGCCACGAAGCTGAGAGTTCTGTACTGGAGCTAAGGAATCATCACTCAAAGTAAGGACAAGGGCTCCTTGAAAAGTGCCACAACCATACTCAGCGACAGCGAGGTCCCAAGATCTTCCGACTATAAGAAGAGCTGAATTCTTATCAGAAAGGCAGTGCAACAAACTTCTCCAGGAAATTGAACAGCACAGATCTTCCCTTCAAGATCCACGAAGTGATGCTCAAAGTAAGGACCAGAGTTCCCCCAAAGTGAACCACAGCCATTCTCATTGACATCAAGATCCAGAGCTCCCCTAATGATGAGAACAACCAGGAAGGAAGTTTGATAAGCTCCTCCAGGAGAAGCAATGGCATCAGGAAGGAACTTTGATAAGCTCCTCCAGGAGAAGCAATGGCAAAGGAGAACTAACAACACCATGGAGAACCCACAACCCTATTTCTTCCTCTCCAGTTCTCCCCTTTATGTTGGCAACAATCCTCAGGTGGGCCATCCACATCCAGCACCATGCTGATTTAATTCATCAGGTTGTTACAAATTGACAACCAATTATCAGTCCACCACACTCACCAACAGTCTATTAAATTTCCATTTCCTCTACAGCTTCATCAAAATTTGTTATTTATTGTGTATTTGATAATAGCCGTTGTGGTGTTAGATGATATCTCTTTAAGGGTTTTGATTTGCATTTTATTTTCTCCATCACATTTCAGGCTATGTATTTAAGAATCAAAACTGGCATGGTGGCACACATCTGTAATTTCAGCCACTTGGAAGACTGAGGCAGGAAGATAGAAGTTTGAAGTCTAGGTTGGGTGAATTATAAGAATAATCTTTATAAAAATGTAAAAGTGCGGGCCAAGGATTTAACTCAGTGGCGTAAGTTCCTGCCCTGCAAGTGGGAGGTCGTGAGTTCAATCCCTGGTACCAAAACAAACAAACAAACAAACAAACAAAAAACCTATATATATGGGCTTGGAATGTAGCTTGATGCAAAGGCCCTTGATACAATCTCCAGTGCTGAAAAAAGAAAGTATTTTGAAAAACTTTTTTTTTTACACACTTTGACACTTCCTGGAACTCCTAAGTAGTACATTGGTAATTATTGGACTTAATCTGATTTAGTGTATTCTTACAAGCATAAACACAAGATTCATGGCTTTAGGAGCACAAAGTTATATAAATAAATGTGTACCTTGCCCCCTTTCAACCTCCTTTCTTACTTTCCTTCCTTTCACAGGTATGCAGAAGTAGTTATTATTAACACAGGTACTATACACAGCAGTCATTATTTGCCTACTTGAGATTATCCCAGTACATCAGCTAATGCATTTTTTCCCTGTTTCAGTTAAATAGCTGCTTGTGGAGTATTAACTGGATTGTTCTTTTTGCTAGAACAGCATTTGATTTTAACTCCGTGCATTGATATGTACATAACTGGATAGGATGTTTCTTTCTCCCCTCAACTGACCTTAAGCAGTGTAAATGGGTCTAGCCAAGGTGCTGATGTATAGTTTTAAAGCAATGCAACAAGTCAGTGATGCAGGTGATGCTTTGCGGTAGGTTGAGATTGAGCTTCAAGAAAAAAGCCATGATATCTCAAGACATGGTGATTACACATCAAAATTGAAACACTGACCCCAAAATACTACATACTACAAATTTCAGAGGTGATTTGAGGTCTCCTACCTAGCCTAGCTCACAGCACTCACGTACTTTTGGACTTTCTCAGTCACTCATCCTTGAACCATTGCCCTCTTCACAAATTAACAAAACTCAGGTTTGGCCCTTGGTCAAGGACTTTGTTCTGGTTAACCATGGTTCTAGCTGGGCTTAGAACCCTCTTGATCCCCCACAAGGACAAAAATGCCTTAGTGTCTTTATTCTCACCATGGATTGCAATGGGAGTGGTAGGTTGGCAATAATTTTGGAGAATTCCAATAACTTTCCGTTTGTATTACACATGTGGTCTTCTCCAGAATTATTGAAAAATTATTTTTCCTGCAATGATGTTTTGCCTTTAGTCAGCTAACAATGATTAATAACAATAACCATTTTTCTTACACCTTTACAGACTTGCCTTCTATAAAGAGTGTCTGGCATTACACTAAGTTTCAATTATGCTGTGATGATTAAAATAACACCATGTGATGGAGAAATTACGGTGATGGCAAATGATAGATTAGTTACTGTGAATCTGCGCTCCCATTCTAACTGGTTGCAATCAATTTTGTAAGATTATAGGTTCTCATTTACAGAATAGATGCTCCTGTAAATAGAAAGATACTTGTGAAGAGAATACTCTGATCTACAAAGTATGAGAGCTTGTTTTCTAAACAGTGCTTTGCTGTAAAAATTCTGGGAAGTATAGAACTCACACTATAACTAATATTTTATGTAAATCTATATTATCAATGTCATATGACTTTATGTGAGAAAACAAATTGAGTTTATCTATTATCATTTCATTTAATCATCACAATAAGCCAGGAATTCTATTACGTTTGTGTCTTGGTTACTTTTCTCTTGCTGGGACAAAACACCCAGCACCCAAAATGAAGGAAAGAAAGGTTTATTTAGCTCACTGTTTGTGGAGGTTTCAGTCCATAATCAGCTGGCTCCAAGGCAGGGAGGCATGGCACAGAGATAATACTTCAAGGCAGCAGCCAGAGCAAAGAAGGGGGAAGAGCAAGCCTCTTTTCCTCCTTTATATTGTATACCCCGCACCCCAGGCCAGTGTAGCACTCACAAAATCTCTGTGCCCTCTTCATGCACCAAGGATGAGAATATTTACAAAGTAAGGATCCTGATTTTTTGCCAAGAGTCTCTTAGTTAAACTTCTAAATTTCTCAATTTGACACTATGTATCAACCATAATAGCTTGTAATTGATGTGTCATTATAATACCTTTGGGGACTTTCTCACTCTTCAGGAAATAACATCTTTTAATTTTGGAAACCCTATTAGACAGTGGTAGATTCCATCATTTCTCACTAACTCTTCCTCACATTAAAAAAAGCAATGTTTTACTGTGGCACAGGACTTTATTAGACTTTCTTCTGTAGTAAACTGAATACTTTTTTCTGTGCCTTGACTGCTTAGTTGCTTTGGACACTGAATAATAGCAAAAGTAATTCCAATAGTAACTTTAAATGTGTTTGAGGGTCCGACCATGGCCTCTAAGCAGTCTGGCATCCAAGACAAAATCACATTCCACGTTGATATTGGTCCCACAATGGAAAGACTCTTGAACAGATCTAAGCTGTATAAATCTATAACTGAAAGCAAAGCCTATTTGAGGCCAGCTGACCCCAGAAGCACTGCATATAAATTTATAGATTTATGAGTGTGTGTGAGGGTGGGTGTGCGTGTGAATATTGGGTCTTTGAAACAACAAAGAAACGGTGGTAATTTTTTAAGCTGCATTATTATAGCAAATATAATTAATAAATGCTGAAGAGTTTGTCCCATGTGTAGTTGTAAAAGTTGTTTGATTTTCTTTTCCTAGGTCTTCCTATGTCAGTTTAAATAAAAACCCCTCCACATACTATGTTTCTGTTAACAAAGATAAACTGTCCATCTTTATATACACATAGAGCAGAATCCCAAGCAGATTTTCCAGCCATTGTTGTACTGTAAGTGCATAGTGAAGATGCTATATAACTATTGGTAAAATAGATAAAATAATAAATGCTTATTTCAAAGAAAGAAAGAAAAGTGACCATATTCCAGCTGGATTTAGGGATCTTCCAATGGAGATTGATCAATATTTGGGCAGCTGTTCTGTGAATGAAGATTTGTCTTCAATTTTTCTGTAGATATTTATAAAGAAGTAAATTTCCTGTTTCCTTTTCCTTCAATACCAGTAAAATAGATTAATTTGGCTTTTGAGAGTGCTTATTCTCTCATGAAGGAAATATAAACATCTCTACACTCTCGACATGAGATATATGATGTAGACCCATGTTTATTTTGCCTTCTCATAAAATTTTTGTGTTCTGAGTAAAATATATTGAATGCTAATTATTTCCTTAAAGATACCATGTCTTGAAAATGCAAGGAGTGCTTTGCTCTACATATCAGCGGCAATGCCTAGAGGGCCATATTCTAGAACCTCTGGACTTCATTGCTTTTTTATGTTTTAATTATTTTCACTGGGCTTCTTATTGAAGGTAAGTTGAGCACATTCACTTTTACAGAAGTAACATTTATATAACTAATTCTGGTGAATTTATATTGTTTTCTTAATTTCTGTGGCAGGGTGGTTCTCCAGGTGGCCTTGAACTGCCCCAGCTGCTCCCCTGCCTGCTTTCCTTGCTCATAATTTTCAAGAATAACTGTCCCGAGGACAGGATATCCTCCAGTGCACTGGCCCTGTAAGTCCTGTGTCTTTGATATATACATCCTGGAAGTGTGGTTTTTGGAGTTCTTCTGAGAGGCAAGTGGGGAATATACAATTAAGACTCTATCAGCCCCAAATAGCTTTGTGAGATTTGAATTACTGGCTCCCAATGAACTCTAGGTTTCTTTTTTGCCCTTTATTGACTATCTGTGATATATGCTTTGCATAACGTGTTATACATGAATGTATTCTGTTTCACTAAAATCAGATGAATTTTTAATCAATGCATAGAGAATCCTACATTTCTAACTAAGAAGCAGATGTATTTAAAAGAGTTGCCTAAACTAAAGTGCATTTATACAGTCAGCTATTTGTACCTGATGATGATGATGCAGGCATTAATGCCACATGGCTCTATTGTATGGTTATAAGTGGTTGGAGAACAATTAATTGGAGGGCTGTGATTTTAGTTGCATTGGTTGGCTTTGCCTTTCTATTACCTATAACTTTAAAGGCTAATATCATAGACTACTAGTGATAAAATGTTCACAGCATAAGTATTTTAAATTCTCTACAAGTCTTAGCTCAGTCTCTAAAGTCAATTTCAAATAAAAACATTTGTTGAATGAACTGCAACAGAAAATATTCACTTTCAATTTAACATCTCAATTTTCCTCATTTCTATAATTTAACACTTATTGTAGAAGATGGAAATTGTTATTCCCATGTGTTACTATTTTTGTCACTGATTTTTCTAAGTAAGTTTACATGATAGTTATTCAGAGTAAAAGCTACAATAATCAATGTCATATTTTGTTATGAATTTTGTTTTAGATGAATTTATGATAATAATTCTTTTCCGATTTCATGCTAAGATAAGGTTTTCTCATATTATTATTGCTTCTGATCTTATATTTCAGATTGGCACTCCAATGGCATTATTCATGTGTCACTTGAAATTAGGTTGAAAAATTTCTGAGAACAAAGCAGTTGAAAACTCCCTCCCTCATGCTATTTCTTGAGGCATATTTCATGGCTCCCATGATAAGGTACTTTATTATTTAATGTGTACCCAGTGAAATAAGGAGAATCTCATGTACCTTTTGTGGTAGTGCTAACCTAAATTGATAAGGAACACAGGTATGCAGCAAATTCTTTCCTCTTAGAGTGATAGATGTGTATGTATTTTTGCATGTGAATATATTATATTGGGTATGTAGAGTTATCACAAACAAAGAATAATTTTACTATATATATTCCATTTAAAAGCAGTAATATCTTTTTCATCCACTCTGTGGTTGATGGGCATTTTGGTTGTTTCCAAGATTTAGCTATTACAAATTGTGCTGCTATGAACATGGGTGTACAAATATCACTGTGACATGACCTTTTCAATTTTTCTGGGAAAATATCCAGGAGGAGAATAGCTGGATTGAATGGAACTTCCAATCCTAGTCTTGCCACACTGATTTCCATAGTGGCTGCACCAGTCTACACTCCCACCAACAGTGGAGTAGTGTCCCTTTTCCCCCACAGTCTTGCCAACATTTAGATAGATAATCATACTACTAAGTTTTTGTTAGTTTATCAAACAGAATAGTTTGTACTATCATTGTTTGATTGTCCACTTTTTATGCACTGATTTTATAACTTGAACAACTACTTCTAAGACAACAATATGTAATTTATCAACTAGTTATTTCTTACTGTTATTTTTTGAAATTCTGTATTATGTCTTTTTTTTCCTGTTTTGATTTTTTCTCTAAGTAAAACAAAAACAAAACAGTAATATTACCTAAACTTTTAAAGAATGAAGATTGCCATGATGCAAAGATGAAATTTGTGGCTTTCACTTAGGAACAAAAAAGAAGCAGAAAAATATGGACATGCAAAGAAAAGGTAAGGGATAGTGACACATGTCAAAGAGAAAGTCAGGGAAAATGAAGCAATGAGATTATGAAGAAATGATTAATGAAAGAATGAGATTAAGGATCAAATACCAAAATCAAGAATGTTGTTATCAAATCAGGTTATGTGTGTGTGAGTGCATGGGTGTGATATCTGTGTGTGTGTGTGTAAGTGTTGTACTTGAATTTTTAATTTCATTTCCTTTCTGTTTTTGTTCTCCCAACTTGGGAAATTATTTATGGACAACTCTGTAACAAAATAGGTTTTTAGATGCTACTTTCAAGAAGATTGATAGTGAGTGTGGAGTTGAGTAGCTTTCACTCTCACATCCCCCCACAAATACTTTGGTAAAAACTACCATGGAAAATCAATTTTTTGGACAGAAAATTTCCTCAAACATAGTGTCCTCTGTATTTGTGCTGATGTTTGTCCACCATCCTATTTCACCTGGACATTGGCAAAGATGGAAAATAGTGTATTTAGCTATTATCTCAAAAGGCAGACTTTTGTATATGTTTGCAATATGAGGACAAGAGATAAAAAAAGAAGATATGGAACGATAGTTTTGAGGGGCAGCCTGCACCAAAGAACAAGATGTAGCCTAATCATCTTTAAGTCCATTGGGCACAAACATCATAAGTTTCTTTCATTGAACAGAAGGAAAGATGAAAGTGTAAATTCAGTTGCATCTTTTGTACTGCAAGGCCAAGCATGAAAGATGGAAAATAAGACCAAATCATTTCCATCACCTACAACATTTAGAAGGAAAAATTAGCATAAATAATAAACGTGTTCATATATGAAGTTGATGACAAATGAATGGATTGAAGTTGGATAGACACATTAGGAAACAGAAAAAAAAGAAAAAATAATTGCAGTGATAATTGGTCATGGTGAAATTTAATGATCATTTTGATTATATAATGTTTATTTTTCTATATGTGTACACACTTGTGCATGTTCAAAAGAGAGAATAATGGCAAAATCTTTGAGACATACTGTCATTTTAAATACTAGAATTTTTTCCAAATGTGTATAACTCTCAATTTCAAGCTCTACCTTACTAAGTTTCTGTCTATTATGTAGTATTGCTTTTTTCACTTGCAAAATATGCTAATTAGTGAAAGGTGATAGTATTTTACGATAGCATATCGTTAACCTTTCGTACCATGTCTTTATTTATTGTGCTGTATCACACTACCTTCTCATTTTTTATGCTAATGTGCCTTGATAATAAAAGCTAAGATATAAATGCAAATATAAATGACTTTTGGTCAAAGGTGAAAAATGCATGCTGTAGTTTTCTGCCTATGTGCTATAGTGTTGTCAGCAATGTATTAATTTGATAGTATTATGTAATAACAGGCTGTATTGTTTACCTCAAAACAATATTGTATAAGACAGTTAACAATTTAGCACCTTTGTGCTTAGTCTGTCTGGAACACAGGGCATTTTTGCTTTGTTCCGTAAATACAATTTCTAACACGATCTGCAGATGAGAGGTTTACTGATTTCAAGGGAGGTTTCAGGCAACTGCTTGTTAACTTAAAACGTGACTGTTCAGTTGGATATATTCATAGACATTCTCTTCCTGTGCCACAGAGATTTTATCTGCTGATATTTTATCAACATGTTCTCCATGGGAAATTTATTTCATACTTTTTCTCACAACATCTTAATAGTCCATGTCTCCCATTTAGGTCAGAATATGCTGCTTGTGTAGCGCTATGAGAAGAAGAAATCCTGAAGTTTGAATTTGCTATTCTGGGTTATTGAAGATATTACTTTTCTTTATCACTGATCTTTGGTTACTACCATGTGCCAAGTTCTAGAATAACATTTAGCAAGGGCATACACATGTAAACTAGGGGTCATCTGAGCTCTTCTATACTTGATATACAAGCATTTAATTAAAAACTACAGGTACTAAATTGCAAGGCAAAAGAACTTTGCTTTTCAAAAATATTGAGATTAAATTGAAATTAATCAGACTTTTTGCTATTGGATTAAAGATAGGGAAGTTTGGGGTTTGAGATGGGATTCTCTTCTCACTTGCTGATTTTCACTGAATCATTTACCTTCTCTAGGTCTTATTTCTTCAATACAGAACACTGCCACTACTTCCCAAATTAGATTAATGCTAGACTTGTATGAGTCAAAGAGCTAATATTTACTTAATATTTAAATGATATAAATAGTGTTGATTTCATTACCTCTCCAAAACAATTAAGTATATATTTTATCCTTCAAATATACACAATTACTAAATATAAAATTTAAGCTTGGTTATCTGTACTAATTTCCCCCTTTTTTGCCTTGAGTTAAAAATGCAACAATTAAAACAAACAAAAACCACTAACTTAAAACAAGTAATGCCTTAAAGGTTATCAGTAAGAGGAGAATTCTGAGAATATAATAATGGATTCTTCAATACTCAGTTCTGATCCATCTGTCCTTTCTGAACCAAAAGAAATACATATATCTTAAATCATGTGGACTATCCTTATATGCATATTTATTGAAATATGAGTTCATATTGATATCTAAAATTCTAATCCAACTTCTTCAGTTTCTTTTTCGCCTTCTTCCTTTTTGAGCTGCATAACAGTTCTCTAACACTGAAAAACCTGGTTTATAGTCAGTACTTCTGTCTATTTAAGAATTGTATTTATTTGTTTTATGTTTCTAATGTCCAAGTGAGCCACCTCAACCCATGCTCTGCATTTTTTAATTGGAATGTGTCTATGATATATAACTATATTCATCTTTGGGGAATTGCACATAATATAATATAATAATATAATATAATATATATTTACTTGTAGATCCTCTTAATCTCCTTTTACCTCTCCTTTCCTCTCTTCTACCCTTTCAACTTTTCCTTAAATTCTACACTACAACTTTCCAGCTTCCAGCCATAACCCCTTTATTTTACCTTTCACATCTTTGTACTTTGGGTTTCTCAAATAAAAGAAACCATGGAATGTTTAACCTTCTGTGTCTGACTTACTTCATTTTATATTATGTATACTGCTTCCAGGACACAGGTTTCTTCTTCATGGGCACCTCCCTCTTGCTGCCTACCTCCTTGGTAAGCTGACCAATCCTCACAGTCCACATTTCGTAGTCCATTGGACACACTGTTTGTCTCTTCACCAAGCCTTTTCTTTACTGCCTGATTTCTGTCACTTCCAGGATCACTGATGCCTTTAAATGAGCCTTCCAAAACCCTGACCTCTGAACTGCTGTCATATCATTCTGCCTTCTAGGTCCTTGACACTCAGACTCTTCTGTGAAGGGGAAGGAAGTAAAGGATGGGAAAAAGAAAAGGAAAAAGAGGATGGAATGCAAGAAAAGAAGAAACAGCAAGGGAGGAAGGGAAGAAAGAGAAAAGCAGGAAAGGTAGAATTGAATAGGGGTGAAATGTAAGGAAAAGGAAGAAGAATAGAAGAGGGAAGAGAAGATAAGTTTAGAATATAAAGAAATGAAAAATGAGCAAAAAGAAGAAACTCAAAGTTGGGGGGATAAGCAAGCAAGCAGGGCTTTGTCGTAAACATAGAAATACCTGTTCACACATCTAAACCTTTCTTTCATGAATTCTTTTCACACTTGACTATGAACTCACTTCTTATTTTGAATTGCAATAGTCTCAGTATATTTATTTAGTGTTTAATGGGTGAATCTTCCAACCAAGCCAGCCAGTTGGCTGACCTATTTACCAGAATTCACTAACAGCTAAGAAAACATGTGTCCTTCATAACTGTAAAACCACATACAAGCATATATAAGCACATCTAAATTCAGAAAATTTCTTGATGATTTGATTTATTTTCTCTAGTCACACTCAATAATACATTATTTATAGGTGTGCCACATTTCTTTTATAAAAGCTTCATCAGTTTGTATTCACAAGATGAATTACATGACATAAAGCTGTACCTCAACTTCAAAATTTTATTGATCAACATTTGAGGCTTTATTTTGAACAACTTCTTCCCATTTCACAATATCTATTGTGCATTTTAGAACTTATTTGCTCTTTAAATTTCTCTCACAAAGGAGACAATACGATATGCACACACGTGAGCCTTATTTATTTCATTGATGAGTATGATCTCAAGTCGCATGAATTTACCTACCAAAGTCTTAAGTTTATCCTTCTTTTGGCTGAATAGTATTCATTGTCTAAAAATACCACATCTTTTTAATCCATTCCTCAATTGAAGGGCATTTAGGTTGTTTCCAGGATTTAACTGTTATAAATCATACTGCTATAAATACAGGTGCACATAGTTTGCTCTGGTATGATGTTTTTAATTTTTCTTGGAAGTTACCAACAAGGAGAATCGCTGAGTCGAATGGAACCTCTAATCCTAGTTTTCTAAGAAATCTCTGTACTGACTTCCACAGAGGTTGCACCAGTTTATGTTCCCAACAGTGGAGAAGGGTTCCTTTTCCCCACAACCCTTCTACCTTTGTTATTGGTTGATTTCTTGATGCTAGCCATTCTTTCCGGGGTGAGAAGGAATCTCAGTGTTTTTTAAATTTGCATTTTTCAAATGAGCAGTGATCTTTCTTTTCTTTCTTTTCTTTTCTCTTTCTTTCGTTCTTTCTTTGTTTCTTTCTTCTTTCTTTCTTTGTAACAACAATAACACTCAGGACCTCATGCTTCCAAGGCAGATGCTGTGCCTCTGAGTTATATCCCCAGCCCATGAATGATCTGTGATGTTGAACATTTTTTCACATATTTATTTGCCATTTGTATTTCTTTATCTGAAAAGTGTGTATTCATCTCAGATACCCATTTTTGGATTGGGTTTTTGAATATGGGGAGTCTGATTTTTTCAATTCTTTATGTTTTTTAGATAGAAGTTTTTTGTCTGAGGGCCATTGGCTAAAATTTTTTCCCACTCTGTGGGTTGTCTTTTCACACTGTTGTTGATTTCTATTGCTGTGAAAAAGCTTTTTAATAAGATGAGATTCCAATTTCTGATTCTTTGAAGTATTTCTTGTGCAGTCTGGTTTTTTTATGAATTGTCTACCTACACCTATGTCTTCAAGATGGGTGAAAGGGGTAAGGACAGTAGGGAAAAGGGAAAACATGCAAATCAGTTATATTATTAGTGTCTCTTAGATCATTAAAAAGGAAGGTGTGTGCTAATATTGACTGGAGAATTTTCTATAACAATGTCTTGTACCCTGAGTTACAAGTTTAAAGAAAATAACATGTAATGTATTAACTTTTGTTATTCTAATTTTTTGTTATGAAATTTTGTTTTACCTTTTTTCCATAAAGTACAAAAAAATTAAAATGAAGTAAATAAAAGGCAGGAAAGAAAACCAAAAAGAAACTTTAAGTTTTTAACAGACTTGTGATATATCTTTAGTATATGATATATTTTAAGGTAACAATTGAATATTTTTGTTTATTTTCAGGTAGACAAACATTTTCTCAGATGCACTATAAAAGAATTACTTTTCCTTTCAATAATTAAACTATCACTTTATCTTAAATTAAATTTGCTACAATTTTAGGATCCAGTTCTAGATCATTTTTAAACTAGAATCACACTAATTTGATAAATATAGCTTTAAAATTTGTCTAATATTAAATAGGTTAGTTTTCTTTCATTTTTTCATTCATATTGTGGCTCTTTGAGTAACTATAATTCTTTGAAAGTCTAATATGATTTGATTCAAATTTTAAAGAAAAAATATCTTCAGTGATTATTTTTTTGTATACATTTTATATTTTTAGATTTTCTTTTCTTTTTTTTTTTTCTTTTTTTTTTTTGTATCAGAAATGACACTCAGGCCCTCATGCTTGCCAGACAGGCACTGTGCCGCTGAGTTACATTCCAGGTCTTAACTGCATTTTAAAATTTTTATTTGTATATGTTTACAGTGCACAGTGATTCAACTCTACATGAAGGATGGAGCATGTACATAACACATCTTAATTCTTTTTATTTTTCCTTCTTCTCTTCTAGTTTCACCTCCCTCCATTTCTTGGTCCTCTTCACATTTGCAAAAGGTTTATGTCTCTGCTTCCTATTACCTATTTTTTATTTTGTTTTAATTTATACTTTGTGTTTCTCATGTAAGATAAACCATGAGATATTTGAACTTATGTACCAATAGTTACATTTACAATTTATATATACCTATTCCAATATTGGAGAATGGATATTTTTTAAGTATTTAAGCTTAAAGCAAGATAACTATTGATTTTCATAATCAATAATTCTAGAAAGTAATAATTAATTTATTAATTTTAGTGGTATTTCATAATTCTGCCCTTTTTTTTGTATCAGAGTTCAAAATCACAACTTTGCCCTTGCCAGGTAGGCGCTGAGCTGCTAAACCATATCCATAGTCCTAGTAGTAGTATTTTAGAACTTGCTGTTTACCTCCTCCAATTGTATTAACATATCTTCAATTAAAAATATAAAATTGATGTTATTAACACACCATAGTTAAAGATTAGGCTAAATTTTCATGTAAAATGATATACATTAGAAAATAATACACAACATTATGTCATATATTATACTGAGTCGTAATATGCAGCGTAGTAAAATATATTTTTTAGTGCATGTTAAAGTCTGTTTTACAATGTATTGCAAATGAATTTAGAATCACAAAGATGATTCTAAAATAATCACCTAAAGAAAGAAAGAGCATTAAAGTTGTTTTCTATAACAAATATATCATAACTGAGGCCTAGAAATTTAGATTTTTTAGACACTGGAGTTTACCCATGTAATTTGTATTTTCCACTAAAATATAGCCACCATTAGGGAGATTTGATTTTCGAATATCAAGTATAGAAGTTAAAACCTCAGTTTATATAAAATTTTGGATTTTGCAAGCAGTTCCCTCATGGGTCATCTTATTTAATGTTTCAAATAATATTTATATTAGTAGATCTTATCTAAATACAGCAAGATTGGGACACCTAAAAATTGAAGACATAGTCAACAAGAAAACTGGGAAACCCCTGGGAATTTTTACTCCACAACTACTGCTGTCTTATGTATTTCTGTTCAAAGCTTCATTGCTTTATATGGCAGAACTTAATACTATTAAAAATAAAAAGTCACATAACTCAACTATAGTGGTTTCAGTTTTCCCTCCAGGGCAAACTGATTACTCTTTAAGTACATAATTATATAATGTTAATAACCCCAAAGTACTTCTGGCTATTTCCAAAAGAGTTAATTCATTGGCATTTTCTCAGCTCAAACACAAAATTGAAATAGCTTAATAATGCAGAACAATTTTGAACTTCTCTATTTCTAATATTCCTTTGAATGTGCTTTCTATTTTCAAACTCATATACTATTTAATACCTCTCCAAATGCCCTCTATAGCTTTGATTTAAGTGCTTATCACTCTGATTTTCTAGAGACTCTTATTCTTCAAAAATAAAAACTATACCTGAATCATTAATGGAGTGAAAAACAGTGAGAGCTTCCTGATCTTGTATTTTAAGCTGGCTGTGTATTTTAGATCTAAAATGTCTTCCAAAATTGTCACATGTTTGGCAGTTGATCAGATCATGAGGTCATTACACTTATCAGTGGTTTCATCCATTGCTAAATTCGGTAACTAAAAGTGGTGTTGGATGTAGGGACCGGTTAGAGTTGGGTAGCTGCAGGTATGACCTTGACGGGTGGGTTCTTATCTCCAGCTTTCCCATCTCTCTGCTTCCAACCTCCATGACTTAAGCAGCTTTCTTCTACAAAGCCCTAACTCCATGCTGTTTTTGTGTAGGGACCAACAACCTTGGATTCAACCCTCTGAAACTGTAAGCCAAAATAAACCTCTCCTCTTTTAAGTAGCAGGTATTGGATATTTTGTCCCAGCAATGAGAAACCTAATACATAGGCCTTCACTTTTTAAGCTATGGTAATGTTTTATATAATGAAAACAAAAAGAATATAGCTTCTGTTCATGGAGCAAACATATGTACAAAGCTGTATTTCATAAATGAACTCAATCTTCTAAACAATGCTGTAAACAAGATATTACTATTCTTATTAGCTCCATTGTACACACAAAGATCAGACTCAGAAGGGTTAAGTAATGTTGCAATGTCTAAAGTGCTGGTAAACTCAAAACAGGAATTTATTCCAAATTATCTCACTCCAAAGCATTTGCTTTTACCTAATGTGGTATATTGTCTTCCACGCTAGGCAATGGGTTGGTCAGTTTTTATTTGCTGATACAAAAATAGGAGACAATGAGCAGAGGTTTACTTTTGCTGGTGTTTGCAGAGGTTGATTCCTTCCTCTCTCCTTAATGGAAGCATAATGATGTGATAAGCAAAGCTGCTCACTTCATGGTGACTGGGAGGTAGAACACAATGAGGAAGCCAGAGAGAGACAAGCAGAGGCTGCGCGTGAGATAAACCCTTTCCGGGTCATGATCCAGTGACATACTTCCTGCTTCCTGCCTCACCTCCTAACAGCTCACTTAGCTATGAACGCAACAATGGATTAAACCACTGATGAATCTGATGTTCTTGTGAGCCAAGTATGACTCCAAAGGTCCATGTTCTGAACATATGAGACTTTTGAGGGACAAAATTGTGCTCCTCAAATTTGGACTTATCAAATAAAAGAAATACAGCTTCAAATTGAAAAGATTCAAGCCAAAACCATGTCTGTTCAGTTGGTTTATGAGTTTACTTGTCAAAACATTTAAATAAAAAATAGGAGCTAAAGTGACTGCAGGAACTCAGATACTTTGTAGTAGAATCAACAGAGAGTAACAGTGAAGCATACAGTGGATAATAACAGGAAATGCTTTGAAATCACAGTACTACATTTTGAAGTCCTCTAGACCTCCATAGATGCTATTATTTTATTAAAGAATAGAAAATCATTACTCCATGCTGATGTTTTCTGAAAGGATGTTATTGTCATTTGCATTTTTGTTGTGTTTGTAAAATGATTGCTACCCTTCTGAAAAAAGGATGGGCAGATGTGATCTGGAGTGTCCTTTCTCCTTTTATAACAGAGTTGTCCTCTCCATGAGTTTCCTCTGCCACAGTTCAAGCACTGGCCAGAGAAGCCATAAGACTCAATTTTATTTCTGACTCTGGACTCCCAACAAATTGATTATGTTCTGAAATGGAAATGACATCAGACCTGACAGTTCCAATGAAAGAAATAAGGAGATGAAAACTGTACGTGTTTGCGTTCAATTTTTCACCTTACTCGTTGAGGGCTTTCGAATTTGTACAGAGTCGCTGTTGCTTTCCTTCAGCACAGGGAGGGAGGAGGAATGACTCGGGGATGTTTGCCTATGTAGGAGCAGGTGTCCTGTAGCCTGCAGTCCTGATGAGTACATTAGCCATGAGGGAGGAAAAGAAAGGCTTGGTTTCTCTGCCTTTCCATGGTGACAGTGACTTAGCATCAGTACCTACCTGTTTTCGTGTTTTTCCTTTGTGATTGTGGAAAGGTTAAGATTCAGAAAAATCACACTTAAGTCCCCATTCTAGAATTTGCTATTTCAATATCGTGGGGAAATTACTTTTGAAAAAGTGTTATGAAACAATTTTACTATTTCTGATATTTATTTATTTTGTCTTTTTGAGACAGGTTCTTTCTATGCAGTTCAGGCTGGCCTTGAACACACTTTTTAGCCCAGGCTGGTCTTGAACTCACAACAATTCTCCTGCTTCAGGCTCCTGACTGCTAGGACTACAGGTATGCCCCACTATGCCTGTCTACTTTTACTATTTGTAAACATAGTCAACTAATGAAAATGGTCAATTCTTGACAACTCACAGTTGATTTTAATAGCTTGCATTAATATATTTTAAATTCATGAGTGACATAATGCTAATATTAGATTTATAAATAAAACTAAATAATTATTTCATTGAAAGTGATGCTTCTCATAAAAATGGTAATGTAATAAAAGAGCTATGAAATATAGAATAAGGGCTTCAATTTTGTGACTTATTGGCATGGTATGTTTAGGAAATGAAATCACATAACCCCTTAATTCAAAAATTATATTGCACAAGTTTTTGATTGTCTAGTTTTGCTGCTGATTTTTGCTTCCAAATCAAAGATTATCCATGTGTATTATAGAAAAATGGTGCAATCTGCCTCATGGCTACCATGTCAGTGCTTTTTTTTTTTCAAATTTGCCCTTTTAATAAAAGTTACCAATGTTCAAATGCTGTAATACATATCTATGTAACAAAAGTGGAAAAATATAATTAACCACAGTGAGAGGAGGTTCTTCCAAGCATTCTAGGAGTCTGAGCCAGAGAAACAGCTACCTTCTTGTTGATTGCTCCACCAGCCCACTAACACTTCTGTGGGCCCCTCTCAGACCCAGCTAATTACAGTATTTACCTCTAGTGAGGGCTGCAGATTAGCAGATTATCTGCAGATTAGCTCCAGAACTCACTTGTGCTTCAGTAAACAGACTGACTATGTTAACAAATTAAGCTGACGAGGCCATTGATGGCCGTGAAGGTGTAGTGCTCCTGTTACTCCTGACTGGCTAAGGAGAGATGTGCCAGAGGCAGTCTGCCTGGCATCTCAGCCCCAGGAGCACAGACTGCAGGACATCAGCAGGATAGCAAAGGCAGCTTGAAAAGCTTAGCAGTGCCAGGTGCGGGATAAACACAACTCACAGGACCTTACAGAAGAAAAGTGTTGCTAAAAATTAACAGTGTTGAGATATTTTACTGAAACTTGGTTTTGGTAAAAAAGAAAAGAAAGTCATTTTTTTTTCTGTCTTTTTTTTTTTTTTTTTTTTGCTGTCCACAGAGACTTCTTCCTCTTGGCTTTGCCTGCCCTGAGCTCCATAACCTCTTAGCTGCTGGAATTGTATGGCTAAGTCAGCAGAGCCCAGTGCAGACTCCAGCCATCATGAACAGGTTCTTTTCACCCTGCGCTATGGGGAGGATGATTTTTAATATCAAGGTTACTCACTTTTAACCTTAAACACTTTTTTCTTGCACAAAGTTAAAACTATAATTGCAGCTCTAAAAGCTGAACATCTACACAGTTCTTCTGTCCTGTCAGACAAGTAGCAAACACGTTAAAAATGTGTAGTAATGTTTCCAGGGACAAGGTAAAAGAATGCCTTGAAAAGAGACCTTGGAAGATTCCTAAACATTCAAAACAGACTATGACATTCACTGGAAATGTCATTCTAATTTAGCCAGACATAAGAAGTGACATACTGTTCACCCAAACCCTCAAATTAGCAACAGTTAGTCATATAAATCTTATGACAAGCTGATTGCAGTTAACTCTACCTCAGACCAAAATAAAACCAAGAGTACTGCTGCATGTTAAAGCCAGAGGAGGAAGTTTAACGCAGCCAGACCATTCAGACTTGGAGTGACAACATCACTGGGCCACTGGGAAAGGGGACCTGTGGAGAAACTGGGGAACAGTGCTTTGAACGATGCTCCCCCACTTGAATTAGTACCACAGTTCTTTAAGTTACTCTCTTGACTGATAGGATAAAATATATCCAGATTCTGAATTTTTTGCTATATCTGACATTAGACCATGGAATTCTTCAGTGGCTTGAGCATCTATTTTTTTTTCTACAATCATAAATAAAAGCCAGAAACCATGACTTCTCACTATAGAAATATAATACCCACAATTAGGGCCACAGCACAGTGAACGACCACAGCAACCAGGTCATCCATTGGTCCAGGTTCATGGTATCACTGGAGGTGTTGAAAAGCCGGAGCTCCAGAGGGAAGATCACCCAGTAAGACAGCTTGGTGGATCTGTGGAGCTTCTTTATGTACTTGAGCAGCTTTAGGTGCAGGGCTAAAATCATGGGGAGCTTTTTGTCCTCATCCTTTTCTGGCCTCTTGCTTGCTGCAGCATGTCTCACAATAACATTTTTGTTCACTACACAGTGCTTCTGTGATGCTGAAGTCTCTCAGACAGTGGGTAATAGAAGTGTTCTGCTCCACATCAACAGAAAGGTCAAGAAATCTTCATCTTTGCTAGTAAAGGCTTCACAGTTCATTGGTGAGCATTCCCTGAAAAAATCTCATGGATTCAGGTGAGTTCTGGTTTATTATTCTCTGAAGGTTCATTTGTGTTGCCATTTTTTAATTTTCCGTTTTGCTTGTCTTGTTTTTTCTCTTACTGTAGTATGTTTGTGTCATGGTTTTATGTCAGTGGCCCCCAAGCCTCATCCAATTATGTATTTGTGATTGGTTCACTGTCTAGCGCTTGGGGTGGAGCCAGGACATGATGTAACAGTGGGAAGAAGTTGTGTCTCTCCCTCTTGCCAGTTTATGCCTTGCTGTTTGCTGCAGCCCTGAATGACCGCCCACCATGCCACCCTGCCTTGGAGCCAACTGAGTATGGACTGAAACCTCCAAGAACTGTAAGAAATAAACCTTTCTTTCCCTAACTTTGGGTGTCAGGTATTTTGTCTCAGTGAGGAGTAAAAGGTAACTAAGACAGTCTACAATAGTGTTCAGTGAATAATTTAAAAATTCATGAGCATCCTGCTGCATAGAGTTATCAAAGAGATCATTCTCTTTTCTCAGTCTTGAAATGAACTTCTTAGGTGGAATGACACTAACCTTCTTCTTCTGAGTGGCAGTGCTGTGGCAAAAGATTGGCCAGGCATGTCAACAAGCTTTCCTTCTTAATTCTGCTGGGCCTTGTATGCCAGCACTTTCTCACGGCATGGCAGGCAGAAGTACAACACCTGAAGCACAGAGTTTCAGTAGCATGTGTTCCCAAAATTGGCCAGTCCAAAATAGTGCTCATTGATTGCAAACTGCTCTGGATCAATGTCTTTTTCTGGATCCAGAGGCATTGGTGCCCTGGAAATAACTCATCATCACGGGAAAGCACTGAAGAGAGGACCAGGGAACACTGATGTCTGATTATGTGGGAAGATAGCAGTCTCCTGATCATGAAGCCTTGTCCTCTGGGAAATGAGTCATATTCCAGATGGAGGCAAGGATTCAGACAGTCATTAGTCTAAGGGTTGCAGCGACCCTACGTGGACATATTTATGAGGTGAAAACATGACTGGCTATGGTAGAGGGCTCTGATGAGGCTGGGCAGCAGTGGCGAGGCGGCCTCAGGTCCAGTTCTCAGTTTGGCTGAGTGGCAAGGCCTGGAGAGAGGGAAGATCTCATTGCAATTTAATGAAATATCTCTAAGTGCTGATTTACCAATTATAATTTAAGTTTGCAATTTAGTTTTTATGGTTTTATTATGGCTTAATGCAAAAATTTAACTTTTATTTGGCTTTTTGATTAGTCAGTTCTGCAGTCTGTTCACATGTCACTGTTTCTGATAGAGTCCTTTCCTTTATCAGTGAATCTTTATGGACAAGCCAGAAACTATTATGAGGTTTGGCAAAATCTTTTAAACTAATAGGATAAATATTATTTCCTTTGGTCAACTTATACCTAAAGTATCTTTTCTGAGAGTCATATTTTTAAAAATAATTTGGCTCATACAATCTGTTTTAAAACATGAAGGTAACATGTCCCCTGGGTGAGGCTGATTAAAGGTATAGGGTACTTGCAATTAAGTTTAATTGGATTAAGTTAAGCAAACTAACTTTGATAATCAATTTAGTCTCATGATTGGTCTTTAGGGGAACTATCTCAGATGAGAAATATAATTGTGGTGAAAGGGCATGAAATAGTTCAAGTTATAAACAAATTTCATAGGATCTAGATCTAGAAAGGGAATAAGATACAGCATTAATAAACTAATGATACATTATTTTATATTAGAAACAAACAATTGGAATTTAAAGCAACATGACAACACTAGAAACTAAAACAAAATGACTTTAAAATGTCACATCATTTTTATGTGAGAAATAACAAAACTCTAATGAAGGAAAAACTAAATAAGTGATGAAATTGGCAATATAGTTTGTAAGACTCAAAATTCCTCATGTGTCAATTATTCACAAATTTTCTATGGATTTGGTTTAAATCTCAAGGAAAATCTTACTGAGTCTATCTATGTATATCAACAAATTTGTTTGAAATTTTATTTATAAAGAGAATAGATCCATACAAGCCAATATTAAGGTAATAAAATACTTAATAATAACCATACTGGAAGCAATGGCACCATAGCACTTTAGTGTGATCCCGTAGTAAAAAAGAAAGCATGATATTGAAATAAGCATAGACATATAAATTAGTGCAGTAAATGGAGGATTCAGAAATCACCCTTTACAAACAGTCAACTAATCTTTGAAAACAAATCAAAAGCAATTCAATGAAGAAAGGGCAGACTTTACAACAAATGGTGCTAAACAACTGAATAGGCACAAACAAAATGAAATCAGTCTAAACAAACATATTTTCATAGAAGTTGCTCAAAATAAGTCATAAAACTGAATGTTAAATGGAAATTCTAAGACTTCTGGAATACATGAGAAAACAAAATTTGGGGTTGAGGATGTCTTTTAGGTACATACTAAAAAAGAACAACTTGTGAAAGAACAGTTGATAAATCGGACTTAAAATATTCTGCCCTGCTAAGGATACTGGTAAGCAAATACAAAGACATGGAAAAATAATTGCTAAACTTGTATTTAAAATGTATCAGCAATTCATAAAATTCAATAATGAAAAGGAGAAATATTTAATCCCAGGAGGTGATTAGAATTCTCCCCTCATGAGCAGATTAGTCCATTTGTGTGAATGAAGAATTAATGTGTTATGGAGAGAGTGAATCTGCTATATAAACCAGGTTGGTGAGGTCTCCTGTACACTTTCTGTCTTTTATAATATGATTTGTTTTACCTCCAAATTGTCAGCAAGCAGACCATTATAAGATATGGCACCAAAGACTGAGGCTAGAATTGTGAGCCAAAGTATACTTGTTTTCTGTGTAGTATACTTAGTCTGTGGTATTGTGGTTTCTACTCACAGAAGTGGTCTCAGATAATATACACACACACACGCATGTACACACACACACACACACACACTCAGACACACAAATGGGTCAAAGGTCTGAAAAGACATTTTACAAAGAATACTCACTTAAGGAAAATAAGCAAAAGCAGAATGAAATATACTACAAAAACCAGTTACAAAGGATGATCAACAATATGGCCAATGTTTAAATTAAGAAAATTTATTACAGTAAAAGACACATTTCCATTCATTCCCCTCACTTCAAGCACACTTATTATTCTTAACTCTTTGTTAGACAGTTTTCTTTCATGAGTACCCTTAAAATGTGTGAGAAAACATTTGGTGAATCTGCTGCTGAGTACAATCTAACTAAAAACATTGTAAAAATACGATGTGTCCTGATTTACCTTATTTACTGGATATGGCAAGGTATGACTTCTGACTCTTCCTCAAAGTCAAAATGATTATGAAAGCTCAGCAAGGATGTAGAAACAGCCACGACAGAATAATTACATATGTTCACAAAAGAGGATTTCCAGAATTGTTGCAGAAAGTCACAAGAAGCCAGGCCTAGTGGAACACACCTATAAGCCCAGCAATCTGGAGCATGGGTGGGATGATTGCTGTGAGTTAAAGGCCAGCCTGGGTTATACAATGAGACCCTGTCTCAAAAATAAAAAGGTGAGATGAACAATAAAAGTGTTCAAATCAAAGGCAAGTCTTTTGTGGGAGGTTAATGGCAATGCTGTAATTTTTTTCATTATTTTGAACAAAAGCAATATGCTAATGTAAGGTGAAGACAGGAGAAAGCTGTGAGTAGGAAGTATACAGGAACTTTCCTCCACTATCTCATTCTTTTCCTAAAGCTAAAGTTATTCTAAGTCTGTAAATAAACAAAAAATGTGGTGAGAACTATTTTTAAATGAAAGGGCCCAAGTATACACTATATATATAAGATATGTTAAATATTTGGAGAGATGTATTTTAAGAAAAAAATAAAAAAGCTATACATTGTTATTACTAGATAAGAGATCTTTAAGGCTGGATAAATATATGAGAAGAGTAACATTTAATAATGATCAATAGTTCAATACAAGAGGAAATTTTAAGACTTAAAATTTTGTATATATATATATATATATATATATATATATATGACAAAATATTCAAAATGTGAAATAAGATAAAATCATAATTGGAGCAATTTTCCAAATTTCTCAAGAAAGAAACAAATAAAAATATAAATACAGTCATACCTTGATTCACAAACTCTTTTATTTAGGAACAATTTGTTTCAAAAACTAAAGCACCTGGCAAAATTTTGCTTCCATTCACAAACTTTGCATGGGATGGCAAATGGGACTACGACCATCTTCCCCACAGGAACGTAAGTAGAGCCATCTTCCCCAGAATCGAGGAGTGAATTAAGTTCTTGAGCCAAGGTATGACTGTACATTGAACACGTGAACCACACAATTGAGCCAGCTAACATATATGGATATTGTACAGATTCAGACAGAAAAAACATTCTTCATTGTTTTCAAGTACACATGGAATTTATTTCAATGTGGATCATAAGATCATAAAATAATCTCAAAATATTTTATAGAATTGGACATGTGCAAAGTTTCTTCTAGATATTGCTAGTATCTCTTGGATTGGTTTTATGTACCATTTTCTGTTAAAAAATAAAAGTAATTTTAGTTACAAAAATGCCCTTGTTAATAGAGTATATTTACAAATGAAGAGAAGCTGTGAACAGAAGGAGAAATTTGAAGACACGAGTATGAAAGATTTTAAAATAAAATAAGGTTAAAATTAAAAGTTTTAAAAATACAATAAAGTAAAGATACTTTCTAATTTGTGTTTTAGATTGTAAGAATTGAGATGAAAAATACTAATGAGATTAAGAGAGATTATTAACAGGATGAAAACACACATCTTTTGATTACCAAGTCAGAAGAATTCAAATGAAGAAGAACTTTAAAAATTATTCATTGCTACTTGCATCCACATTAACTGGAAACAATATTTTAAATCAGCCAGGAAATAATATTTTAAATCAGCCAAAGAAAAGTTATATTGCCTTAAAACAGTTTTAATTACATTTAAAGAAATAATAAAAACTACAAAATATTAGAATATTTTCATATTGTGAGAAAATAATTAAGATCATATCCATTCATGCACCATGTGATAATCATCTGGTCAGTGACAGATGGTGTAAATGATGGCCATCACTAACACTACAAGGGAGCTGAATAGTTCACATCACTAGTGACATCATAGCAGATTGAACTACTTACTTGTTTATGGCGGTGTGCTTGATAGTATCAAGTCTGAGAGTAGAGGCAACTACTCTGAAGATAAGATTCAATAGAATACCCATTTTGGTTTGAGTATTAGCTGCCTTTGAAGTCCTATAATGTCTCCAATGTTTGGTTTTTGTTAATAGTGCTATCCGCTTCTATGTTTAATTATACTATGCCTGATGATACAGACAATTTTATTGAAAATAACAAGAGACATCATAGGAACTACCGTAGATCACCTAGTATTGTGGTTTTATATGTCTTTTTCATTTTGTGTTTTTCTAGGAATTTGTTTTGTTGACTTGTTTTGATTTGTTTTTCCCTCTAATACAGAAAGGATAGGTATACATGTAGAGACATACATGTGTAGAACTTCTAAACAGTTTACGGGAACTGATTATAGTTATTGTAAAAAAAAGAGAGGAAAAGAAAGTATTATAAAGGATATAACTGCATGTGTGTTTAAGTGTGTAGGATTGATAATCATAATTTTTGTTGGATAGATGAACAACTACTTCTAAGAGGATAATATGTAATTATCAACTAGTGATTTTTTACAGTTTTTTTTGAAATTATGTATTATTTCTACCCTCTTTCTGTTTCATTTTTTTCTTTAAATAAAAATTATTTATTTATGTATTTTTATTTTTTTAAACTTTTTTTTTTTTTGTACAAGGGATCAAACTCATGACCTCGCACTTGCCAGGCAGGTGCTTATGCTGCTGAGCTAAATCCCTGGCCCCATCATTATCTTTCTAATTAGTACATATCATCTATATGAAACATACTCTTTTTTATGTCCATGTGGGACATTTATAAAAATTGATAAAGTGCTACATCTTACAAGTGTATCAAGGAATTTCAAGGAAATTTTGAGTTCTTTCACCATAGATTTATTAAATCATAGTTTCATTACAAAGACAGTAAAAAGAGAGTAGTATTCCACTGAAAGATAGAAAATCAATGCAATTTTAAAATGCTAGGCGTTAAGAAAAATTACAAAAGAAACTTTACAAAAAGAACTGAAGTTAAGAAAAACAAGATGCAGCAAAATGTAGATGAAAGAAAAGACTCATACTTTTCACAGACATGATTATATGAAGTAAAATCAGTTACAGTTAATAAGAGAACATTGCAAGGTTGCTGATATAAAATTGATTTTAGCAGTCTATTGACAGCAAAACATAACTATTAGAAACATTAAAAAAGACTTTTACTCATCTTGAAATTTTGCAAAAGAATTTAAAAATAGCTAGAAGTTATGCTAAAACAAAGTTTATATCACCATGGCAAAAATAATTTTAAAATATTGAAAGGTATGAGAGACCTAAAAAAGAGAGATAAATAACATTATTTATGGGTAAAAAGACTTAACATGCTAAAGACAGAAAATTTTTTCTATTTTAATCATTCTGTAAACACAAGACAATTCGAAGCAAAATTCTAATAGACATTTTTATGAATATTGACAGTTTAATTCTGAAGTTTGTAAGAATGAAAACTGAATACAATAAAGAACTGTAAGATGTGAATGCATTTTTAATAGGAGACCCAAACTTATAATACAAGTATAATGTGAAAATAACATTTACCCAGATTAGACAAACAATAGATGTCATAAAATCAACAAAAATGTCAAACCTAAAAGAAGACTAAGTTTGATTGCAGTTTCTAACAGTTATTACTGGCATTGTTATTTTTACTAAAACAATTTTAAAAGAATGTCCAATGCTAAAATCATCTTTTTCAGAAGATTATTACCACTGAGAATAATTGTAGAACCTCGCTAAAACATTTTTAAAAATTAGTTTGCAGTTAGTGGTGAACCTCAAGGGAGCAGATACATGCCATCTGAGGCAGGGTGAAGGTGTGCTAAATTTTATTTGACATAGTGGCCAGACCAAAGCAATCACTTCTCTGTTCTCACTGATTATATTTCTTCATAAAAGAAGATTTTATTGGTTGCAAGAAACATTACTGTTGCATAGAGTTTCAACCAAGCCAGGTCAAAATGAATGTCTTTTGCACCAAATCTGCCCTCACTTGCTTGACTGTCTCCATGAATGTTCAGTCCATCAGCCATGGTCTAAATGTAGGTTTCATTCTTAATAATTAAACATTTAAAGTTCCAAATTTTTGGAGGGAAGTAACTTAGTTGATCCACTTTCATAAGTTTCTTGAGAGTTTCTAGAGTATTTCTTAAGTCAATTCAGCACTATTGAAGCTAAGATGAGACTAATTCATTTACATGAGTGGTGCTGATTCTAGGGATAGCGTAGTAGACATTGCTGGGTGTGCCTCACTCAAGTCCTCTGAGACCCTTTCACCATTTTGCTGCGTACAGTCAATATCTTCCTGAAAGTTTATTATGATTCACTCTTTGGAGCCTCTTGGACTCAGGTTAAAGTTAGATAGACATTCTTTCCTTAAGGGTTTGTTGTTACATAATTTCATCTCTTTATCCTAATCCCCTTCTCTCCAGAAAGCTTTCATTCATAAAACCCCATCTCAGGATCTGCTTCTAGGAACACAGCCAACAAAGGTGGGGTCTGGGTTTCATTCATCTTTGTGTCTCAGCACCAAAGAGTGAGGGAATGATGCAAATACTGAAAAATGCATTGTCAAATGAATGAACCTGAACAGTATTTTACATTTGCTAGGATGCAAACATACAGAATGTTCAAAACCAAATAATAGTTAATGTTTATTGAAATTTGCTGGTTTTAGAAATTTCATTAAAGACCCCAAAGATCCATGAACTAAACTGAATAATACCTGCATTTTACTGAGGAAGAAACTGAAATTCGAGAGTGATTGATATCTTTGCCAGAGACCATGCAGAAATAATGGCCTATGCAAATGCATTTAAGTTTTTTAACAGGTGGTAGAAAAATACTGAAAATTAATTTATTAAAATTTATTTGATTTTAGAAAAGCTAAAAAATCTCTGAGAAGCAGAGTCAAGTGTATAACATGTTTTTGAAAATACATACCAGCAATCCAAATGCACTATTTGATTTATAAAAAGCCATTTTATTAAATTTCTTAAATAGATGCATTTGATATACGTTCTGCAGTTCTTGCTAACTAATGCCTTCCTTCTACCCACACTTCCAGATATGAGGTAACATCACAATATTTATAGATAGCATCCTCACTGTCAGCTTGGCATACGGGTTATGTAAGGCATAATTGGGTTTACTTCTTGCAATTAGCATTGGGATATTTTTGCTATTGAAGCACTACTTTGCAGTTTCTGCTGGAAAAGGGGGTTAAGCATTTTGTTTGGTACATGGAAAATCTGCCTTGACAGTGCTTCATAATGGAACCAATTATCAGGTATGCTGTTAGACATAGCCTCACAGACCCCAATTTAAATAGAAAGTAGTGACAATGTCTTTTGTGAAATAGTCACCGTAACACTAAAAATCAACCATATGTGAAGATCTACATTCTTACCAAGGTGACAAGGGACTGAAAATACTTGTTACTTACACATACACTTTGAGATTGCAGCAATTAAATTGCCAACTAAAGAGAGTGACAGCTATTAAAACACTCTTCAAAAGCCAAATTCTTGCTGAATTTCTCTAATAACAATTAGCACAGTTAAACATATACTTGTACTATGACTTAAAAAATAATTTTAATAATGGAAAACCTCTGTATTTTACATACTCTGAAAGAAAATGCATTTTGGTTGTCTGTTTGTACATTGAATCATGTGAACATTCAGAAAAAGTAAGACTGTCCCTTTATCAGAGAAGTACACTAATGTTCATATTTATTTAAATCTGAAATTCAATAGTGAGAGGAACTATTGTTTATTATTTATATCTGTCCGCAAAACAGTTCCTTGGAAATCAGTGGCTTATTAGATATTAAAAGTGAATGTGGCGTTGAGGAAAAGTTCTTTCATGCCTGCAAAAAGACTTATTTTTAAAAGCTATATGGCATCACCATTTGAGATTTTAATCAATGAATTGAAGTGAGAGTCAGGCACATATATTTTTAGTTTTATTTTTTAAACTCTGCTTGATATACTGAGCTATATTTGTAAAGGAACAGCTTAGTGCTTAACAAAGTTACAAATATTTTCATTTGTGTTGATAATTTTATTATGTAATCTATTGACATAATTATCAGTACATCTGAAAGTAATTATGACTATAAACATGCAATGTGTGCTTTGATTCTGAACTTAGGAAAGTGCTTCATGTTTTTATTTATACATAGAACTGGTTTTAATATTTAGGATCTTTTGAATTCGTAATGTTTGACTGAAAAAGATTTCAGGTTCTCAAAATGACTACCACTACCACTGACTCAAGGTGAAACTATGCTCAGGTTTTAGGAGTAAGCATGGGTGGGAAGAAATCTCCTACCTACTATAAGGTCCCGAATATTTTAGGGAGTTGAAGTTAAGTGGCTAAGGAAAGCAGAAGGAAATATAGCTAATCTTTGTGCCATGGACATAAAACAAGAGTAGTCTTACACATGGGAATTCATAAAAACATTCCAAGAATTTCAGGAGTACAAAGAGTTGTGAGAGATTCAATGCCCAAATACTCTCTTTCCACATATGTCTTTCCTTGCAACTTGTCTGTGAGCATCTATATCACTATGCAAATTCTTGTTTTCTGTTTTCTCCTTTAAAAAAATCACCCTTCCCATACTTCACAAAACAATGGAAAACCTCTAATCTACTTGTAATTTATTATAGTGGATTGTGCTGGGATGTAAAAATCTCAGAGGTTCCAAAGGAACAATTCAAAATATTGAGGTAGGAGTTGAAAAAGTGAATGATTCAAATGACTATGTAAACAGTCTTTTTGGAGGGCAGTTGTTTTCTAGTTTTTAATTTCAGCAATATTGATGAAAGATCAAATGGATTTGCCAGTAGAGAGTTCATTAATAACAATTTTTGATAATAAGTCATTATACAATTTTGCATTATAATGCAGCAGCAGTTCAAACAACTGAATAACAAAAGATTTTCCAATTTATTTTTTAATATGAATAAAGTATATCATGATTTACTTTTATTAACAAACTTTATGGATCTAGTCACAAGTAATATTTCTTCATATATTTAAAACATTAACAATTGTTCGAATTACAAGCCTAGAATAAGTTCTAGATTGCAACTGTTCTGAAATATTTGTCAAATTAGAGGTCACAATATCCCTTCATAGTCTTTATTTTAAATGCTGAAATCTTTACGAGTACTAGTCAGAACTCTAGTCCATTAAAGAGTTACATGCCTTTATTTACAAAGGTCTCATATGATGTTTCTTAGTAATGTTTTCTAATGTTCAAAATTTGACCTGGGTATTTAATAGGTTTAGCTGCTATGAAAAATACTACCACTTAAAAAAAGTAAATGATTTTTACTTCCTGTCAGTCATAAAAAGACATAAGTTTTAAATGATGATCTTATAATACTAGCATTTTAAAATTCATTGGTTAACACCAACATTTGGTCTTTTTTCATACAGGAATAATGTTCTACACATATAATCTTGTCATTTATAAATAATGAGTTTATTTTACTCTTCAAAACTTTATAAATATATTTCTTTTATTGCCTTGCTGCATTTCCTGTGTCTTTCGGTGGGGAAATGTAGAAAGGCTTGGACTATTTCACATCAGTGATTTGTTTTTGCTTCAGGCTTTTAGTAGAGACTCTAATTCAGATTAAAGATGTTTTCTTGCATTTTTTATTTTCCAAAAGCGTTTCATGATGGTATTTGTTTGTTTGTTTGAGACAGAGTCTCACTATGTTGTTCATGCTGGTCTTGAACTTACTATGTAGCCCAGGTTGGCCTCAAATTTATGATGATACTTGTGCCTCAGCCACCTGAGTGCTAGGATTACAGGTGTGCACCACCACACCCAGGTAAATGGTAATAATTATTTTTGGCATGCATCAACTCTGCATTTATCTAAGGTTTTCTTGCTCTTATCAAATTTATCATGCAATGTTTCTTTTTTTGTTTTGTTTTAAGGTGCTAAATTAAATTGATCGATACTTTAAATGACTGGCAAAACATTTAGAATGTGAAGAAACACTCATTCAAGATTCATTATCCTATTCTATTATGCTAGTAGTTATAATCTATAATATACTTTATCGTTTTCCATATAATTTTATTTAATATTGTTGTTTGTAGTAGTTCAGTTTCCCCTTGTGGGGAGCAGCATACAACTACACAAGTACACAACAATTTAAAGGGGAAAAGGTTTAATTTGGTCCTTCCTTTCAGAGGTTTCAGTCCGTGGTTGACTCACTGAAAGGCAGAAACATCATGGCAGGGAGCTAAAGTTGTAGTTCAGGGTCTCAAAGCCAGGTTAATCCTTAGCATCACAAAAACAAACTAAAACATAAAAGAAGATCAGGATAGAAAGATGTGGGGGAACAAAGCTGTTTTGCTCATCAAAGCCAGGAAGCAAAGCAAGGAAACAGTACCAGAGACAAAAGGGGCCAGTAACCAGAGATAGGACCACAGGTCATGATTCCACAATTCACCCACATACACTCAGAAGCCTGCTTCAGTCACCTCCCTAAGCAGGTGCCAAACTGATCAACCTGACAGTCTGCTTAATGGTGAAAATACTGTTTTTAAAAGTTTTAAAACCATTGTTGCAAAATATGACCTCAGAGTCTGACTTGTGATTTTATTTATGGTGTTCTGGAAAGGGAGTATCTATAAAGAAATATATTACATCATTGATAGCAAAAAATCATGGCATGGCAGAGGTGATCAGCTATTGAGATAAAACTGATCTTGTAGAAAGGATAAAAATATTCTACATTTGAATTGAGATGGTAGTTACGTGGAGGTATACATCCAGCCAAATGCCTTTGAAATATATAGATTATACTGTACACATATAGGTGATGTGCATTTTACTCTCTAAATTATTCCTCAAAACATGAGATTTATAAAAATATTCCATATAGTTTTATAACAATATTATAGTTAAATTAGAATTACATAAAATGCATATTTATCCTGTGAATGAGGAACAACAAAAGAAGTATTTTAAAATGTGTTGGATTTGAACTAAAAAAATTCATTTTAATCTCAGCTCTGCTTATCAGGATTTTGATTTTAGGCGCATCCTTTACAGTCTTAGTGAGGTCTGATTTATAAAGGAAATGTACATCAACACTCAAACTCTCTTAAGATTTCCATTAAATACTGTTTAAAAATACAAAAAGACCAAAGTAGCAATGCAATGAATATCCATCAAACTTAAATATCACTTGCTCTTAACTGTTTTCACCATTATCTTACTTTCTATAGCAGCTTTTGAATTTGTGGTGGGCTCTCATGTAAGAGAACAAACTTTCTTTTCTATTTGTTTATATTGAAACTATATTATAAAGTGAAATATGGCTGCTTACATAGAATATTTGAAGCAATAAAATAGGGACTCCTGTTCTTTTTCTTTTTTTTTTTCATTCCATAAGTGTAACCTGCCTGCTGTTTACCAAACTTACTTTTGTTTTATAGGCTGTCTGGTCCTGTAAACAGGAAGACACTGTTCTCATTTGCTGCCATGGAATATTCCCAATTCATAGGCCAATTTAGGAAGATCCTTGTTTTCTGTCCCTGCTCCAGCTACAGTGATGAGACATAGTCCAACTTGGGGGATGTACTGCAACTTGGCCTTTACAATTTTCTTCTACAAATTGTTCAACACTTTTGTTGATTCCAGTAAAGAATTATTTTCAATTCTATAATGGAAAGTGTTAGTTTATGTTTCCCACAACAATAATCTATACTGCAGTGAGCAAGAAATGTCATTGCACTCAAGGATATTACTGCTTGCTTAGATTTATTGAGAATTTAGATATTTTGCTTCAAAATTGATAACTATCAGCCAACTGAATAAATATACAGAAATAAAAGTGAATGAAGTGAGTATCCACTTCTGGTTGTAATGGTGTTTCAGGATTATATTTCCCTCTACGTTCAAAACAAAAAGAAAAAATACAAAAGGATACTGAAATATTGGAAACAGGTATAGAAGACTATGGTCTTGGCAGAGAATGAGTGAGGCAAGCTCTACATATGCCCAATGGTAAAGCACAAGAAGGGCACCCAAAACAAGACCCATATTCCCCTTATGTGAAGGAAACAGAGCCAGACATCACAGTGGACATCACCTTGTGAAGAATTAGTAGATTGGAATACTGGAAAGAGCAATGATGGAGAAAACTGAAGAACTGAAGAGGCTCCCTTTCAAATCTTCACCTTAAACTGATAAATGTAGATGTGTGAGAAATCTGTTTGCACCCAGGAAAAGACACTTTAGAAAGAGGAAGAATAATTTCTAAAATTTACTCAACCAAGTGCAAGAATTTACTAAAACAAGAGGTATTACTAGCATTTTCAGAAGTGAAATGCTTTAGTGGTCAGCTTAAGTCACATTTCATTTAACATTGTTTTGGATTGGCTCAATCAAGCTAAAAAGCAATCCTGGAAATAGTGAATCAAATTGTTCTCAATAAATCACACCAAAAAATGCTCAAATGTTTAAGGACTATAAAAAAAAACACATTCACAGGTGTATACACACACACACACACACACACACACACACACACACACAACCCCCATAATCAAAATCCTAAAATTTTCAACAACTCATAAATTTAAGAAGCATTAAAATTATGAAAATATGACTCACAATAAGAAAAATAAATCAGCAAAAGTGACTATCATCAGCATGTGCCTTCTAGGATTCCTGTGTGGAAATGCAACAGGGTGGGGAAGTGAAACTTATGGGAGGGATTAAGTCATTCAGTTATGCTCTCATGAGCAGATTAATGCCACTATAAAATTGGTTTATCAGAATAGATTCACATTCAGCTATTCCTCCTCATGTGCAGAAAAATGCATCCCTTCTCTTGCCATTCTGCCGTCTACTGTGTAAGAACACAGCTTACCCTCCCTTCCAAAGCAGCCACAGGCAGCCCCTCACTAGACACCAAATGACATTGCTTGATCTTGGACTTTCCAGGCCCCATAACTATAAGAAATTTATTTCTGTTCTGTTTTATTTCCAGAGGGAAGCTTTCTCACTGGCCTCTGCTCTCGTGGTTCTCTGACTAGCCTCTGACTAGGGTCTCCATCTCTCTATGGCTGGAAGTCTTAGCCTGGAACTAAACCTGAAGGCGTAGTCTTTTGCCATCTAAGTGGAGGCTATTATGCCACCGTATCTAGCCAAACACAGGCAAGACTTTTCCTGGACCCAGAAGGGTTGCACCTAGTGAGGTTCAGGATATCACTAATTGTAGGGATTAGTGGAACCTAGAATGCACAGTGGTGCTAGGTAGGGCTCAGGGAAGTTGTGCAGGCAATCAAGAGTGACTGTAGAAACAATATTTTGGTAAATAAGTATGATTTCTGTGAAGATGGTTGATGCCACAGATCTTCACAGTTGTTTGATTACAACCTTCTTCCAATCATGTATATTCTCACTTTTTCAGTATGAACAGGGGAAGTGTTCCCCAAATCTTGAAATTCTGCTTTGCTTTTGACGTATAGTTTTACCTTAATTTATTTATTTCCTTTTGATTTTTATTAAACTCAATCCAGTGAACCCATGCTGCACCTTCAGTATCTTATCTGGAAATTTCTAATAAAATGTCATATTTACATACAAGTTTTAGCTTCTCCAAAATACTACAAGATGAACACAATTCAGGCAAAATATTTGCCATGTAATAGCTAGAGTGGCTTTCACTCCAGCTTCAAAGCTTGTTTCTAATTTATTTCTAAGATCTCATCAGAATGACTTTTACCAAGTATAAGGCTAATTCTTTCTATTAGAGATTACATGGATATTTTCTAAAATGATTGAGGCTTTTGTTACTCTCTTTTTTGCTTTCTGGATATTATCATACTCACCTCTAGAGCATTTTCTTGGCATTGCCCATAGTTAGTCAGCTCTAGATATGAAACAGAATGGTAGAATGTCTTGGAAGGAGAAAAGCTGCTCATCTCATGGTGATAAGAAAGCAGAGAGCTTAATAGGAAGAGCCTAGAAGGAAGATAAATCCAGCCAAGAGCAATGTCTTTGGAACAGACCCCATTTCCCAGCAAGTCAGCTGTAAGCTTTTAAAATCCACTCATTTTCCAAAAGTCCCACTTATGAATACATGAGGCTGTTGGGGGACATCTAGATACAATCCGTAACAATAATCAGAAGAGGAGGTCATCACTTCATAGTTATCTGCGTCTGAAAAGAAATCCTCCTGTGGACATAATTTTTAATAGTTAAAGTTTGAATACACTCTATGGAAAGTCAGATTCAAAAAACACATTTTTACTCATACAAACTCAATTAGTAATCATAATGAAATTGTGGCCCTGATCAGTGCAATAAATACAGATAATATAACAATCCAAATAACTCTCAAAAAGAGTTGAAAATATAAGTGGTGATATACCTCTCTCTCTCTCATATATTCCCAGTCAGTGAAATAATAAACTGCTGTAAAACACAATGACATAATAAATCTCAAAATGATGAATAATGAGAGGGGAAAAGTCACATAAAAACTATCACATAATATTTTATTCTGTTTGTGTAAAATCCTAGAACAATCGTCTAATCTGTAATGGCAGAAACAGATCATTAGTTGCTTGAGAATGGAGAAGAGATAAATTATATAGAAGTGGAATAAATTTGAGTATGATGGATAGATTCATTATCTTGATTGTGATGAGCATTTTGATGGTATATATAGTACATGTCAAAACTCTTCAAAATGCATAAAATAAAAATGTGCAGTTCATTTTATTTTTGCAAGTCTGGGCCAAGGTCTTTTGCTTTTAACTGCTCTTGTGAGAGTAAACTTATTGGTGAGCTGAAGATTGGCTGGTCTAGAATTACTGTGGTTGAGCTGCTCCATCTCAGGGCACATAGACTCTAGTTCTCTAGTGGGTTGGCTCAGAATTGCTCTACTAATGGTAGCATGGGTACCAGAAATTGATTAGATCCTGCAATACTGCCCAGTGGCTGCCTTACATCTGATGTCACTATCAATTGAGCCTTGTTATTTTCACCAAAGCAAGCAAACATCAGCCTGGACTGGATGAGGTTGATAAATGGATCCCAATTATTGATGAACTCACATTTCAGGAGTTATTGGCATAATGTAATAATATTTGGAATACTTAAAAAATAATCTAGCTACTATATATGTTTCAAAAATAATCACATAATGTTATGTCAAGTTGCATTTTGTGATCTCAGTGCTGTTCTTCATGTTCTTTTGAAAAATAAAACTGTAGTTTAGGAAAAAAAGGGATGATTTAGTCTCATTAAACTTTGGTTTTCTGAGAGATTATCTTCCTCATATATTTCTACTTTCATTTAATCATCTCTTGTCAAAAATTTTTCTTATATTTAATGTCTCTATCAACTTAAAGTTGTGGTTAAACCCTGAGGCGCATATCATCTAGCTATTTTTAAATGAAATTATGTGTCTCTCAAATAACTGCCACTAATATTTGATTTACACATTCAATATTGTTTAAATTGTATCCAAATTCATATTGATTTCAGAATAATTGGATGATATTTTACTTTCTTTTTCTCTTTGAGTGTAAGACACTGTAGAAATAAGTTACCTGATCAATATATGACAAAGAATCAGTGATGCTTGAGAGAGCTAATAGTGGGTGACTCAAATCTCTAGCTGCCTAAACCCTCCAGGCTTGCTTTGAAAATCTTTGCATATGCTACCACTCATGCATTAGAGAAGGATAAAATAGAAAACTCTATGAGTTTCTTATAATTATATAATTTGTTCTCTTTATCTAAAAATAAACTTAGTTAGAAAAAGATTTTGAACATTTGGAAGAAAATAATAAATTTTAAAACTTAATTTGTACTTTATTGGGAAATTATTTTTTGCAAGTTGGTATAACATTTCTTCATTGAATAATCCAAAATGGAGAAATTTGAAAAATCTATAAATGCTGAGTAATTTATGAGAGTGGGGATAATTAACAAAACATTTTAATTATTTCTTGGGTATAAATTACTTATTATAAATATTTCACTTTAATTAAATTACTTAAATCTAATAGATTAATGGGTTAAGACTCACACTGCCAACCCTCAGGCCCATAGTGTACTGACCATTCATTTGCTTAGCTTCACATTACCTTTGAATACCCTCAGTTTCATTGATTGTCTTGCTTGTAAATCTTGTCAGCTCACAACAGAAAACAGAAAACTTGCAATGCCAGACTCCTGTGAAGCTGCATTTAATGCATGCAATTCAGGTTTTATTGTCAAGTGGACTAACAAAACAGATTCAGCATGAACACTGTTAAATAATACATCTAACAAAGGTATCGTCAAATCCATCTAGTTGTTTGTGGGAGACAACAGTAGTGTTTTGACTTCTAGCTTTAGCTGTTATAGATGCCTAGAAACCCTGACATGTACATTATCATTACCAAAGCTTCTGTGACAAAATGCAGAAGCCCCGTTAAATTTGAATTTAAGATAAATATTTGATAATATCACTCTAAAAGTCACTTCAAATATTTCATAGAAACGCTTTCACTAAAAATACATGTTTTCTCCTTCCATAATTGAATGTTTTGTGTTTTTCTTTGCTAACTCTGGTAACTTTATTGCTTGACCACATTTAACTGCTTAGCCTCACATTGGATTTGTAACCCATCTGGAGAGGCAATGAGACACATAAATTACTATTAGAAAACGGTTTTAGTTTAAATCTACTAGAGTTAGCATTACTTCTCAAATTTGTGGCAATAGGATTCCTTTACATAGTACAGAAGAGATATAAAAAGCTACAGAGTAAAGTTTACATGTGTTACTTGCTTTTCCTTTCCCAAACAACAAAAATTAACAACAGTAATAATTTTGCTTCATTAAGACAATGGGGAGGGTGAGTATCATTCCTAATGACTAACTTTAGAGACCAGCCAGTTGGTGAACTTTTGAAACTGAGTTTATTGTCTCAAAAAGATGAAGCATCTTGAGGTGGCAAGGGCCTCTGACACTTTGGCTATGAAATATACTTTTATAATATGATCTACCTAATAATAGTGCTATTCTCACTAGCATTAAGACCTACAAAGTGGTTGTTATCTAAATAGGTTGTAAATCCAGGATGGCAACCAGCATGAGCTAATCCACAGTGATCCTAGTCTGTGGCTAATTTATCATCTTTGTGTATACTCAGCACACAAAGAAAGGAGCCATGAGAAAAAGGATTTATCCAAGGAGAAAGTTTTTCATGAAAGAGATATAAGTGGACAGAGGATCAAAATCTAGAAATTGTTGGTAATTTCTAAGGGATGAGCTAACTTAGAAAAAGACCAGATAACTTCAAGAAAAGAAATTATTATAACATTGCACACATTTTCTATGCATCTTCTAATCTTCTCCAAAGGACCTATCATGATTTCACAGGTAACTTTGGCCAGAGAACAACCAAAGATATTAAATATTCAGTGATTCACACCAGTCCTGGAAGAAGAATAATTCTTCATCTTAAATGTTGCATGTTTCCACAGGTCAGATGATACTTTGAAATTGGCTGGGATCTTCTATGGAGTGATCCAATTTATGTATAAAAATAGTCTGTGGTTATAGCCTAATTCCTAATGTATGGATGGAAGAAATATGATAAGCCAATGGTAGAGGATATAAATTGGAATTTTGACTTTGACTTATGGAATTAAATAAATACCCAAGTTGCTTGTTTTGTATCAAAATAGTAATCCAGGGTTGAGACTGTATCCATGAGCCAAGCATGGTGATGGATGCATATAACCCATGATAATCAGGAGACTGAAGTAGAACTCTGCTTTGAGCCCAGGAATTGTAAGTCAACCTGCACAACATAATAAGACCCTTTCTCATAAATATACGCAAACACTTAAAACTTATTGGAAATGGACTACAAAGAAGAAAATGGTTAATATATTTACTTAGATATTGATTTGATTATCAAGGTAATCTAGGTATTCTTCTTCAATTTGTGAAGAAAGAATGACTGGTAAACTCTTTGGAAGTACTTTCTAGTAGTGCCATATCTTTACCAAGTAAACAGATAGTAAAAGCATCACAATAAAAGTAAAATATACAAGGACTTCCTTATAAATTTCAGTTTTGAGCCACTCAGTAATCAGCTAAGACAAAATATGAATTACATATCTGAAAACAAGCCTGTAAAGATGATATACCTTTTAAATAGTTGTAGAAATAAGGAATTTGTTATCTACCTTATCATCATCCATATATTTTCTATCTGCTATCTATGTATACATCATCTGCCTATCTATCTATCTACCTATCTATCTATCTATCTACTATCTAGCCATCCATCCCTCTGTCTCATTTTCCTGGTTTATTTTATATAGGATCTGTTGGGTGGAAATTCACTTAATTTAATACATAGATTTAAAAAATCAAGACCCAGTTTTGAGTGGTGTCACAGTTCAGGTTACTATAACAAAAACTTCCATAGGCTGGTAGCTTAAACAACAAATATTCAGAGCCAGTATTGAGACAGGTATTGAGAGAGAGACAGAGAGAGAGAGAGACAGAGACAGAGAGACAGAGAGAGACAGAGAGACACAGACAGAGAAATAGAGTCTAGTCTTTCAGATAAGGACAATAATCTCTTCTAAAGGATACCACCCAGATGACCTGAGGTAAACCTAATTAACCCCTTAAGAGCCAGTCTCCTATACTAAGTCACGGGGTCTAGGTTTTCAATGTATGGATTTGGGGAAAACAGAAGTATAGAGCCTATAACAACTAATCTGTAGCAGAAATGGCTATCGCTAGGAAACCATGAACTAGCAGATTCCACAACTGATTTTATGCTTTTATAGGAAAGAGTGATCAGTTTTTATTTGCACAAACCATAATTATATTTGTTTAGGCTCATCCTGTTTGAAAATTTAAATACAGAAGAAATGATATATTTATGATTTGTGGCTAATATTAACACTTGCGTTCATATGGAAATTCATGATTGGTAGCAATCTAATGTTTTATTCTCTCTGTTTATATTTTAAAATAATCCTTATTTTGAATCATACTTACTGAGTTAAAAGTCATAAAGTTAATTTTTTTCCCTTGGCTCTCAGGTTTGGGGAAGCAATACACATTCTGCTAATCAATCATACTTACACTGTATACAATCTGTGATGAAATGAAATGATGCCTATATGAGAGACAAATGACCTTTGAAATATGTGAAGATGGACAAATTTGAATCTCTGTTGAAAGAAGGAACAGTAGATTTATGTTCATTTTTAATCATATTACTTACCCAATGAGAGTGCTAAAAGGATACACTTTCAGAGATGTGTGCTTAAAGAATACCAAGAGTGGCCCTAGACACTAGATGGACCTTCAGAATCTAGCGTTTCCTTTTCCACGGATTCTGTAAGCCAGTTAGAATTTTTTAAAATAAATATCTCTTCTGTTATGATGGGACATGGTCTTTGAATAAAGCCAACTGTGATGTGAATGTCATTTATTGATATTCAAAATATTTTTATTGTGAGATGATTCTACTATATTCTCCTGGAAACTCACTTATTCTCAGCAATTTACCAGTCTCTTAATGGTACCAAAAATTATTCAGTGTTAACTTCATCTCCTTTAACTTCATCTCCTTTTCTATTTCTGCATGCCATTCAATAAAACTTGAAGATGCATGTTTTTCCTAAAAATAAGAAAACTGTATCACAACAATACAAGAAAATGCTCCAAATTATCCATATTCAGTGATACTTAAAAACTATGATTTAATACTGGCCTGTTGAGCTTTAGAATAACATATACTATAGATTAAAAACAGCAAACAAGATAAAACAAGACAAAAATATTCTCAGGTTAAATGATATAATGATATAACTGTTTTGTGATTTGAATTTCAGTTCCACAGTCTGTTTTAAACACCAGTTCTGCTACTTATGAGTATGCTTGGACAAATTCCTTAAAACTTTTGGCAATCTCCTCATCAGTTCAAAGACAGTGCTATCTGCCTCATATGGGTTTTCATTAGAATGCTAAAATCTATTAACGTATCTGTTCAGATAATGCTTGAAATTTAGAAGGAATGTGATCTCACTCCTCCTTTGCTCTTCCTCTAATTCCCATTCCAGCATCCTTCTTTAAGGTCTATTTAGCTCTTTTTTAGTCTATTGCTAAGGGCTCTGGATTTTGTTTTCCCCTTTGATTTGTCTTCACTATGCATTCAGAAAGGCAGAAACTAGAGTACAAGGCTTTGTTTCTGTTCTTATGAAGTGTCAGTGTCATTTCTGATTGCATCACTGTTTTTATTTTGAAGGGAATGAAACCAAATGAGACAAAACAAAATAGAGACAATCAAAACAAAAGGATCCACATGGTACATGATTTAAAAACAAAATACGAGGCGATCAATAATGGCTACCATAATGCTTCTTGTTATCTAAAAAAGAATTGCCCGTATCATCAGGCATAATAAAATTGAACAAAGCAGTACAGAACAAAACCAATAAAAAACAATGGAGAGATTATAGGACTTCAAAAGAAGATTATAAACCACAATGGGTATCATAGTGCTTCTTAATGTCTTCAAAGTAGTTGCCTATACCATCAGACTTGATACTAAGAAACAAAACTGGATAGAATAAAATCAATCAAAACAAAACAGTGAAAGCAATACAGGGCTTCAAATCAAGCTAATAGGAAATAAAAACTGATTACCATAATATACCCTGCTATCTTTGGAATAGATAATACAAGTAGATAAACTGAAAAACAGAATAACACCAAACTAAACAGAACAATGAAAACAATATGTGTTTCAAATCATGATAATAGATTAACAATGGCTTTTTTAGACAGTTCCTCCCCTTTCATTTTTACAGGATGCATTGTACATTTTGGATCCCACTAACTCCTTTAGTATTTATATTAGAGAGGTGACCCGCTATTTACCTAAGTGACTCTGAACCTTTTTACCCCTGAGCATGGTCTCAAGTTGTATCCATTTACCTACAAGAGCCTCTTTTCTTTCTTTATAGCTGAATAGTTTTCTATTGTATAAAAGTGTCATGGCTTTCTAACCAATCTGCTGTTGATGGGTAAGCCACCCCCATGTTTTTCTGGTTCCCTGTCACATAAAGCATTGTTTTCTCATCTTTGACTTTCAGTCTATAAACACCCTTTTGTATTAAATGTATTTCTTATATAAACCATTTTGATGGGCCCTGTCTCCTGATCCACTCTGCCTGTGTTTCTTTTTATTGGTGAATCGAGGTCATCTATATCAGTGATTGTGGCCAGCCTTCGCTGCCTCATCTCTGCCATGCTATTTTTCTGTTATTGGTTCCCTACTTTTCCCCTTCGTTCACTAATGGCATTTCTGAAGGACCTATTTTCATGACATAACTACTACTGAAAGACCCTACTTCTCAGTGCTACTAAATTGTGAGTTAGACACTTAACACAGGGATTTTGAGGAACCCAAATATTCTATCCAGAACACATACTAGTTGTAAAGTGAGTTAAAACTACCACTTAAAATATGATATACATTACCATACTGACTATTCAGCTGCTCGTTTATTAGACTCAGATAGAAAAATGAAAAATTTCAATGTTAAATATCACCATTTTAAAACTTTTTAAATTTTTTGAAAATGAAAATTTGTATTTATGAAATATAAATTGCATCTATATTTATATGGCTAAGCATAGTAGCTGACATCGGTAACCCCTGCCCTCTAGGAGGCTGAGGCAGTAGGATCACAAGTTCAAGCCTAACATAGGAAAATTAGTTACTTAGCAAGACTCTGCCTCAAGATGGAAAGTAGAAAGGGCTGGAACTGTAACCTCGGTGTGAAGAACCTACATTCAAGTACTATAAATACAATTACATTTGTTTGGTTCAGAAATAGGATCCTAGGAAGTTGTAAAGAATTTAATAGACCATTATATTACGACTTGATACAGATATGCATTCTATAAGATTCAAATCAGTGCAAACAAATATGTCTTCTTAGATGTTATCTTTTCTTTGTTAGAGGAAATATTCAATGGTTCCTCTTTTAGCTCCTTTAAATATACAACACAATACCATTATCACTGTCCTGATAACATCACCTTAATCACAACATGAGAAATTATAGATGAAATTGAAAAGCATCTATGATAGGTAAAATAAACCAGGTGCAGAAAGACAGGTACTCTACGACATCATGTATATGTGAAATTCAAAATTATTGCTCTTATAAAAGGTGAGAGTGGCACAATGATCACCACAAGCTGGAGAACAAAGTATAGAGAGAGGTTTGGGGGAAATTTCTTAACAGGTACTGTTGTGGATAAGAATACTCTTGGTGAAGGCTATCAGAGGTTCTTGAAATTAGAAAACACTTAGCAAATCATTAGGAGGAATAAGTAAGTGTTTTATTCACAGAAAGAAGAACTAAATAAATATGATTTTTAAAGGTACTTGGTTACTTCTCTAGAAAGGCAGCCATGAAACAGCTTTCTATCCACATAGAAGTGCACTGTAGAGTGTAAGTAGAACCTGGGCATTCTCAAAGGCAGTTAATACCACCACTGTGGCAGTACATCTTCAGAAAATGTAAATGGATAATGATTTGAGGGATTAAGGAAGAACACACTGCTATATTAGTCAGTAAACACTGTAAATTAGATTCAGAAAATTGGAAATTTATAGCTATCTGTGATGTTTCAGTTTCAAAAATTTGCTCTATTTGTGACCACCCCATGCTTCACCTGTTTGAAATATTAATTTACTTTGGTCAAAAACAATAAAATCCAGAATGTGCTATTGTTTTTTGAAAAGGGCAATAGCACATGCTTTTGAGTTGGCATCATTCGTTCCCCTTACATATTCCAAAGACCTCTGGTTATTAGATCTTTGCAACCTCCCAAGGATTCTATTTCTAAGCTAAATTATGAAGAAAACTCATAACAATGGAAACTCATAATAGAAGTAACATGCAGCCAATGCTCAACAAGAATTACGTGGCCAGCAATCCTCACCCAGGCATGAGTATTTTACAGTCTTGTATGTATATTGTCCCCTTCAACTTATATTGAGCCCAGTGGCAGGAAAAAGGAAAACAAAACAACTATAGATGAAGGGAGCTAAACATTATGAACATGTCTAAGGGTCAGAATGGACTTTAAAAGTGAATTTGAAGGACATTAAAAGGTAGTTAGTTGGGTAATATTTTAGAATATTTTAATTAAATCACTGTGGCTCAGGGTTGAAATCTGAAATCTTCCCTAAGGATCCAAATTGGACACAGATAGCTCATCAAATTGACACTCTGATTCCTTTTCATTAATGGAAGTCTGTAGCTGTGCTTTTACTGTGGTCTGATATTCCTTCTGGAAAAGTGCAATTAGGAGGGCAAAGTAGCACATTTAGTTTAAAGGTCTTTTCTGTGTAAAGAAAAAATGTGGTTTAATAATTCCTGGATGACTCTAGAGAACAGATCCAGGACTGATGAATGGCACTGAGAGGGCAATCGTGTTTGGCTTAATATAGAAGATAAAGTCTTGGAACTGCTCATTAGCTGGAATAATGTGCATTTCAAGGTCACAATATCCCTGACAAAATAATGCTTAGCAGGTATAAAATTTTGTATTTTTTAATTATGTGAGGATGCTTTAAAATTGCTTTCAAAATTTCCATGATTTTGACTATTTTACTCTGCATCTAACAAGATTGAGCTAATAATTTTAATGGGAGTACAAAACAATCTGATTTCATATTCTTTTATTTGCTCTATCAATCATATTAGTGTAATGTCTTACCTTTGCATTCGTGTTGAACATGGAATAAAAATGCAGATATTCCTATGTATTGACATCTTTATAATTAGGTCGAAATGCAAAGTTTTAAAGACATGCTTTTCGTATGTATAATTATTTATGGTATTATCTCTATTTCCTATTGTCTTTTGTGGCACTGACACACATACATACATACAACACACAGCCTCTACATGAGCAAAAGCAATTTTTCATGGAGACTTTTAATGAGGAGGGATGGAGTAGGTGGAAAAGAATAAATCGAGTGATAACAAGGCAATTACTAAAGGTTATTTTTCCCCGTTGGACTTCAGTTTTGCTTTTGTTTAAGTAAGAAGTTATTCCCTTAGAGTTCAATTTCTCCTTTAACTTGAAGATGCTTTGATATGCCAGCCCTAGATTCCATTTTTATGTGACTCTTCATAGAATTGCATAAGATAACAGAGGGATAGATTTGATTTGTAACTGGTTTTCATCAAAGGAGAATGACCAATGCATTTACTAAAAGCTTCAGAATACACTTTGATCAAAAGACTAAAGAAATGAGAAAGATTAAGTATAGACAGACTTGTCTCTGGAGGCAAAATCCTGACTGAAACAGCAGAAAATTCTTGCATGGGTGTAGATACTTCTTTCTGATCAAGTTATTCATTTTTGTGCATTGAAGTTGGAAAGGAAACAAAAACGAAGGCTTGATTTGGTCAGATGTCTTTTCAGTGAATCTAAGTGAAGTCAAGGGTGACATAATTCTATTCAACAGGGAATAAAATTTAAGAGTTAGAGAAGTTGCAGCTCTCTGTGGTTTGTCCACATTGCTATGACTTGCAATGATTTCTTTGCCATATAACTTTAAGACAATTTAATAACTTTGTAAGAACTTAACAATTTTTTAAAAAATAAACCTTTACTGTAATTTCATAGTGACCCATTTATTGCTAACAATATGACAGAAGAATTACTTGTGTAAGAAAAAATTAAATGAGAAAGAATATCTTATTGAGGTGGCAGAATTGATATTATTACAGTATTTATTTGTCCATTTTTTGCTTACTTACTAATTTAAGAAGCATATGCATAACTTGTACCCATATCACATATTTTCCAGCATCTTTAGAGATAATGTACTTGACATTCCTAACATCCACTTATGGTAGTTACATTTAATCTAGTTTTATAATCGAAAAGAGAATTCACAAATCATTTGCCCAAATTCCAGAGCTATTATGTGGTCAAGTTAGGGATCGAATACAAGCAACCTGGTTTTAGGGTCTTACCTCTTATCTGTTTTATTTTGTTTTATTAAATGATATTTAAGTATATGTTAAACTTCATTAAATTATTTAAAAAATTCTAAATAGTATTTACTCATTATGCTTAGTTACAGAAATTTCAGACTAATTAAAAAATAAATTTATTTCCTTTTGATGCCTTAATATTATTTCAATAAAGAGATAAAAATGAATTATCTCTTACAAAGATTACTATGGAAATCATTAAACACATAAAAACAAAAGACCAATCTGTGAGGTAGAAACAGGTCAGTGATTGATTTTAGAAAAGTTCCTAATTTATTTCTCTAAGATATCAGAATTATTGGTTCATTTTTTCTACAAAGACTAGAGAGTGTTTAGAGTGTATATCACTTTATTACTCATAGTACAAAAAGAAGTTACTGAGGATTTACAGATTAGTTAGGAAGGCAAAATTCTAATGTTTGAGAAGCTAAATAATAACCTAAGAAATGGAAAAGTATAGACTAGCAAAATAAATGCCTGATTTTACTTCTCCATGACTTTCTTATTGATCTGCTATAGTCTGTGAAGTGATATGATATTTAATATATTTCTAGAATGGATTATGTTTATATTAAATTTGCCATGTACATAAAAAGAATTTTAATGATTGGAATGACTTTTCTGAGAAAAATTCATTATTTTTAGACTGTGATAGTGAAATAATATTGCAGTTACTTCAGGTGCTGATCAAATAACTTTGAAACTAAATTATAAATATAGATTACCACTTTTAGTTATCAAACTGAGTTTAGGAACTGTTCATAAGGCATTCAGTATTTGAACTTTGAGTAAACTGAAGTATAAATACAGAAATTGAATAAAGTTGAAAGTATGATTGCATCTTATTATTTTACTAAATTTACATATGAAAAGTCTCACTTCATTTTTATCAAGATATATTAATGGGTTACTGGATTTGTGTACCTTTTATTGATTTTCTATGGATTCAGTAATAAAATACTACAGATAATGTGAGTTCCATCCCCGGTACCAAAAACAACAACAAAAAAACTACAGATAGGGTGGCATAAACTTCATAAATTTATGTTCTCATAGCTCTGGAGGATAAACAGGATTGGTTTCTTCTGATAGCTCTTTGCTTGGACTGCAAATGGTTCTCTTCTGGCCATCACTCATGAGATCTTTCTTCTGTGCACACCTCACATGTACCCAAATTTCTTCTTTTGATAAGGGAACTGGTCAAAATGAATCCAGATCACTCTAGTGGCCTCAGTCTAATCTTTGCACTTTTGAAAAGATATAACGTCTAAATAAAGTCATAGTTTGAAGTACTGGGCACTTGAATTTCAACATCTGTTTTGGAGTAGAGGAAGATTTCAGCTTAAAATATAACAAACCTCATACAATTTCAAGAATATGTCAGATTGTGCTAATAATGTAAGCAAAAAGGACATATAAGTAAAAAATTTTAAGATGCCTAAAATAAATTATAAAATTAAAAGATAAGTAAGCATAAATCAGGTTTAAAGCAAATGAAAGTATTTGTTGATTGAAAGAGTATGTAGCATATTTGGGCACCTTTACAGCTATAGAGAATAGTTAACTATGGCTTTGTAGGCAATTTTAAAATTAGATCTATTGTCATAGAAAGCTAATGAAAAATAAATTAAGGAAGAAAAGATTTTTAGTTGTGTACGGAGCAGAATTACTTAATACTGAGAAAGTTGCTCAAGAAGTTCTGCAATTTTATCCTGACTTTATAAATAATCACATCAAAACATATAACAAGGAAGCTTAATAGGTTTATGAAGTTTACAGATTATCTCTCTTACCACCTGTTTAGACAGCAGACAGTTAATTACATGAATATTAATGTTCAATGGTAACATTCTAGGTTTGGAAAGTATCAGGCAGAACTTTTGCTCATGCAAAATGTATGGCCACATTATTAGAATATTCTCAAGTTTTTTTTTTTATCTAATCCATTCTCCATGTTTCCATTGAAATAAGTAATTTCTTGAAGAAACTCCAGACTCTCATATTTTCCATAAACTTCATCAGGCACTTAGTTATCTTTGCAATGTTGTCCTATGTTAAGCCTTATCTCTAATTCAAAAATCTAATACCAGCTTTTACTAAGTCCATAACTTCTTTGGAGCTGAAGCAAATTCTATTTTTTTGTTTGTTTTTCTTTCCTGGATCCCCCACTTTTTAATGAAGTCCTTATTGTCCACAGTAATTCTACTTACATTTTATGATGTCATGCAAATTATATCTTTCCAAGACATTTTCATATATTGGATTAGTCTATGAGTATAACTTTACTATAGATCTCATTTTATAGTATTTTATTTTGCTGCACAAATTAGCACTTACATTATTTTATATTACTTTATAGTTCATTTTGGCTCATCTTACTCTATTAAAAAGTTGTTAACTTAAAAACAGACTTTAAAGTCACACAGGCATGAATTGCAATGCAACAGTAATCAGTGATGAATAATTGTGAGATATTCTTTTTATATCTTTGAAGTGAAGTATTTTTTTCTTTCAGAAACTATTGAGATAATGATGTCTGTTTCATATTTAATTAAAAACATGGGATCTTATAACAGCTGAGACATAATTTATTTATTTATTTTTGTTCTTATTTCTCCATCTCTTTGATATCCTTCACATTCTCTAGTGTTGTTCAGTTTAGTTTAGTTTAGTTTAGTTTAGTTTAAGTTTTCTTCTCTTTACCAATATACAGCTCATATTCCAAAATTATTTGTTCAGTATCCTGTCTGTATCAGTAAGATGCAGCCTGAAAAACATTCTCTTCCAGGTAGTTTGATCAGCAAGGAATTTAATACAGAAAAGTTCTTAAAGAAATTTCAGAAATTCGAAAGACTTGAGGAAGAAAAATAAGTAAAATGAAAAGTGACTCAACCAAGAGTTAAGAGCAAGTTATTACTGTCTACTAGTCATACAGGAGCGGATTAGAAAAAGTCAGTGCTGTCAGGCGATCTATAACAATAGAGACCAAGATATGAATGAAAGCAATTGGTACTTCTGGGAAAATAAGAATCCTCTTTTCTTCTGATGCCAAATGAATCTAGGAATCATGATTGCTAATGCTGTCTCTAGAAGTCAAACTCTTCTAATTTTCTAATTTGAAGCAAAAAGTATTCCCCCTGTGGGAGTAATTAATCAGAACTCAGGTGTAAAAGATCAGATAAAATAACTTTGAGACTTTTAGTTCCTCAGGAGTAGGATTATGCTGGTCTGTTTTTCAGGTTATAGTATAGCAACAAAAAATGTTTAAACAAGTATGGTGTATTTGCATTTTGTCTACTTGTTTGCAGTTTGGCTGTGGTTGAAGCTTTAATTTCATTCTTCAGCTTCCACTGTGACATAAATATAAGTTACATCATTCTTAGTACAAAGGAAAAGAGCCAAATTGCTGATGGAAACACAAAATGGCTTTAAAAGATTCTTCTCTGAACTGGCCCTTTTCATTTCAATTTACATTCCAATGCACAGTCACCTCCATGGCCAAATCTCCAACTGTGGGTCGTTTAGTTTCATTAAAGGAAAGTATGAAAGTTATGACAAGAAAGGAAATAATATGATATACTCTCATAGGTAAATAGAGGTGAACATATTTGAAAATAACAATGTCATGTGCCACAGTGTAACTTCTTGATCACAAATGTCCGCCTCTCTCCCTTTTCTCTCTCCCTGTATGAAAAGTGCATAAAGGATTCTTCAACAAGAAAAAAGCTGAAAATCTCCAGGTAGTCTCAGCAATGGTGAAGACCCAAAATTCTTTCGTTAGTCCTGCCTCAGAAACATCTGACCATGAAACTAAAGCTGTAATGGAAAAAACAAAAACAAAAAAACTAAGATTCTATTCTATGAACTCCCAAGATGCATCATAAAATAAACATAATCTAGTTGAGAAGAACTGAAGGTACACAGAGGTTTACATCTATAAAAGTATATATCATCTCTTAATCACCCCCCAATACTGTGAGTGGGAATTCCTATTACTCAGTTAATCATCATTCCCGTTCATGGAAGTTGTTTCCTCCTTGGTTCTTGGCTCCTGACTCTTAATATCTGAGAAGTCCTTTCTTTTCTACTGTCCTCCTTGGCCAGAAACAAAGAGAACCTCAGATAATATGATTTAAGAATTGAGAGATCTTTTTCAGTTTTATCTTATGATAAAAACTTGACAACCTGAAGTTTATATTATATTTTGAACAGGCACAGTAGCCTATCATTTAGGTTGGCATCTAGTTTTGGCAACACAACTCACAGCTGTGCCAGCATTGTGTTTATTTGACTCCAGTTAGGTTGGTTGTTCTAATAACTTGACTCAGAATTCTTTTTTGAGCTATGCGTCTTTCTAAACTAAGATACAATTCACTTGAGTTATCAGCCTTTAATGGAGGCATCACACGCTTAATCTTTTTTCCTGGAACATTTTGTCCATCTATAAGGATTTTAGTTCATGCATAAGGTTAAATTTCATGAAAGGGAGCATAAGTGGTATATAACACCCATATTTATTTTTCAGGGATATTTCTGTTAGTTAAGTATTTTAATGTTATGAGCTTTATTATATTATACAATGTATTCTTAGCAGGATAATAAGATCTCAACAAAATAAAATACTGACTTTTTCATAGCTATTGCTTATAATAAGCATCAAGATTTTCAATATCAACAGTTTTTTGTTTGCAAAATCTAAAAAATAACAACATAAATCTCTGTATGAACTAAAACTAAAATAAAAACAAAACAACTCTACAACAAAAATAATCTTTACTTCTATTCTGAGATTAAAGGCAATCATTGGAAGTGAAGCATGTTCCGTATACAAGTATCACTTAACAGTTACAGCACATGTGTTTTGTTTTCCCATCTTTTTTTGTAGGACATACTTGACATCCCATTGATCTTACTGCTTTGTTTAGGAGGTTCTTATGATGTTTCACCTGCCTGTTCACCAGTCTGCTCCAGAACATTTTGCATAGTTCTTTAGATACATGCATACTGTTACTCCTCTGTTGTAATTGACTTTTTGTTAATTCTATTCCCAAAATGTTTCTATGGTAACTTGTGCTTGCTAGTTTCTATGTAAGCTATGATACAATTCACCTGCGACATGTTTAGGATTGAGGAAAACACAACCACAGGCCAACCCTTTGCTGCTGCATAACTTGTCAACAACATGGATTCCGTTTTTGTTTTGTTGTGACCATTTCTGGCTTCATCTATGCTGAGGATTCGCTATTAATCTCACTGTCATGCTGTAATGTTGATGTTATCGATACTACTTTGCTTTCCTTTGCCCTATTTTAGGCTTATGTTACGTTTTTCTGAAATCAAAGATTCTCTGTTGTGAACTTGCAATATGTTTTCAGGAATCTCCATGTGAATTGTGAATAGTTCCCATCTGGTCAACTGGTGTTCTTTTAGCTAAGGTAGTATCAGTTGGTATCTAGTGAGCCAATTGTCAAATGTGACATTTCTGTTGCTTTTTTGAAGTAGGTACACTGTGTCTGATCATAGTATCATACAGTTTACTACAACACAGAAAAAAAGAACTGGTGCCTGCCTTCAAGGGTACATTTCCAAATTCAGGGTGTAAAATGCCTTCACATCTACCACGGCATATATTTTTACACCATATTTGAAAGTTTTAATTGGCATATATTGCCAATAATTTCAACAACCATGAAATGATGCAAGTTGCTCTGTGATTGTCATGTATTTGAATGACATGTAAATTGCTTGGTGGTTCAAAATAAAGTTTTCAACAAATGAGTGACTAGCAGCCAAATTGTCAGGTAGGTCGATTTTCTTTCTTGGTGGGTCTTTTTGCTGTGAAAACATAGGCAATTTTGAAGGAAACCAAATGTCTTGAGTGCCATTGTTCTAAAAATCTTAATCCACATGCCTCACTTCACGAATCCTTTGGTTTCTGATGGGCAGAATGATAAAGGCCTTCTATATGTAACATACCTATGAAGATATTTAGTTCACATAGTGAGGTATCAGATAGTGATGTGTATATTTTTAAGTATCACTATGGATGCCTAGAGAACATTTTACTTGTATTTAATTTCTAGTGTATTTCACAACATCTTGTAGTATGTTGTTCATTACAAATAATTTCAACACTGAATTACAGTCTCAGCATTCCATCCAGCAGTTCTCAATGCTGACAAGAACCTAATAATATTTTTTGACATAGTTCTAACCTTGGATCATTTGGGTATACATGAACATTTTGCAGCATCTCAACTAGAGTTGATCTTAGCCAAAAGGCTGAGAAACGATCAGCATCTCAACTACACACATATTTATTTATATTACTGTTTAATTCCTCATCTGAATCAAGGTCCTCATTCTATACTTTTCTGTCATTTCTTGATCCATCTCATTGTCACAACTTTTTTGGATTCCATGTTCCAAGTCATCATCAGTAATCAAATCACCTGATGCATCACTGTGAGCCTCCTCCTAAAACTGTAAAAGTGTATTTTCAGCTGACATTGTACTGAAATGGGATAATCCTCAAGAAAAATACACAGAAAATCTTTTAACAAAACAAAATTTAAATGCAAAAATAAATGCAACACAGAGTAAAAGGTGGGTAACAACTCATCTGTAGATACTTTGACACACTACATATACCTTGCCATTCGTCTAACAAGTAGGTGAATATAAAGACCACTTCCTATATTTCCCTGTGCAGCTGGCTTCTGTTACAATAAAATATTTTCATCACAAATGTATGGTATTGGTGTATTTCACCCAATCTTTTGCAATTAGGAGTAATTATGATCCCTAATATTTTTACAAAATCACTGCCAGTCCCATCCTGGTTGTGGTGTTTTCCTATTCCATCTTTAAGCTTCTACCTTATAATTCCTGAAATTTCTGGAACTTCCCCCCCTTTTTCATGTAAACCAGCCAACTCTTCTCTAATTCATTTCCTTCAGGAGCTAGTTGAATATGCTAAATATCAAGAAAAACATCCCTAGATGTATTTAAATAGGCAAGGAAAAGTTTATACAAAGACTACTGTAATAGGTTAAGATTATTCCAACCAGGGAAAGAGATTGAACGCAACTTCTCTGTGTCTCGTGAGGTACAGGAGAGTCCAATGTTAGAGTGAGCTAAAGGGAAAGTTCTAGAGGACTCTGAGGAAAGGTCCTTCACTGTGATAAAGCCATCTGTGTTTATGGGGAGTGCTTTATCTAAAGGTTATGGAACTATCCTCACACACATTCTAGGGAATAGGAGTCCCATCTCTGTTAATGATAGTACTTCAAAGAGGAACAGACCACCTTGAGAAAACTGTTCCATTTTAGGATATGTTTATCTTAATGAGGCAGAAAAATAACTTATGATTATAAGTATTCTAAAATAAATGCTATAAGAGAAGGAAGACTAGGAATTTATTGTCAGAAAGACACCTGTGGGAAGTTTTGTTAAACTGAGGAAAGCTTCTTTGACTAAAATTACAACTCATTAAGCATATCATCTACACTACAATCATCATAGGTGAAAGTTTTCTGGATTTTACATCATTAGCACATGATGTGACTGGTTCTCAAACATTCAACAACAGTTTAAGCCTTATCTTCACCTATTCTGAGAAGCCAGTGTCACATATTTTAGACTGATTTCTTTAAAGCAGCCCATTTCTGGTATCAGCTTGATTAGATATTGCTTCACTTACAACCTGAAAACACAATGGCTTATAAATTCATTATTTCTCACTCATATGAATGCTACTAGCTGTGAATTTCTTTTTTCTTGGTTCCCTATGTCTTCTATTCTGGAAATGGATTTAAAAGAACAACGGATTTAAGATATGCTGTTCTAGGGCAGAGAGTGAGACTAAGAGAATTATTAGAGTAGTACAGAATGAGTAGTTAAACTTCTACTTAGAAAGCACTTTCATATCCTCTACTCCCATCTTACAGACCACACTTAGAATTGGAGTCACAAAATACACTCCTGCTATGGGGAAGGTCCACACATCATGTGGTCAAATGAGGGAAGATTTCTCTTGTAAATGGGGTGCATAATATTTTTCAGAACAGAAAAGCAAACTGCTACAAAAGCACACTATAGGAAGGAGCATGCGAGCCTGAAGTCTATAAATGTGCCATCAAAATTAAGTTTTACCAATATACTGATTGCATTGCAGAATGCTTGTGTGAAACTCCATGTGATTTTGTAATTGGAAAACATTCGGGAAATCAATTTTTCAGTGAGTAGTTTAATGTGTAAGTTCATTTGAGTGAGGTCTTGGTCAAGTGGCAGTCAGTTGAATGAACTGGAAAAGATCACAGAATACTGTTTGGCTTAAGCCAATTCATTTTATTTTACTGCTTCCATCTATGGGTTCATAAATATTCATGACATTTGTACATGGAAAAGAAATAGGTTCTACAGAGGTAGTGTTATAAAGTAAGTATTTCCTGTGACATGTATTCAGACAAAAACAGACAAAAGAAATGATTATGTTTAGATTCACGTCAACTATTGCAATTGAAAAAATAAACAAAATATAAGGTTATAGTGCCCACTTCAGTTTAAAAAAATAAGAGAATAATTATTTCATTGTAGTGCTAATTCCATGTTACCAAGTCACGAAGTTTCAATATCCAAATCATGCTAAGCTTCTTCTTAGCATGATGGCACTGAGGCAGATTATATTTGCTGGGGAGGAGCTCTTCAGAGACTACTGGATGCCTTATTTATATTAGCCTGAACTTTCAGATGCAGCAGGGAAATAAAAACATATCAAAAATTGAGATCTTTCTAAGATATAGAGGGTTGAAAATCTTTTAAATACATAAACCATTAATGGGTATAAAATGTTTTAATCAAAGACAAATGGCTTTTTTGGTTTGTTTTTCTTTTAAAAGAATTGTCACTCCAAATTTGGTCAAACTGGAATACATTCTAAATTCCTAAACTTGGGTAATAATACCTTGGCTCGGGAATGCTTCTGTTCACAGATGATTTGGTTCACAAACAAGCATTCAGCAAAATGTTGCTCCCATTTGCGAATTCTGCATTGGATGAGGAACGCAAACCCAAAACACTACCTTCTCCCCCATAACTGTAGAACAAATTAAGTTTGTGACCTGAGGCACACACTGTATTCCATTATATTTTATACCTTAATTTGTGCTCTTCATAGATGAGTTGGACAGTTTTATATTCAGGGATGTGATTTTATTTTCACATTAGCTTCTTAGAACCACATTGTCCTAACACTGCATTTGCATTTGATCCAAATGTTAAGTAAAAACTACTGTATAAATGGATATTCATCATATACATATATATATATATATATATATATATATATATATATATTCAGCCTTCCACTGATGATATAAAATATTAAAAGAAATAATTTTGCAAAAAATTTCATATAGTTTTATATATTATAAATAATACATTCACTATGGAAATCTTCCATATGTGTGTAGTTGTGTGTTAGTGTTTCTGGGTGTTTGTCTGAGTCTGTGTGCCTCTGTGTGTTTGTGTCTGTGTGTGTGTGCATTTGTGTCTCTACGTTTATCTCACATTTGATCCTTTCTACTTCACCTTCCTCTCTCCTTCCTCACATCTGTCCCTCCCATCCCCAGAACTTCCGATCTTCACAAAGTCTACCTCCTTGTTTCCTGTCATCTATCTTGTATTTTACTGTTTGAATTATTTATATTTTGGTTAACTTGCATATATTATCCCATGAAAATTACATCCCTCCACATACAGTGAATTTGCATATAATTATTTTTCTTTAGAGTATAAGACATGTTATAGTTGTTCAAGACAATTATAATTTTATATTCCTTGGAAATAATGATTATTTATTTATTTATTTTTATTTTTGACCAAACTGGCCTTGAATTCACTGTGTAGCTCAGACTGGCCCTGAACTTTCAGTGATTCTTCTGCCTCAGCTTTCTGAAACATGTGGTTGTCACCTTACCTGGCTACTAATGATAATTTAATTGGAAAATTTAGCTGTCATTGATCCAGATATTTCTTATTACACTATCTTTTTAACATGTAAAGATATATGCTCTACCCTATGCTTTTATGAAATGTGTACATATATTTCACTGAATATACTGGTACATTTTTAACACATTTAAATCAAGAAAGTAAAGAAGAACACATTTTATAAAACTGAAAGAAGGTACATAAGTTTTATTGTCTAGGCATATTTTTATTATATCATAGTAATTTCAGAATCATAGTCTGCTTGAAGTTTCCCATAAATTTTAAATATAGAATTCTGCATTAACCATTTCAATGCTTTTACAAGATGAATGGAAATGTGAAAACCACACAGATGTTACCTAGTTTTACCTCATTGCCTGGAGAACACCTAACCCATAGGTTCATTACTGATAACTCATTATCCTCAGATAGTTTAGGATAACTTCATGTAATTTTATCTGTTGATTCATATGTTTAAAAATGATTTTTATATTGTTTACATCTCATATGGAGTAATAATGAAAATGTAAAAGGCCTTATTTAACCTCATCTCTAATCTGAAACTTTTTGACACATTGAATCTAAATTTTCAATTGGAATTTGCATAAATTATAAATATCTTTCTCAGTGAATAAACTCTCTTTTAGTAGAAGTTGTAACATGATAATTCCCAAATACCAGCATAAAATGAAAAAAAAATGTATTAAGCGTTTAGATAGTGGCCAAGAAACTGAATACACCTAAAGAAAAACTTAAGCATTTAACTTGTTTCTCATTATTGTATCTACACTTAAACATGTGTCCTCACATTTTGACATACTTTTCCACTACACAACAAATATGCAAATGTAGCAATATCACAAAATTCATGAATTTTTCAGGGTTCTATTGATATATGATTTGTTAGATTTTATTTTTCCACCTTCAGTGCATCTATTTCATATACAGCCATCACCAGCTTGCAAATTCTGGGCTTAATATGAGCGCCTTTACTTTGCAGCCTTTTGGGATTTGCAAGTCTCATCCACTGGCTGTCCCATCTTTCTGGAAAGTCATTTCTGGGTGGCACTCCTTTATTTCTTGAGTCATAGTGGACACTTCATCTCATTTCTCCTTCTCATTAACCTTATGCATTGTAATTGGTTTGGCTGTGTTTCTTTGTCAGATTTTGAACTCTATTGGACATTATTGGGTTATTTTTTTCCTCAAGACCGTCTTCTAGTCAGAGTGAGTAAACCACACTATTGAACATAGGGTCCTTCATTTTGGTTGAATTTCACAAAGAGATGATGTAAAATCCATTAGTAAAATGCAATAATGTGCTTGTGAAAGAAGCATGTTGATACTGAGACTGAATTTCATTCTAAGAAACAGAAAATCAGATGAAATAATTTACAACAAGTTATCTAAGTTATTATTGCAACAACATACAGTACCAAAGTACTCATATACATACCTCACACTTTTTTCTTCTATTTCTAAAGCCTCCTATTTGGTTATCAGAACTGCATAATATTAAAAATTAAATTAGTCAGTCCTAAAAATATACGTGAATCCTCACAATGTTATAAATGTCATGGAAATATGTACAATGGATGTGAAATATTTAACTCCTGAAAGATATGCATGCACCATAGAAGTGTATTGAGAGAAATATAGGAACCACTCTTCGTGAGAAATAGTAACTTTCTTAGGTGCAGTAGAGCCAAGTCTCCAAGAATACTTAGAGGAAAAAATGTATTGCACCCCACTCTGAGTACCGACAAAAGCTTTATAATGGACTGGTTGTTACTTAACCTTTCTGTTTCTTAGTACCTCATCAGTAAAATGAGGAAAATAATGACATCTTCCTAAACAGTCCTAAATAGTGTTACAAGTGTTAAATGAGCTGATAAATACAAAGCTTTTAGAAGAGCCTCCGGCACATAGCATGTGTGCAACCGAACCTAAAATCATTATTAGCACTGTTAATAGTATTATCCAAGAGAACATTCCAGATTCAGAGAGAATTGTCAAAAACTAAAATATAAAGAAAACCAAGCATAGTACAGGAAAGAGTGAAGAATATAGTTTCAAAGAGAAAGAAAATAAATGGCAAAGTTTGAATCTCTGGAGAAATCTGGCTTGACAGAAATGAATTCTTTTAAAAATGTTTATCAGTTTCAATTGTGTTTCATTTCCTCTATCACAGAGTTTTCTGGTTTATTTGCTCTGGTCATTATAGAATCTGGTCATACATCCTTTAATTGAGGAAATTGTTCATAGGACCAGAGATTCTGCTTTCTAGTTTCTCCCCCAGATTAGATTGATGTTTCTGCTCTAAGGCCCAACTTTGAACTTGCTTGTTTATTTGTCTTGTATCCCATCTCACCAGACTATGAAATAGTCCAAGACGAGACTACATTTGTCTCGTGTGTCTCTACATTTTCAGTGCCCGGCACAGATCTCAGCGTGCAGTTATTGATAAATAAATATTCACTGAGAGATGGACTTAATAAATGACTGGCAAAGTAAGTATAAACCAAACAAAATGAAATATGACGACATGGAAATTTTAGGTATAAACAAGGGGATAACTGATAGAGGTTATTTCCTCAGAATGAGGGGAAACATCAGACCTGAAAATAGAAGTAGGGCAAATTAGTTTGTGATGTGAAAAAAACCTTTCATGGAGAAAATGGAGGAAAAATAGAAAGTATTTTTGAAGTAGAATTGGAAGAAAATGGACATCGTATTGAATGTCCTACATCAACATAGAAAATAAAGTTTTCAGCCTTCAACTATAGCACAAAACAGCTTCAAATCATCTTGAATTTTATGCCATAACTCCAGAGTGCTAATCTCAGCCAGGTAAGTAACAGTGCTGAGATGGTATTTATGGAATATGTAGCCTCAAACCTACTCCAAAAGTAAAGCATCACTGATATTTGAAAATGAAATCTTTTGGAATATCTATTAAAATAACTTCACAATGACCATATGGATAATCCTTAGCAGAGCAAAACTCAAATCTATCATTAATCTTTTAATTCTTTTATATTGTGCTTTATTGTCTTATGAGAAGTATTTAGAGTTTAAATGGTACCATCAGTAATATTGATATGGTCCTAAAAATTAAATGCTCTAATATAAGATTAGTTTGAAGAAAATACATAAGTAAATTGGGTAAAGAGTAGAAATAGAAATGACTTTTGCAAAATTTATTTAAGCATCAATGGCTGCAGCTTTTATTTTTTTCATTTATGAAGGCTGGTCTTTGTTGATTACTCACCACAGCAAGTATAATTTACTTATAGTGGAAAACATTTTGAACATTGAAAGGTACCTGACAGAGGAAATGATGCTCTACCCAAAGAAATAATTTCTTAGTACACAATGTCTGTCTTATGCATAATCAGACAAAATTTACTTTAAATTGTTCTAAATAGGGAAAGTAACTAATGTATATCTACTTGGTTAAATGCACTGAATTTTGTATTAAGTTCTAAGTGAACATAAATTCTCATTATTTTAGAGAAAATACCCTAATAAATTTCCCCTTAAGCAGCTGTACTAACAGTGATATATTGACATATTAGTATTTCTCAGCATATTTGATTAGTAGTGCTTTAAAATGATCATGAAAAAAATAAGGCTAATTAATATATTTCTTGTAGGATTGATCTATTTCTTGTTGGCTTAGATGAAATAATTTTATTAATTAAAATTTTCTATTTTTAAAATAATGCTAGAATAAGATTTAGATATTGGGTCAATTAAAATGCTTTAAAGAAGAAAAAATTAGGAATACTGTAAACAGTGAAATTAAAAGTTGTGATTGAATTAATTGGTTTAATGTTTAATCATTCTAATGTTCTGAAAAGGAAGAGTAATTTCTTGACATTACTATACTAGAGTAGATATGTTTTTTCTTTCTGACTTTGCTGAGAGAATTAGATTCTTAATAAATTTTAGCCTATTTTATTCACAATTCAGTATTTTAAATTAAGATAGTCTGGTTAATGAAAACCACTGGCCTGGACAGTGGAGTCACTGGTGCTTAAAACTTTCTGTTTCTTATTTTCTACTTTATTATGTTAAAAGGTGAAGGTTTTTTCATACATACTACTCAGAGAAGTTTGGACTGTGTTTGCTACTATATGTCTCTCTCTCTCTCTCTCTCTCTCTCTCTCTCTCCCTCTCTCTTTTTTTGCTGTATATTGATGTATTGCACTCTTGCACAGGCTAAACATGTTCTCTATTACTAAACTGAATCCTGTTCCCTATACAACTATTTCTAATACTTCACTGACTCCAAGATCTTTTGTAATTCATCAAGAAAAATACAATCTTGCATTAGAACATATTTCTCAAATTACATTTTCTCAGAGAGCACTTTGTCAAAAATAACTCTATAGAGTTAAATACAGAAAGCAAATGAATATTTGAAAACTCAATCTTCTCAGTAATTATAAGCATGAAAAATAATTTTTAAAAGAATTAGTGGATTGAATTGATTAACTACTTTAATCCAGTTAATAATTTTTCAACTTTAGCCTTTCTGTTACAACCTGATGTTTCATAAAATCATATAGTTTTATTCCTTTATATTGTTGTTATTTTAACAAAATTTTCCTTGCTGAAATCCCTGTTCTTCTGCAATCCACCTGCAAAGCTGAACGTGCATGCAGCCATATCCAGCCCACAGAAGCTTTGGCACTTAACTGGGAGACCGGTAAGGCCCTGTCCTGCCTCCCACATCACTGGAAGATGCTCTGGGAGGTCCCTATGGGCCTATCAGGTCCCTGCCCAGTGACTTCAAAGCTAATCACAGCTGCCAGCCTTTGGCCTGGCAAGCCAAAAATGCACACAGCACTCTCCAGCCCACAGGGAAGCTTTGGCACTTCACTCTAAGAATAGTACGGCCCCGCCCAGCAACCCCAAGTAGCTGGAGCCATCTGGCAAGTTCTGTCTGAGGACCTCCATTCCACTAGGGAAACTCCCTGCTAAAGGAATAAATATTCTCAACCCAAGAAACAAATGAAACCTTGCATTTGGCATCCCTAAGGGAATACAGGAAAATGACAAAAGGAAAGAGCAAAACGCAGTCTCAAACCTCCAGCCCACCCCAAATAAGCCTAGGAGACATGAACATAGAACAAAATGTAAGCCATACACCTGAAACTCCTAAGATGATAGCAAATAAAGCAAGTAAACAACTCGGGAAGCTATAAAAGAACACAGATCAGAAATATTATCCCAGGTAAAAGAAGAAATGATAGATGTAATAAAAAAAGTGCTGAGGGCAGCAAACATGCAGCAGCAAGCATGGCTTCAATGGACATTAAAAGATATCTTTGGGACCTTGTAGACAAGCTCAAAACTGAAATATTAAATCAGGTAAAGCAAGATATGAGTAGAGTAATAAAAGAAATGCTCTCAGAGAGTATCTCTCAGGAAGATACAGATGGTAGAAGGGAGGAACACAAAAAAAGGGGAGAAACATTTGATAAAGAATATAAAGAAAATATAGAATACATGAAGCAGATTCAAAGAGACTACCAGGAAGTTAAAAACTCCATTGAAAGCTGGCAAAATGCCTTAAAAGAAACTAAGGATAGACTATCAAAACTTGAAGACAAGTTTGCAATGTGTGATTATGAAAAGAAAGATCTCTTAAAAATAACAAGGAAACAGGCAGTAACAATACAAAGGCTAGAAGATGATAAGAGAATCTACAATTTAAGAATAAGAAATGTGAATGAAGAAGCAGGAATACATACAGGTGAATTACAAAGGCTATTTATGGAAATAATTAAGGAAAACTTCCCAAGCATGGGAAAAGAAAATGCCATTTCATTATGTGAGGCATACAGAACTCCAGCCACCTACAACCAAAACAGATCTACACCCAGATATATAATAATCAAGATACCAGAAATTCAATATAAAAACAGAATATTAAAAGCCATCAGAGAAAAGAAACAGATTACCTATAAATGTAAGCCCATCAGGATCACAGCTGACTTCTCGACACAGACCATCAGATCAAGAAGAGCTTGGAGCGAAATATTCCAAGCCCTGAAAGAAAATAACCTCCAGCCCAGATTGATGTACCCGGCAAAATTGCTAGAAATTAATGTAGAAACAGGATGCTTCCATGACAAAGAGGAACTGGGCGAGTTTGTGACCACCAATCCAACCCTACTGAGAATACTGAAGGACATTCTAGAGAGAGAGAAAAAAAATACCAGGATTTTAGGAACAGTGGCAGAAAAGCTTCAATGAGTGGGGCTGGCAGTAGAATGAAGGAGAAAAGTAGACAAACAGGCAGAAAAATAGCATAGCAGAAATGAGGCCAAGAAGGTTGGCTATAATCTCTAACATAGATGGCCTTGATACACTATATTGTTAATACTGCACCAGGATTTAAAAACCCACTTTACTCACACTACTCTGCTTAGATGTATTATATTCTGTTCCAGTCATTCTACCTGTACTAGATTGGAGGGTACAAACAGTAATCCCGAAAATAACAGGATATACTATAGTAATCATCCTTAATTTCCTATTAAGTCAATCTAAAGCTCTGTAAAACCTACACTGCCTTACCATAACTGATTGTAATCAAATCTGGTTTGTTAGATCACTGTTTTGTATTGATAGATTTTATTCAAAGCTGTTATGATTGATAGTATCAAGTCTGAGAGTATAGGCAACTGCACTTAAGATGACAAGATCCACTAGAATATCCACTCTGGTTTGATTATTACCTGCTTTTGAAGTTTTACACTGTCTACAATGTTTTGTTTTTACTAATATTGTTATGTACTGCTATATTCAATTATACTGCTATATTCATTTATGCCTGATGATATAGGCAATTCTATTGAAGATAATAAGAAACAATACAGCAATCATTGTATATCACCTTGTACTGTAGTTTTATATGACTCTTTGGTTTGATGTTTTCATAGGAATTTGTTTTGTTTTGTCTTGCTATGTTTTGTTTTTCCCTCTAATACAGAAAGGATAGAAATACATGTAGAGACTCATGTATGTATAGCCATTTACACTCTCACTGTTTGATGATCTATTTTATATGCTTTAATTTTGTAGCTTGAACAAATATTTCTAAGAGGACAATATGTAATTTATCAACTAGTGATTTCTTATTGTTTATCTTTTCTCTGAAATTCTGTATTATCTCTACCCTTTACATGCTTTTTCTCTCTTTAAATAAAAATTAAAATTTAAAAAAAATGTAATAGCAGAAAAATTCCCAAACATGAGAATGGAAACTGACATACAGATCACTGAAGCATATAGAACTTCAAATAACCAAAACCAAAATAAAACTACACCCAGGCATATAATAACCAACATACCAAAAATCCAACATAAGAAGAGAATATTAAAAGCTGTCAGAGAGAAGAGACACATCACCTATAAAGGAAAGCCTATCAGAATCACAGCAGACTTCTCAACACAAATAATGAACTCAAGCAGAGCGTGGAGTGAAGTGTTTTAGATTCCAAAGGAAAATGAATTCCAATCCAGACTGATGGATCCTGAAAAACTATCCTTCAAAATCAATGGAGAAATAAAATACTTATATGACAAAGAACAGCTGAAAAACTTCATGACCACCAAACCAACCCTACAAAGAATACTAAAAGACATTCTAGATAGACATAGGACAAAATCACTAAACAAGGCAAACAATTAAAAAGAGTGGAAAGGTAAAGAATCAACAGCAGAAAGATAACATGTCAAAAATAAACCAATATATTTCAGTTATAACCATTAATGTAAATGGCCTCAATTCACCAATTAAAAGAAACAGACTGGAAGAATGGATCAAGAAACAACATCCACCATATGCTTTATATAAGAAACACACCTAACCCAAAAGGAAACTCATAGACTGAAAGTCAAAGGATTGAAAAGAATATTCCATGCAACAGGAGCCCCCCAAAAAGCAGGGGTAGCTACTCTGTTTGCAGATAATGTGAACTTCAAATCAAGAATTATTAAAAGAGATAAAGAAGGTCACTACATACTAGTTATGGGAAAACTTCAAGAGGAAGAGATAACAATCTTACATATTGCATAGCAGGGTGCACAAAATTTGGGAGCACCCTGCTATGCAAAACAAAAATTAATAGAAATGGAAGATCAAATAAGAAATAACACAATTATAATAGGAGACATTAACACCTTTTTGACCCAAAGAGATAGATCAACTAGACAGAAAATCATCAAAAAAAGAATAGAAGTGAATCACACCGTGAACAAATGGACGTGGTGTACTTATACAGTGTTCCATCCAATAACATCACAATATATATTCTTCTCAGCAGCACATGTGTCATTCTCTAAAATAGAGCATATACTAGCTCTATCACAGAACATGCTTAAGTAAATGCAAAAGAATGAAATTATTCCATGCATGTTATCCGATCATAGCACTGTGAAACTAGAAATAGATGACAGAAGTAACTGGAAAAACCCCACAAATACATGGAAATTGAATAATACATTCCTGAGCAATCAGTGGGTAACAGAGGAAATTAAAGAAGAATTTAAACAATATCTACAAGCAAATGAAAATATAAATACAACTTACCAGAACCTGTAGGATGCAACAAAAGCAGTCCTCAGAAGAATATTTATTGCGATGAATTCCCACATCAGGAAAATGGAATGAACACAAATAAACAACCTGATGCTACACCTCAAACATCTAAAAAAAGAAGAGAAAGTCAAGCCCAAAACCAAAAGAAGGCAGGAAATTGTAAAGATCAGAGGAAAAAATCATTGCAATAGAGACTAAGAAAACAATACAAAGAATGATTCAAAGAGTTGGTTCTTTGAAAGAATAAATAAAATTGATAAGCCCCTAGCCAACCTTATTTAAAAAAGAAAGAAAAAAACTCAAATTCATGCAATAAGGAATGAAAAGGGTAGAATCACTACAGACCTTGTGGAATACAGATCATCATTACCTATTTCAATAACCTCTAATCTCACAGGCTTGATAACACAGAAGAAATGAACACATTCCTAGAAACATATGAATTACCAAAGTTGGGTCAAGAAGATGTAAAACTGCCGAATAACCCAATTTCAATTAATAAGATTAAAAATGTAATTAAAACCTTACCAATGAAAAAAAAGCCCAGGTCCAGATTGATTCACTGCATAATTTTACAAGAAATTCAAAGAAGACAATGCCAACACTCCTCAAACTCTTCAACAAAATTGAAAGGAAAGCAATTCTCCCTAACTCATTCCTGGAAGCAAGTATTACTCTCATACCAAAACCAGAGAAAGATCCAACAATAACAACAACAAAAAAGAACTACAGGCCAATCTCCCTAATGAATATGAATGCAAAAATTTTCAATAACATATTGGCAAAGAGATGCAGCAAATCATCAAGAAAATTATACACCATGATCAAGTGGGATGCATTCCAGTAATGCAGGGATGTTTTGACATACACAAATCAATAAATGTAATCCACCATATCAATTGAACCAAAAATAAGAATCACATGATCATTTTTATAGATGAAGAAAAAGCTTTTGATAAGGTCCTACACTCATTCATGGTAAGAACCCTACAGAAAATTGGAATAGATGGTCTTTACTAATATGATAAAAGCTATTTATGACAAACCAATAGCCAATACCATATTAAACGGCCAAAAACTGAATACCTTTACTCTAAAATCAGGAACAAGACAAAGATATCCATTATCACCACTCTTATTCAATATAGTGCTGGAAATATTAGCCAGACTTATTAGACAAGAGAGAGACATAAAAGAAGTAAGGATAGTAAAAGAGGAAGTTAAATTATCATTATTTGCAGTTGATATGATACTATATAGAAGACCCCCACACTCCGTTGAAAGACTCCTAGATATAATAAATAAATTCAGTAATGTAGCTGGATACAAAGTCAACACTCAGAAATCAATAGCATTCCTATCTACTAACAACAAACTCACTCATTGAGAACTAAGAGAAGCCACACCTCTCAAAATAGCATCCAAAAAATGAAATACTTAGGAATCAATCTAACAAAAGAAGTAAAAGAAAATTATAATATCCTTAAAAAAAGAAATTGAAGAGGATCTCAGAAAATGGAAAAACATACCTGTTCATGGATAGGAAGAACAAATATTGTGAAACTGGCCATTCTCCCAAAATGGTTATACAGATTTAATGCAATTCCCATAAAATACCACTAGTATACCTCACAGATCTAGAGAAATCATTCCTAAAATTCATCTGGAACCAGAAAAGACCTAGCATAGCAAAGGCAATTCTGAGCAACAAAGGCAAGGCAGGAGGCATCACAATACCTGACTTGAAGTTATATTACAAAGCCACTGTTATAAAATCAGCATGGTACTGGAATAAAAACAGACCTGAAGATCAGTGGAGTAGATTAGAAGATACAACTGCAACTACAAACACAAGTCTTTCAATGGAGTTTGCGGGGGGGGTCTTCTTTGTAGAGTATCAGCCACATTATCTTTGATAAAGGGTCCAAACATATTCACTGGAAGAAAGTCTCTTTTATAAATGGTGCTGGAAAAACTGGCTCTCTATATGAAGAAAACTAAAACTAGACCCATGCCTATCACCATGTACTAAGCTAAAGTCAAAATTGGTCAAAGATCTAAATATGAAAACAGAAACACAAACTCTGCTGGAAGACAAAGTAGGTAGAAATCTTGAAGACATAAGGGTAGGTAGAGAATTCATGAACAAGACCTAAACTGCAAAGGAAATAATTCCCAGAATCAATAACTGGGATCTCATCTTATTAAAAAGATTTGCATGTCAAAAGAAATCTCCAGAAGTAAAAAGGAAACTCATGAATTTTGAAAAAAATGTTAGTTCACTGTCCCTCACACAAAGGACTTCTGTCTAGAACATATAAATAATTAAAAAAAAATCAGACCCCCGAAATTCAAAGACGAAATCCAAAAATGGGCATCAGAGATGAATACACAGTTCTCAGATAAAAAAATACAAATGGCAAATAAATACATGAAAAAATGTTCAATATCATTATTTATTAGAGAAATGCAAATTAAAACCACACTGAGATTTCATCTCACTCCAGAAAGAATGGCCAGGATAAAGAAAAATACCAAAAACAGATGCTGGAAAGGCTTTGGGAAAAAGGAACTCTTCTGTACTGTTGGTGGGAGTATAGACTGGTGCAACTACTTTGGAAGTCAGTCTGGAGATTCCTTAAAAACCTGCAATTGGAAGTCTCATTTGACCTAGCTATTCCACTTCTGGGCATATTCCCAGAAGAATTAAAAGCATCATATCACAGTGATATATGTGCACCCATGTTTATAGCAGTACAATCTGTAATAGCCAAGTCTTGGAAACAACCTAAATGCCCATCAGCTGAAGAATGGATAAAAAAGATGTATTTTTATATAATGGAGTACTACTCAGCTATAAAGAATGATCACATTGAGATATTTATAAGTAAGTGGATGCAACTTGAGACTGTACTCATAAGTGGAATAAATCAAACTCACGCGAGAAAATACTGTATTGGCTCCCTAGTGTAAGAAATGGTAAGAGTACATAAGATACAAAATCCTTAATAAATACAGTGAAAGGATAAGAATCTTCTCAAAGGGGAAAAATATCTCAGGGATAAGGAGGAAAAAGAAAAAGGAAGATAAAGAAAAAAATATCTAAATTTGTGTAAATATACTTAGGAAAGCTAAGATGATTGTGCTAACAAATTCTATAAGTTCATAGAACAAAGCAGTTAATATTCATAGGATTGGGGCTACTTTGCATATTTGTTTCAGGTAACCTGAGGAACTCTCAAAGATCACTATATAAATTTCAACCTTAGTTCTGTTGTTACCACCATATTTCGAAGGCCTATATCATTATTGTTTTGGGCTCTTTGCTATTGTTATTTATTTGCCTTTTTTGTTTCTTATTTTTCTAGTAATCTGTTTTGTTTTGTTTTTCCCTCTAATGCAGAAAAGATAGGTATACATATAGAGGCTTATGCATGCCTAGAACTTCTCCTAAACAGTTTATGAGAATTGATTGTATTATGTGTGGTGAAATGAACAGCTACTTTGAAGAAAAACAGACATTATGGTATCCATTGCTGATTCTGTATCATCATGCTTTGAAATCCAATAATACTTCTATTCTTTGTTCAGAGTGGTTTTAGTCTGCTTTGTATTGCTTAATTTCAGCATACATGAAGGTATGGACAGCTATTTTGAAGAGAACAAGAGACATTATGGCAGCCATTATTAATTTTCCTATTGTCTGGTTTTGAAGGCTTGTAATGCCTTCATTACTCTGTTCTGATCAGTTTTATACTATTTTGTTTTGTATGAATTTGTTGTGTGTGAAGATATAGACAACCATTTAGAAGAAAACAAGAGACATTACAGTAGCCACTGTAGATCTCCTGTTGTCTTACTTTGAAATCTGTGCCACTTACATTGTTTTCTTCTTATCTGCTTTGTTCTTTTTTGTTATGTTCAGTTTTATCCTTTTTTTAAAATAAAAAAAAGAAATCCCTGTTCTCATTACTTACATATATAATTTTAATTTGTTGAGCGCTGCTTTGGTTTCAGTATTTTCCCAATAAAGATTATTAGAATCATTAGCAAAGCGATTCATGTTGACAATGCACCTTAAATATATTTAATGTGATAAGAGATATTTAGTGTTTAATTAATATTGAACATTCATTTCTCATCATATGTTCTAGATATTTAGTGGCTTTGATTGATAATGCCCAAGGCTAGGATTCAATTCACTGCTCATGTTTTCCTAATACAAAAAACCAGAAACTTGAGTGATAAGTTTTTTTCTTATTTGTTTAATAAAAATATTTTAGTCATGATATTAATTGAGTGGGGATGTCACAATAAAATACCATAGCTTGGATGTCTTAAAAAAGATAAATTTATGTTTTCATGATTCCACAGGATAGAAGTTCAAAATCAACCTGCTTGCAGACTTGGTTTTCTCTCAGACTTGCATATAGCTACCTTCATATATCTTTTCTTCCAAAATAGCATAAGTTATGGGACTACTTTGAGAAACTAAAAAAATAGAGTAGTTTCCTCTGTCACTTTCTGTGTTATTCATTATTTACATGAAGAAATCTTGGGTAAGTTTTCATAGGCATTCTCTGTTTTTTGTGTATTTTAAGATTTGTCTTTATGTAAACCTGATGTGAAGAGAAGAGCCCCTTAGCCCAGAATAAGTTTATTTATTTTAATTAACATGAATTAATTGGACCAGAAGAAAAAATATAGCATCTTTCATGTAATTATTACAAAATCAACCTTTGAAAAAGAGAAATGAACATTTAAGAAAAAAGTAGGTGGAAAAGTTTAAAGACAGATAAGGCAGTAGATATTAGATAACAGAGGTATACAAGGAAGTAAAATTGAGGTTGTAAAGAAGAAATAGAAATGAAAAACAAAAATAAAAAAATGAATTAACGGCCAAAGACTGAGATAGTATATGGAAGACTTTTAAGCTTTCACACTGATATTTGAAATAATTCTAGAGGTATATAAAAATATGGTAATCTGAGCAGACAATTAATGTAAGGACAGCTGAGATCTATTCTTCTATGCTTTCTGAAGGTATAATTCTGCTGGATATACCGTTGTCTTTTTTTTTTTGTTGTACTGGGAGTCGAACTTAGGACCTTGCTCTCACCAGGCAGGTGCTTGTGTCACTGAGCTATTTCGCCAGCCCTAAGTAATGCTGTCTTTAAAGGAATACTAAATAATAGTTTGTAATCACTTAAGAAGAGTTGTATTGTAATTTTAGTATGTAGCAAGTTAGACTGCTATAGGGTGAGTTCTTGTAATGTTCAATTGATCCATATAGAAATAGATCCCCAAACTAGCAGGAACATAAGGTTTATATTTAATACAAATTCTATAAGACTATAGGGAAATTAATAAATTAATGGGACAAAATAAAATTTTACAAACAATTTAAAAAACAAATTGTGTGACTGCACAGATAGAAAATAACAGATAAACTATTGTACAAATTTGAAATTATTGAATTTTATATATATTGAATTTATGAATAGTTTACTCATGGTATTTTGGTTTTGTTTACACTGATAGGAAATGTAGAGTATCCATAATTCATTACTTTGTGTATTTATTAAAAAATATTCATTGAGCTTTCATGTATTGCACCTACCTAAGGAGGCATTTGATTGCTGGTCAAGATTGAAAATATCGGTGTTTTTACAGAACTTACAGTTTCCAAAGTTCCAGGTAAAAAGATGAGGGTAAAATAAAGTATAAATGGCAAATATGTTCACCATGTGTGTGTGTGTGTGTGTGTGTGTGTGTGTGTGTGTGTGTTGGGAATATGTGTATGTGTGTCCTAGTAACTGCTTATCACAGAGGCTAAAGTTAGCTAAATTTCTTTCCCCATAAGCAAACTCATTATTTAATGGAGTATAGTAGCATAAATACTCATTCATGACTTTGAGTGTGTGTAGGGTCTGGCACAACATGAAAATAAATACAATGGATTTGAGGGTAAATCAAAGAGCATTTATCACTGTCAAAAAGGACAATTACCCAGATTTAATAGATTGCTGCCACAAGATCTATGGAGAAATAAACTTAGTTTTTACCTTTTCAACAGAACCCAAAATCTGGATTTTGTTGTTTCTGCCTTTTCTAAAAACAAATATGAATTACATTATTATTTTTAATGTGAAGGCTGCATAAAAATGTGTGTACTGTGGATGCAATTCAGCTCTGACCTGTGACTTTTTACGTCTTGAACAATATTAAAAGTTTCAACAAGGATGGCTGAAAAGTGCTACAGGAGCTTCCTGGAAAAAAAAAGACTGAAGGACTTCATTTCCTTTAATATTTCCCAAAAATACAAGATACCATAGAATCAAAAATCTTTATAACCGAATAGACTGAAGTATGCAATTATCTTATTCAATGCTTTCATTTCAAATTTAGAGAAACTGCAGCCCAGAGAAATAAAGGTGGTCTTGTGGTCACAAAACCAAGCTTGAAAATGCAGCTTTCTGCATTCCTAGCCCAGGGGTCTTCCTAATTTAGCTTGTATTTTCATGCAAGTCAGACAGAGGAGAGGGTTGGAACTGACAAGGCAATTGACCTGGTCCACTGGGTTTGTGATGCAGAAATAATAGATAATGTTTTAAACACTCCTGTCAGTTTGCCACAGTGATAATACCAGGAAAGAGAGTTTCTAGAGGTTGTGAAAATAACTCTTTTGAAGGCTGTTTCACAGCTTTTGAGTCAATAATTAATTCTGCCGACAGGTAGTCCTGTTATCCTTTCATGAAGGTCATGCAGTTGCTCATTCTTTTGAGAGTTTTATTTTTTTGAGAAAGAAACAAATGACCCTAAATTAAGTTGGCATCAAGTACTTTCTTATTATATGTGAGCATTTGCACTGGATTATTTCTGAGCAAGTCTTTGAGTGGATGTGCATTTGAATCTGGAGAAAAAAAATGTAGCTTTGAGACACTGAGACATTAAAAGTATTTTTTAAAATCACAGCATCTATTTAAAACATAAGATTAAATTAAGTTTGTTTCACTGGATTTGATCAGGCAGGGAAAGCTGTACTGAGTTATAGAAATATTTTCACTAGAATGCCTAAAATTAAGAAAATCATGGATTAAAGATTTTCAGGAATATTTTAGAAAGCTATCAATTCAGAATTCTTCAGTTTTAAAATATTCACACTTACCTTTATTAGTATCTTTAAATAATCTAGTAATGCCCTTTGCTGAAAGTTCAGCTTTACGTTTTCTGTTTTAGTCATGAGTTTAAAGTACTCAAGTGGTCTCAGAAATGGAAAAACAGGTGAATGGTTGGCGATTAAATGTTTAAACTGAATAGTTGTTCAACTGACTCCTAGTTCAGAAATTAGCTCTTTCTGTTTTCAAGTTGATTTTTATTTGCTCCATTTTTCTTTCTAGCTTTGATATTTATAAGCTACCAATGCTGGTATAATTTGAGAATTCACTTTTTCCCTCTGTGTATCTCCCAGCTTAGGCTAGGCACAGCTCCACCTAAACCATTCTAGGCAGATATGTATCTAGTTTCTCTGCATTTTTTTAAATCTCTCCAGGGAAAAAGAGTCCAAAGTTCTCTTGGTAACCAATTCTAGTGTTTAATGTAACATGTCCATTCATCTATAATGATATTTGCAATTATACAGCACATTTCTTGTGAGTAGCTTTCGGCACTTTTAAATAGTATTTCAATCCCCAAGACATTCCTAGAAGTAGGTGGTAAGCTTCATTATGCTCCTAGAGGGCACAAACAATGTCTTTATACATGTTATATTCAGTGCTCAGGTCATAGTGGATACTTTAGAAATGTTTAATAATCAGAATAGTAATTTTACAGATGGATGGACTGAGAGAAAGTGGATTTAACTCCTTTCCTTCTGCCCACAATGGGGAAAAGTATTAAGAATTTTTGACTCACAAACGCAACATTTGTCATAAGCCTCTGGTATCTTCTCTGATGCTTAAAAATTAGAATTCCCAGAAAGGAAAAAGCCCTGTCCAAGTGCTCCTATACAAGCGTTATAATTCACAGTGAATTATGAGTGTTAACATGTTGGAGGACAACAAATCACAAATAAAATAAATGTTGACATCAGAACTTCCTGTTTTGAATTCTTTTTCTTAGTGAACCTCTTGGTTGGATCTGGCTTCTCAGGGGAACTGAGAAACCTGCTTTATAATACATTATTTTTGGGCAATACTTCCATAAATAGCATTCTAAAATTTTCAAAGTTTTGATATTTAAGTGATTTCTGATTTTTGTCTCATCTCATTTGGGTCCTGTTATGTTTATGTGGTGCTACTATATTGCTATTATATGTATATATATTGCATATAGAAAAATTACATAGTTTTTCTATAAATTATTCTATTAAATGCTACAGATATGATATAGACAGTCTATATAATTCTCTATGTAATCCATATATCAATTGAATATATGTTTAAAGGATATATTTTACATATATTACATATATTAAGCTATGATATATATCTTACATATATTAAGCTATGGTGTATTTTACATATATGTTTTCACTGAAGATTAAATTTTACTGCATTTCCAAATTTAGTAGCGTTGTGCTCAAAAATACCTTTTGATCTGAAGTAGATGTTTTATGACAGGAGAAGGAGGAGAAAGGAGTGGAGAGAGAGCAAGTGCAAGAAGTGTGTGTGTGTGTGTGTGTGTGTGTTGTGCTGTGTGACAAAGAAGGAGGGAGAGAGTCCAAATGTTTGAGTGCTTATTCTTGGGGGTTAAGTTTTGAGAGCGTTACAGACAAGGATGTAAATGGACCTACTTTCACCATCTTCTCTGGAGCACATATTATACAGCTCTAAAGTACCTTTCTAAAGGAGATTCTATTTCTAAACGGAAAACACAATTTTACTCAGACCTATAGTCCCTTGCTATGAAGTGCTAGAGATGCTTATAAGAAAAAGAGAGGGTAAGAATCTTTTCTGAGAGATATCATTGAGAGTGAAACATTCCTAATCTTCATCCAACTGGCAGCAGTGAGTATGAAGTGGATTGTTCTCGGGAGAGTTCCCCTGAGGGCCTAGTGTGCTCGAATCTGCTGGTGGTAAAAACTGTCAAGTGTCAGGAATCATGCTGAAGAAAGAGCAGAAAACATAGCAAGGGAGTGGGTTACCTGTTTAAAAAAATAATTACTATTAAAATATATAAAATTATAATTATGGTCATGGTGTACATTTAAGGTAGTGCTAAACTGAACAGTCCAGTAAAATATTAGTAAAAAAACAAATGAGCTTTAACTTATTTTTCACTTACTTCTGCTATGAGCAAGAGAACCAAGCTTGGCCTATACGTAAATCCAAACTTTGCATATCACTAGATCTCATGTGTATGCGTGGCTGGCATGGCCCATGAAAATTCATGTTGTAACAAATTTTTCATTTTTTAAACCAATACCTAGATGGGCACAGAATATTCACTGCACATAAAAAACTGTGTGTATTAGTAAATGTCATTGAAAACATAAATGAAAGCAGCTATATACTTCAAAGTAAAATACATTCTTTTTTCCTAATTATAGTTCTCTTTTAAAATATCTGAGCCACCTCCACATGACAGTGACACAGTAGTAGCTTCTATAAATTGAAATTGTAGTAATAGAGCTTGTATGGATATTATTTGAGTAATGGGGTGCAGGTGTAAGTGGAAGCATTCCGTCTGATTGACAGTCTAGGCACTGTGAGGAGAAGAGTGAGCTGTCAGCCTATGACACTAATGAACTATTTGGCTGAGTAAATAGATTCTCTGTGTGCAAAGCAATGCACGTTGTTTTTAAGCATATAGTCATAATTAGATGCTGCTAATAATATTGGCAATTTATATACATTGCCTTAGGCACATCAAATAAATAATGAAATTGGGCAAATAAGTTTCAAGTGTCAGACAATGAACCTCATCAAAAATTCCAGAAATATTAGTTTCATGCTTCTGACTTTGACTAGGCAATTTACCCTAATTAAATTTCAGCTTATCTGAAAAATGGGAATAAAAATTCTTGTAGGGTGGTTGTATGATTCAGAGAGTCAAAACAAGGTTCATACCTCTGTATCTAGGGCATAGTGAATTTTCTATAAGTGGCAATTGTTTGTTAATCAAACTTTAAAAAAAAACTAAAATACGTAATGTAAAATATCTTGCTAAAGTAAACGATGTGTAGTAACAGTAAATTTTGATAAAATGAAACATGAAAAACAAGCACCTAATTTGTAACAGATTTTGCACAAAAATATGCAAAATAATAATATAAACATTTCAAATAAAATGTTCTAAAATTGCTATACAATTATCAAAAATATGCAAAAATGAAAAATGGAGAATTTGAGGACCTATTAAACATTATGACAATAATAATAAAATATGACATATTCAATAGTACTATATATATATATATAAGCGTTATAAATGTATCTTTCTTTATGTGTGTAGGTTTACAGAACTCTAAAGACAATATTTTGAAGAAGATTTTTTTTTCTTTTTTGTACCAGGTGAGCTCACGACTTCACATTTGCCAGGCAGATGCTTAAGCCACTGAGCTAAATCCCCAGCCCCAAAGAAGATGTTTATTTTAACAAAAGGGACAAATGTGAATAATGACAACTTTTTACATATTTTTTTTGTGTGTAGAATTTACTGAAATGACTAAATTTATTGTTAAGTTTTTAAAGTTACAAGCTGATTTACTAAGGTAACTCAAAGCAAGTAACTCCTTTAAGATATTTTGATTTAGAAAAATCAGAAAGATGGAGGACAAATGAAAAAATAAAGGGGATCACAATGTTGTGGTAGAAGCACTATGGAAAATACACTTCTCTTGTTGAAATATTTTTGGGGTACAATGTGAATATTAATTTGGAGCCCTGTATGTATCATGCTACTAAATTCTGGCTTATTCTGCAATATCTTTATACTGCTGCAAGAGACTGAAAGTATGTTTCTTAAGCTTTGCTTTTGTTGATTTTTCAAACTTCATTTTCTATCTTCGTCATTTCATAGGAAATGCTAAAATCCAAAATTGTTTCAGTCCCTGCATCTCCCTGCTTCCCGTTCTGTCATTTGTACTTGACATCTCTTCCCCAGTGCGTGCCATGGCATGGAGAGTACTTTTATTGTCCTAGATCTGCTTCTCTCCTAGAAGGCAAGTGTCTTGCAAGTTAAGACAGTGTCTTATTTTTGGCTGTATTCACAGGGTCAGAACAGTGGGAAGCAATTCAATTGCAGTCGCAGTACCACGTATCAAACTCATTCCTATAACTACTTGTGATGTTTGTTTCCTTGGGAAAATTAAACTTAAGACGAATCTGTTTAAGACAAATCTGCTTTCCAAGTTTCTTCCATATTTTCCCCTAGTATTTTATTACATGTGATAAACGGTTTGCTAAATGAACTAGTGAATAAAGTTAGCACCGCCACACACAGACGAAGCAGAGGCCACTTCACAACTCAAAACCAACCAAGAAAGCATAAAAACTTAAATGTACAAATGTTTAGATTTGTTTAGTGGAAGGCACTTGTCAACTGGCTTTTGGGAGATTTGGAACTAGGCTTTGCTCTCCTGTTGCAACACTCAGCATGGTAATTATGTGTGTGTGTGTGTGTGTGTGTTTTAGATGCCTGGATCTGACATTTTTCTACATATGAAGACTGGATTGGACCAGTCTCGATTTTATTTATTGCCTCATAATTAATCCTTTGCTCCCAAATACATGTCTTACTATCAGTTTAGAATATACATTGCCTTTCAGAAATCACTGCTCCCAGAGACTCTGAGAGCCTCCAGGGTTCGCTTGTATAGGCTTTTCTGATCTTTAAATTTTATTAACTGCCTGCATCAGTCATCAGTATTCCATTCTCTCTCTTTTCAATAAATTTTAATTTTTAAAAATCTCTCAGGCATGGATCCTCCTATGCTTTTTGTTCCCTCTGCTGCAGTTGTTTTATACTTTTTATTATAAGTGATATTAGTTTATTATCAATTTCATGAATAATGGGAGCAAGACAAAGCAAATTTATGTTTCATGCAGTTTTACTTATCATTCTAGAATCTCCACCTCCTCAATACTGTTTAAGCATTGATTCACTCTCTGGAACACATTTAAGGGCTTTAATGCAAATCGCATATATTAGACTAAACATACAAGAAACATATCACCTACTCTAATTTTAACCACTATTAACCTTATTTAAAACTACTCTGCTACTATCTAGAAATGGATGGTCATTATGTGAAGTGTAGATGGACGTAATTTGCATTGATAGAGGTCAAGTGAAATTACTTGAGAATTACTGTGTCTGTCATTTGCACTGAATAATTCTGTGTTCTTTTTCTTGATTTCAGTTTTCTGTTATAATTTTCCTAACCACGTAAGTTCTTGGAAAGCATATTAGGAGGTATGACTAAATAATAAAATAGATTGAACAGTCTTGGAAATAGCAGTGTTATGTATTATTTGCTTTCAGAATTTGAATGAATGAACTATTTTCAGGAGTTCCAAATAGCTGATCTCAAGATTTGGGAGCCAATTTGTAATTGCAGGGTAAAGTTTGCCCTTTCCTTGCACAGAGACTAGATGAGACTGATAAAACGTTCATTTCTTTTTAGTTTACAACAAGATGCAGTCTGCTTCATCGAGAAAGTAACCAGTTTAAATTTCATCTTGCTAAAAGTTACATTCTGTACCTAGTCTGATGGTAGAAATCTAAGCTACCTTGCTTTAGTTGTTACTTTCATTGATGCTTAGGTGTTGTTTTTCACATGATGCCCCAGGAAGCTGATGGTTGCTTCTCTTTTTACCATAGCTACAGGCACTAAGAAAGGCATATTTATCTCTAGCCCTTAAGTTCACTTCTAGTACTCTAATTCTGATGGAAGTGACAACATATTTACATCTACTATTTGTCAATTTATCTTCCAAAATCTTCTTTTCTTTTGAAATCTGTGCTTCTTAAAAGATTTTTTCTGTCTTCTCACAATTACAAAACAAAATAATTCTGTAAACATTACTCACCTACTCATACTGTACTATCCAGAAAATCCTGGTTCCCACTGTCTGACTAGAAAAGTTTTTCTACTATTCAATACCCATTAAAACTGTTACCTTTCTAATAAAATATATTTTAGTGTCCCTAATTGGAAATAACCACTTGCTTACTGTAGCAACCTGCATGGCCAGCAGGGTCTTGAGAGTGGGTAGTGAGACACTAAGAAGAAACAAGACTGGGTGGTACCTGATCTTTCTGAAGAAGCAACAAAATCTCAACTCCAGCATCTTTAAAGTGAAAAAAAGGAAAAAGTGCATTATTGAACAGATCGAGAGTATAAGGCCTCAGTGTTTGCTGAGAACACTGAAAGCAAAACATTTTTAAAGCTATTTGTACTGTAGTTAACAAGGAAGAACATCAAGGCCAGATGCCTGTTGATAAGCAACTGAGCTAGCAGTTTACACAGTCTTCCTCTGGGACTCTCTGTGTCCTTGGGACTGGCTTTGCTCTATTCTCAAGGAATTTGTGGCCCTCAGGCTCAGCAGTAGCTTAACTCTCCCCACAGTTTACAAATCTCCTGGGAATGTTTTGTTGAACAAGAAATTTTGCATCACAACCAATTAGCAAGACATCTGATTTCCTAGGTGACAAGTTTTTGAAATATCAAAATCTATCTAGTTATTCTTTAATACTATGAAATGCAAAATATGAATATATATAAAATACATTTGTAAAGTATACACTATGTAATATATACATGCACACTATATATGTAATGTAACAGGAGATAGACACAGTGATCTTCAAGCAATTTCACTTGATCTCTATCAATGTAAATTATATCCATCTACATTTTGCATAATGACTATTCATGTCTTGGTAACATCAGAATAGTTCTAAATAAGATTAATATTTGTTACAATTGTAGGAGGTGTCATGTTTCTTATATGTTTACTCTAATATTTGTGATTTATGTTGAAATTGTACTATACAATAATAATATCAACAATGTTAAAATTACACTAACAAACATTAAGTTATTTCCCTATGCAGATATTTGCTAAGGGTTCTAACCAGATTATCTTGCTCAGTCTTCATAGTGCAGTCAGTCAGATACCCTTATTATCCTCACTTATACATAAGAAAACTAGGATCCAAACAAGTTACAGAAGATCCAAAGAGTTATAGAGCTACTAGATTTTATTTTTCCACATCTATTTCGGTCAACTGATCTTTATCTCTCTTTGAATATACAGATATATATTGGATTTGCATATAGTTCATGCTTCATACAAATCCTGCATAAAATTATGGCTGAATTATTGGTATCTTATGTTCATTTTAAAATCAACTCTAATATGCCAGTAGTACCAAAAATATTTATTTTTAGAACACTAAATTAACTCAATTTTATCTATTTTCTTACAGTATTTCATAGTGAAGTTGGGGCACTGAATGTAGATTTAGAATTAAAAAAAAAGAGTCACCACTTGAAATTATGGAACAGCCTGTTGACTCTTTATTTAGCATATTTAAGACCTACACGTGGTATACTTTAAAAGAAATCCCTTCTGATGGCACACTTTGGAACAAAATATAGAGAGGCTATTTCTTTGCTTGCATGTCATTGAAATATAGAATCGCTCCCTGAAATAGAGCCTAAAGGTAAACTAATTCACTTAAAGAGAGTAAAATTCACTTGGCAAGTTATTTAAAAGTTGACCGATGTGATAATTCTACTCCAGGGAGTCTCCAGAAGCCCAACATACTTCTATCCTTTTACTCTGTCCTTTCTAAGAGCTTTCATTGACTTTCCCAGCTCCCAATGGCTCACTGATTTTTCAGAGCAGACATTACTGGAGTTAGAGAACAAGTACCTGTTTCTTTCAGGGCTCGCTCTAGAGTGCTCCACACTACTTCCCAGAACTTAGTCACATGGCTACCCCTTAATACAAGGCGCATTTTGAAATATTCACTTTACCATATCTTTAGATAGATTTTGAAAAATTATGAAAAGAGCAAAGTGGGGGAGATATAGGTTGGAAAAATAGCAGTTCTTCCATAGACTTGATGATCACATATTTGCTTTTATGTTCTGAAAAGCTCGCTGGAATCCTCTACCATCTATTTATCATTAATCTATACAGATAGTGACAGGCTTTAGATTATATGCAGTGTAGAATGGGAAGTCACACGAAAAACATATTCTTCATTCTTAAGTACAAGTCAGATGTTTGTAAGTTAGCTTTGTAACCGGTATCTGAAGAAAAGTGATGACATTTTACCTAAAAACTATTTTCTCATCTGTACTTACTGCTGTCAGCTGTTTCGTTTTTGAGTGACCATTTAAGTGAACATGTATAGATCTTACCCTTACTAATCCACACTAAAAATGCTAAAACTTGTAGCAAATTTCACAGAGTACTTCATACACAAGAAGAAATTTTGCCAGTAGTACCAAATTCAGTGTATGAATAGAATGATTTTGACATATAAAATAAAAGATTTTGTTAAAGCTATTAAACTCTCTACTTTCACTTCAGTGAGAAGGATCAGATGAGCAGCCTGCTTTTGTCTAGGAGAAAAGGAGAAAAAAAAATGAAAACTGCAGTATGATCCATCAACTTGAGGTTTGATGGGCAGGTACAAGAGAGTTTAGAAACAAGGAAAAGAGGATGCATGGAGTATCAGGGATGCTACAAGATACTTTGAAGGGCAAAGCAAAGTTTTTAGAAGTGTGTGTGACCTAATGCCTAGTAAAAGTATAATAAAATGAAGTTAAATGCTTCTACTTACAGTGCATTGCCATTTAAAACTTTTTAGTGAAATATTATTTCTACATGCACTGACTTTTCTAATTCTAAATGCTTTTATTCAATCACACCACATCATAACACCTCCTGAAATTCAATTGCTTTAGATGTGTTTAATAAATGAATTAATCAGAAATAGGGTCATGGTTGTCTTCAATAAGCAGTGGTGACATATTTGGTTAATATCTTATTACAGAGGGAAAAAAACACTTACCCATCTCGTTCCTTTTTCAAACAGCCTCAGATATAAAATTTCAAATATGAGGGCATCTTATCAGGAAGAGTCAAACTTGGACACATATGCCTTATACTTAATAGCGATGTTGCAGAAGTTTTTTTTTTTTTCTGAAATTTTTACTTTTATTTTCTCCTCCGCACTACCTGACTCACTTCTTCCAATGAAACTGGTTACTTGGCAACGACGTTCTTTCTTCCTAAATCTTAGTAAAGACTCTTAAAGATGACATGACTGTAAAAAAACGCTGTAATCTGGAAAATAAATGGACTGACTTTTAATAAGGTGACCTAGTTACAAAAGCATACATGGCTCATTTTAGTTAGACATCACCATGGAATCAGAGGGTTAGGGCTGAGGGACCTTAGAGATTTAGTGATCAAGTAACTGCACTGCACTAAAGAAGCAAAAGAAGATTATGTTCATCTTCATTTCAGTATTTTTTATATCCAAATCAGAGCACGCAAAGCATGAGGAAGAATTCTAGAGATGCCAAGGGAGTTTGTTTCTAAAAGAGCTTATCAATTCTTTCAGATGAGTTCTAGCACTTGGGTGAAATAGTCTTTCTAAACTTTGCATAAGAGAAAGTGAATGCTTCATTCTTTTATTGAGCTTTTTGTTTCAGACCTAACACAGTTGTTTTGAGCTAAGCACCTATGAACAATACACGCTGAATACCTTAATCTATTGTCCTACCTGGACAACTCATTATGAGGAAAAAGTAAATTCCCTAATTTAAGAAAATCAGCGTGCTAAAGAAATCCTGCCATCAGCTCTACTTGAATATTAAGCAAAATTCTCAAGTTTAAAATGTTTGAAACAGAACTCCTGGTTTCACTCTCAATAATTTCCTATATTGATTATTATTCAACACAAAAACCAAGATAACATTTTTGAGCCTCTCTCTCTCTCTCTCTCTCTCTCTCTCTCTCTCTCTCTCTCTCTCTCTCTCTCTCTCCTCGTATCCAGTTTATCAGCCGTGATACTGGTAGCTAACTCATTCCCAGAACTATCCCAAATCCTGAAGCGGCTTGCCACATGCTCCGGTCTTCCCAGCTAAGGAAAGGCATGGTTCCCTCCAGTCTGGATTTCCAGGATGGCTTCTCGGCTGGCTCCCCCTAACCCATTCTCCCTGTGGGGTTTTCATCCTTGGGAGTTCAGCCTAATGCTCTCAGAAAGTCAATACTTTCTCAGCACAGCTCTACGACAACTCAGACACACTGAAGAAAAACATGGGTGCTTGGAGCTGGGGGAGGCAGTGGATAATACACAGTAAACATGCACGGCGAGGTGGAAGGAATAAAACTAATAAAGCTTGCATTTCTAATGATATCTCTGAGCGGTTTAGAGATGCTGGATTCGTTATGGGTATGGAAATATGGGTAGCTTGCAAGTGTCTAATCAGCAGGTGGACTGGCGGGCTTCCATTAAGAAAACTGTAGTGATAAACAGCAAGAAAGAAGAGAAAGAAAGAAATGTGCTGCTGAGCGTTTTTTAAACATAGAACTGCTTTGAATTACAGATGGGCTGATACAATGTTTCGATTGTATGGTGCGATAGAACCTGCTGTCAAGTATTTTTGCCCTGGAGTAATTTTAAATTATTTGTTAACAAAAATAACTGAAAGAAGGAAGACAGAGCGCACGTTTGAAACCGGAAGACTTCTAAAACGCAAAGGTCTACGTGCAAACGTGCATGTTTGGCAATAAGAAAGAGCTGAGCGTACGCGGGAGGCAGGCTTCGCGGGAGGCTGCTTTCCTACCTGGCACCAGTAGATGGCGGTGGTGTGCTGAAAGACGGCAGGAGTCTGCACAGGTTTGTAGGAGGTAGTTTATGGAGGTGCATACTAAAAAAGACACTGTTTTGTCTGAGGAACTGTAAATTGTATTCATGATTCACATATCATTATTAATTCATTTTGTATTCATTATCATACAGCAGATTCATTTGGCATTTATGCAGATGTCAGAGCGGAGGCGCTTCCTGTAGCGAGCTAGCGTGGGTTCAGACCAGGCTAGCTGTGTGCAGGCCCCCGTGGCGGCATAAGCAAAAAAGACGAAATGCTTTCCTAATCACAAAAATTTTGACCGTAGATGGGACCAGTGACTGCCCTGCTAATGGCTTCCGGTGTCTAATTCTGTGGCTACCGTGTGTGCTCATTACTTGTCTCTGCATATTTTTTTTGCAGATTAAGTCTGACAGATGAGAACCTCCCAGTTTAGAGAGCTCTGAGTGAGATAAAAATTTAATAATCTTATTTGCTGACCCAGCCACCAAGGGCAGAACAGATAATCCTTTAATAATGCACTTCAGAAGTGTGGTTTGCGTCGTCAGGTATGGGGATGGCCTGGTATACTGGAAAGAGAGCCACTGGGACAAGGCAAAGCTGGGTACAGTGTTGGTACTGCTACTAACTAGTTCTGGGACTTAGAGAAAATCAATTAACCTTCCCAGGTCTCAGGCTGTCAGTGTATAAAATGAAGGGACAGCATGACATCATCCCAAAGTTTTCTTCAGTGTTAAAAATAGCAAGACTTCCTGATAAGAAAAAGAAAAACATACTGAGTTCTGAAACTCAAACACTTCCTGTGACCTACTTCAAATCTGTTGAGTTGTAAAGCTCACCATGAATTGTAAAATGCATATCATCTGTGAGTAAATGCATCTTAAATGATTACAAATGTGACTTATCACCAGTGGCTGGGGAGGTATCACATATACATGACAGTAAACCTTTCTTAAATCTCCTAAATGACAGAATAGAAATTCGAGGAAGGAGGTCTAACTCCAGCACTGCTTTCTCACAAATGAACACAGCTTGACAAACTGTATGTTTTGCTATGTCCTACACCTCACTAATGTGTGAAGAGATGATCTATCCTGCAACATCTCCAACTGTGAGCCAAAATTTCTTTAGTGCTCAACTTACTCTAGAAATAAATAAATCAGATGTTCAGAGAAAGAGATTAACTCTTTGAGGACAGCTAGCTCTTCCCTGAACTGCAATGTGGATATTGAATTCTCTGATGTAGTTTCTATGCTTTCATGTGTTCCCTGATTAACACAGGCAATAGCATACCAACTGGTCGATTCCTAGATAAAGGAGGTTCATTCTAAGCAGTTCAATAGATCAAGTAGACAAAGACAAACAGATTCTTAATGGGTAAGACCATTTGACTATAATTTTAAAAAACTGACTCTTCCATAAATTTATTTTATAGATATATCTATTCATTTGCTAATATTTTCATTCATAATTTGTTAATTTTTTGAGTTTTTAAAATAAAGTTGAATGCTCATTTGTGTGTGTGTGTGTGTGTGAAATTATCATGTTCCCACAAATACTAAAAAGAAAAATTAAAATTAAAAAATGGCCAATAAACATAAGAATACATATTTAACATTTCAAAATCTGGGCTAGAAATGCAATAAAGGGTGATTTCTTTTTAAAGAAACTGGCAAAATAAGCAGACATGCTTTGTTCTGGATCTCACATTTTCGTCTCTTTGGAAATGAGTGGATGAGAGAGGTATGGAAAGAGCAATTCCTCAGGCATAGGCGTCAATGCTCATTGTTTATATGATTATCTAAGATCAGTTGGAGCAAAGTCTCAGTGTTCCCTCCCATCTGTAGGTGATTCTATAGTCTCCGGTGCTATTAAGTAGTGGATCGACTGACATGAATTGCATGAATATTTCATTAGAGTTAAGTGTGGAAAAATAAGAAGGAGCAGCACTTCACAAACACTGAACCTTTACTACACATCCAGATCTCTGCTAGTGCAGGAAATCTCAAGATATCCCATAACGGTTAAGAAACCAAATAGACTTATAGTCAGGTACTTACTGTGTACCACTGTGAAAGGCACTAACCTAAGAACTGTGGGAGCAATGTGGAGAGGAGGGCATCTAGAAGGATCGTAGAAGACTTTCAGAATAAAACCAGACTAGAGCAGGGGAGTAGTTGAAGGATGGCTAGGAGTGATCTGAATTAAAAAGAAGGAGAAATGAAGGGAGACGCTTAGGAAGTTAAAAGAGCATATGGTATTTATTGAACATTAATTAGCATGGTTAACGGAGGAAAATGATGCCTGAGGCTAGGTTGTCAGGGAGGAGACAAGGATCCTGGCAATATAAAGTGGGGATAGCAGATATTTTATATGAGCTAAATGCAATTTTGAATTTTTCTTTGGACTTATAAATTGTGTACCTCTAAAAAATTGCTTAATTTTGAGTAACAGTTCCCTTAGCTTTGACATGAAAGAAGTAATAACTTCCTGGGTTCAGTGCGAAATTTCCAAATGGCATGTGGTTGTCTGCCTATTAGCTGTCAGGTGGGGACCATCAACATCTCAGCTTTCTGCTTCTAGCACGAGGATGGGCAAGATGTCTTAGACTGCTGTTGCAATCTCCAGCACTTTCCCAGATTTTGCAGAGAGGAAATTTGTTCATGCCTTGCGGCGCCCTTTTCTGTCCATGCCGCGTCCTAGTCCATCCACGCCTTGTGACAATCGCTTCTCCAGGAAAAGGACACCGCATGTGGGAATTGGGCGCGGGGATCTTGAAATGTTTTGTACTGATAATTGTAACTTGTGTAGTTCACATGTGTATGTTTTTATGTAATGCTCAATATGGAGTCGAGGGTGGAGACTCCAGGGGGGTTGCTGGAGGCCCTCTAGATAACCCCTTTGTGAGGACTGATTGTGGGGCTTTACCTTCTGTGAATAATGTGAGAGAAGTGAAAGATATCATGGAGGAGGATTTACAAAATTCCTGTGAGACAACTACCCTGAGACACTGGACAGGCAGCCAGAGACGGGCAACTAGGACCCATATGTTACGCCACACTCTTAGGCGGCCCTAAGACAGGCACAGGACCAATTGCTGTCCTGCAGGCCCATGACGGGTAAGGCCTGGTTGGGTACATGTGAAGAGTCCTTGACCTAAGACAGGCGCTGTCCTCGCAGGGACTGCCACTCCCATAAATGATAAGGAAAGCAATGTAGGGAGCAGCCTAATAATCTCACACATCTCTTCCTCCTGCGGACTACATCAGCTTGCATTTCCCGGGCTGACTCAATGTCAAGATTAAAATGTTAATTGATACCTATTGCCCTGAACCTGGGGCGATTCCTGCTTGGGGTTGAGGTTAAAACCTATTGTTTAGGATTATCCCTGCCTGGCCCTAAGCCTGGGGCGTTTCCTGCTTGG